>JARQAB010000022.1:2240531-2840531 GCA_036172955.1 Meloidogyne arenaria
GAAAAGATTAATTTTAGCACCAACAAATAGGTTGTTGATTCTAATTGTGAAATTATAGACATGATTGATTCACCAGAGGTCGAATATTATCTATTGACAATCCGCAGGTGAAAATCCTTTGGCTTATAATGCTGCTGAATATGACGTTGCAACATTAAATCGTATCACTCAAATGGAATGCCATCATAGTCTCAAGCTCAAAGTGGGCTCCGTAATCGTATTGCTTCAAAATTTAAACACACAAAAATCGTTGTGTAATGGAACGAGACTAATGTAACTAATTTACAATCGAATCTTATAGAAGCAGAGACATAAATATTGGATCTGATCATGGGTTTTAAAGTTGGCATTTTGTCGTACAAGAAATCAAATTGTTCAAAATAATCCCGATGCATTAAGCTTCCAACGATTTCAGTTTCCTGTAAGGGTTGCTTTTTGTATGACAATCACTAAAGCTCAAGGGCAAACTTGTGAGCGTTTGGTATTGATTTTAATGACGAGCCTTTGCCCACGGGCAATTATATACAGCCTTATCACGTGGCCGAAGTGGTGATTTTATTAAAATTTTTGCTCCTAAAAACCAATAATGAGAAGATTCCAATAAGAATAAGAATGTAGTTGCCAATGGAATTACTTTTGATTAGTTTAATTAAAAAATTTTTTGTTGAGCTTTTTTGGTTTTTCTTGAATGTTGTATTGTGATATTACTTTTGGTTCTATATATTATTTGTTGTGGAAGTTTGTTTGGTTTTATATTTATTATTTTATTTGGGGTATGAATTATTTACTTTTGATCCGAATTGTTTTTATTTAAAATTTATTTGGTTGTGTCTATTATTTTAGTTTATTGAATGTTGTGTTTAATTAAAGTATAATTGGTATTTTTAGTGGAGTGTTTAATTATAGTATATAAAATAAGATTTGTTTTGTTTTGATTGGGAGCTGATTATATTTTTTGGAATATTTTGATAGAAATGGGTATATTTCTCGTAATTTGGTGTAAGCTGTTTTTTGATTTGGTTTATTTGTTATTGATGTTTTTTATATTATTCTTTATGAGAAGGTTTTGGGATTGTATTATTTAAAACTTAGTATTTTTGGGTTGTTTTTTAAATAGTATTTTATTTGTTTAATTATTTTTATAGTTTTGAGCTTTAATTTATTTTTTTTTCACTTTTATGTCCAATAGGGGCATAATCGCACGGGAGGCTTTATGCCAACCGGTTGAGTATTTCATTGTGTTTAATGATTTATTTTTTATTTATTATTCACTTTTATGTCCAATAGGGGCATAATCGCACGGGAGGCTTTATGCTGACCGGTTGAGTATTTCATTGTTGTTTAATGATTATTTTTTTTATTTATTATTCACTTTTATGTCCAATAGGGGCATAATCGCACGGGAGGCTTATGCTGACCGGTTGAGTATTTCATTGTTGTTTAATGATTATTTTTTTTTATTTATATTCACTTTTATGTCCAATAGGGGATAATCGCACGGGAGGCTTTATGCTGACCGGTTGAGTATTTCATTGTTTTTTGTTTGTTTTTAAGTTTATTTTAATTATTTTAATTATTTGGGGGATTTTATTTATTTATTATTTATTATTTATTATTTCTTTTGGGTGGGGTCCCTCCCACGGGGTACAGGTTTGCCCGTTTACCTCCGTGCACCTACACGTGGTGTACCCTGGGCATTGGTGTATAATTACAAAATGTTATACAACAATGGCTACGCACGGTAAAAAACGGGATGGTTTAAATTATGAAAAGAATGAACTGTTTCTAGCAGCGCGCGAAGCGCGCCCCAAAGCCGTTAGGCTTTCCAACGGGCACCCCAAACTAAACAGCCAGAGTATCCGAATAGGAATTGCATACGCACAAACCGCCATCGCATACGTAACCCACAGCTAGTTATATATTATATAATATTATAAAAATTTGGTAGTGCCCCTATTTTTGGGGAGAAAATCGCTAGAAAAAAGTCCTGCGCCCCGGCGAAGGCCGGGGAATTTTTTTGAGGGGGATGGGTCCTACAACTTTTTACGCTCTATTCAGGAAAACTATAACCTTGGCACTGAAACGTCGTTTTCGCACTGAAACGGCCATGGGTGGTTTTTCAAATGGGATAACTCGGGAGGCAGAAGTTGGATCAAAAAGTGTCTGCTGGGAGGCGATTAAGTTGGGAAAGGTACTATATCGTAGGAAAAATTTCGGGACCTCTGGGTGGACGGTTGAGTGCGATGTGCCGTCGCGAAAATTGTACAACTCGTCCAAAATGACACATGGTGTCCGACGAAAATCACCGACAATTTGTGATCTATATGCCATTGATAGAGCTCCATGAGTGGTTCTGGGAAAATTGGTTTAAATTTTTCTGACCATTTGGGCAAAGTTATGGGACTCAAAAGGTCCAAAATGGCCAAAACCCCTAACGTGAAGGGAGGCTCCCATGGAATGTAATTATAAAAGTGGTTAAACATGGGCAAACGGTTTCAACTCTTTTTTGGTATAATAGGGCACTAAATGTACTACAATTTTGTTGGGGGACACAAGAGTCTGAGATTTTTCCTGACATAGTTATGGGCACCAAGGTGACCTCGCCAAAACCGACTTTTTAACGCGTGAATTGTAATTCCTTTGAGTACCCTATCTTATAGAGCGTCCCTTGAAACCTCTAAAAATATATACTTTGTTGGGGGTACACTTGAGTCTGGGGGAGTTATACTCAAAAAGTGGCATTTTTGGGGCCAAAAGTGGTCGGTTTTTGAGTATATCTCCGAGGAAAAATTTTTAAAAATAAACGGAGTTCGGATTCGTGTTCAGCACATTTGGAGCTTCCATAAAACATATTAATCAGGGGGCATTTTTGATGAGGTTCACTCTGGATAGAGGGGTCATGGCCGGTTTTGTTGATCGGAATGCCGCTTTACAGAGTGAAATCTAATCATGGAAAGGCAACCTTAGGGTCTTTAATGAATAGTTTATTACCCCTATTTCGCTAAAAATCGGGCACTACCCTAATCAAAAAAGAGTATAACCAATCAGTGAACGGTCTCTGATTAGTAGACAACCCCTTCCGGAGGGAGAAGGAAGAAAGAAACCTGTTGATTAATTGTCGTTGAAGCCGTAATCCAACTAAAGGTATAACTGAAAAAAATAGAAAATTTTAATCATTAAATAACTTAATGTACAAATACTTGCGTATATTTAATGACAGCTTATAAAGTCTAACTTAATTTTTTCTTTTTTAGCAAAAAATTTAATATCATAATTTTAATTTAAAATGCCTTCAACAAGAGAGAGGAAAACGAAAATTGGCCTAAAGAATATCGTCACAGGCGTCTGCTAATGATGTGTTTCTAAGGCTGCAGAGAATATTGTGATGGTTCAATGGGATGGTAATGTGTTTTTTATGTTGGCAATTTTGCTGTGTGGGTAGTATTGGGGAACGGGGTTAATTGTGTGAGGGTATTTCAGATATTGTTGAAAGAGTTCTAATATTTCAGTAGGTTTTTTTCCCCACATAGTATTTCTTCCATTTCCGTGGTGGGAGACCAAAAAAAAACGAAAAGTAGTTGGTAGGCCAAAAAAAGGTGTTGAATGAAATGTTTCTAATGATAATGTTAATGTGAATTAGTTCCCGCCTTTTTGTCTCTGATTTATTCGATATCCCTTTTGGTCCTATGCTAATATTTGATAATAGGATTTACGATTGATATTGGGTTTTCCAGGGCCGAAATTATTAGTTGTGGTCGGCTTCCTAATTTGTGCGTTGCAGATAGTTTGTTTTTATTTATTTAAAATTTTTTTATATCATAGATCGTTCCAATTTGAATGTTGTTTGTTGGTTTCACCCAATTTAATGTGTGTTGATCACCATTTTGGTCAGGGTGTTGAAGCCTCTTAATATTTTCAATTATTGTTTTAATTATAACCAGGATTATGGATATTTTATATATTCTCCAATTATTTTTCCTGGTCATTTGTGGGTTGGTTAATTTTTGGATCGTTCAAGATCGTAAATAATTTTTTCCTGTGTTTTTGTTGATTCTTTGCCTCTGTTAATCGTTTAACTGATGGTTACTTGTTGGTGTTTTTGTACCAAAGGCGCGTGACTCTGTGTAATAAGTTTTTTTTAATTTTTTTAATTGTTTACGCGTCCTGATCACACCCCGGGCCTTTTTTTCGTGAAAAAATCGCGGGAAAAAAATCTTTAAAATTGCAAGAAACTCGCTTTTTGCATTTTTTTTTGGAGGGGGGATTTTTCCCCCCAGTTTTTTTTACGATTTTTTTTGGGCTTTCCGGTATTTTTTGTGGGGTTTAAATAATTGTGTCATAAATTATAATTTGGGACCCGTTGAGTTATAAAAATGTTTAGTTTACCCAACAGCTTCGAGAAATTCCGGGGTTTATGAAATTTCAAAAATTCGTGGGTGTGATCAGGGGGCCCCCCCTTTTTAATTTATTGTAATTTTATTATTTTTTTTTAAATTTTTCAGTTAACCTTTAGGTGGATTGCAGCTTCAACGACAACAAGCAACAGGTTCGTTTCTTTCTTCCTTCTCCTCGGCTAAGGGAGTTGCTCCCTACTAATCAGGGAATGTTCCCTGATTAGTTTTCTCCTTTCTTGAGAGGGGTCATGCCGGATTTTTTCGCGAAATCCGGTATAAAACTTCCTTAATTAAGAGGGCACTAATCAGGGGGCATTTTCTGATTAGGTTTCACTCTGGATAGAGGGGTCATGCCGGTTTTTTGATCGGAATGCCCCTCTTTACAGAGTGAAATCTAATCAGAAAGTGCCCCCTTTAGGTTCCTCTTAATGAAGTAAGTTTTATACCCTATTTCGCGAAAAAATCGGGCACTACCCTAATCAACAAAGAGTATAACCAATCAGTGAACGTTCTCTGATTAGTAGGGAACAACCCCCTTCCGAGGAGAAGGAAGAAGACACGAACCTGTTGATTAATTGTCGTTGAAGCCGTAATCCACCTAAAGGTATACGGGAAAAAATAGAAAATTTTAATAATTAAATAAATTAATGTAAAAATTAATTGCGTTATATTAATGACCGCGTTATAAAGCAAACTTAAATTTTTTCGTTTTTAGTTAAAATTTAATATTCAATATTATTTTTAATTTTAAAGCCTTCAAAACAAGAGAGAAAACGAAAATTGGCTAAAGAATATCGTCAAAGGCGTCTTGCTAATGATGTTGTTTCTAAGGCTGTGGCAGACTCTGTTGATGGTTCAATGGATGGTAATAGTGTTTTTTCTGTTGGCAATTTTGATGATGTGGGTAGTATTGGGGAACGGGGTTCATTGTGTGAGGGTATTTCAGATATTGTTTTAAATAGTTCTAATATTTCACGTAGTGCTTCCCCACATAGTATTTCTTCCATTTCACGTGGTGGGAGACCAAAAAAACGAAAAGTAGTTGGTAGGCCAAAAAAAGGTGTTTTGAATGAAAAATTTTTCTAATGATAATGTTAATGTGAATTATGTTCCCGCCTTTTTGTCTATTGATTTATTAGATATCCCTTTTGGTCCTATGCCTAATATTGATAATAGGATTTTTACCGATGATATTGGGTTTTCAAGCCCGAAATTATTAGTTTGTGGTCGGATCCTAATTTGTGGTTGCAAGATAGTTTTGTTTTTATTTATTTAAAATTTTTATCATATCGTTCCAATTTGAATGTTGTTGTTGTTTCACCCCAATTTAATGTTGTTGATCACCATTTTGGTCAGGGTGTTGAGCCTCTTAATATTTTTCATTATTGTTTTAATTATAACCAGGATTATGATATTTTATTAATTCCAATTATTTTTCCTGGTCATTTTGGGTTGGTAATTTTTGATCGTTCAGATCGTAATAATTTTTCCTGTGTTTTGTTGATTCTTTGCCTTCTGTTAATCGTTTAACTGATGTTACTTGTGGTGTTTTTGACCAAAGGCGCGTAGATTTAATTAAAAGGTGTATTTGTGATTTGACACCTGGTCTTTTTGTTGAGAATATAAATATTCAAGTTTTGTCCCGTTCCCAATTTACTGAACAAAGAGATGGGATTAATTGCGGGTTTTTGTTTGCCTTTATTCGGAATTGTTTTTGTTTAATAATAAGTCGTTAATAATTCCTAATTTAAATATTCAATATGAGAGGAAGCGTATTTTATGGCACCTTTCGCAGTTGATTCTTTCAAACGATATTGAGTATGTTGGGATTTTTGATTATAATCCTAGAATTGCACCAGTAAATGAAAATGTTTTAATTTTAATTTAGACTTTGGTGATAACAATTATGATAATTGTGTTGTTAATGAGTCTCCTGTTTTGGATTTAGAGCCAGACCCGCCTTCTGAGAATTTGCGCAGGTCCGAAAGAATTGCAGCTAGAAATGCTAATTCTGTTCCTAAAATAGAGGATCTTGATATTAATGAAGATGTTTTTTATAAAATTTCTCCAACTTGCCGAACAAAGCATAAACTGTTTCCTTGTGGGGATGTTAGGTCTATGCATTTTGAACCTTATTACGATGCTGGTGATTTCGGCGACTGTGTTTGTTGTTTTTGTAATGCTTTATTATTAAGGTCTGAGGTTAATGAGAATTATAAAAAGAAATATAAAAGAATTACATCTTCGTTTTGTTGTAGATGTGGTGCCGTTTCGCTTTCACCATTTAGTCCACATCCACAATTATTAATAGATTTGACAAACGGAGTTTCTCCAGTTTCTTTAGAGTTTTTACAGCATATGAACATTTATAATACTTTACTGGCGTTCGCTTCAGTTTATGTCGGCCATAGAGAGACAAATCTTGCTGGTGGAATTTGTTTTATGCTTAACGGCGAGTTTGTTCGCAAACTTAGTTCGATTTCGCCTGGGACTGATGGCCCTTCTTTTCACAGCTGTATATTTTAGATGCTAATACAGCTTTCGAAAATAGGATTAATAATGTTTCTTATGGTGGTAATAGAGTAAACCAAGAAACCCTTAAAAATTTAGATGCTCTTTTGAGGGAAAGTCATCCATTAGCAGCTGCCTATAAAAATTTCCATACTCAATATTTGGAAAAATTACAAACAGACGGTCTTGATTCTGTTAAACATTATAGACTTGTATTATTATCTGATAGAGATGCTCCCGTTATTGTTCGCGATCCTTCTGCGCATCCCAGACAAGTTAATCTTCCCACTGAAGAGACTTTGTTTTCAATTTGTACTGAAGCAGATGAATTACCACAAGTTAAAGGCATCTATATTACAGATCTTGAAGGCCATTTGTTTACTTTTGCACCTAATCATCCTTTAACTGATACATTATGTTATCCCGTTCTTTTTCCTTGTGGGGATGATGGGTATCATAAAAAAATACCAGTAAATAAAAATAATTTAACTGTAAATGAAACGTCTTCTGATAGTGAAATTGAAGAGGATTCCGATAGAAAACACATTTCTGTTAGAGATTATGTCAAATATCGCCTTGCTGTTCGTAAAAATGAAACTTATCATAATATTTGGAATTCGGGCGGGGGTTTAAGTCAGAAATACGCATTAGATTACAATGCTAGAGTGGATTCAGATGTAGCCAACTATTTAAGAAGAGATGACATGGATTTGCGTGGTACATATCCACCAGACGCTCTAAGGTGGTTGCAAAGAGATTGTGGTGCAAAATCTGTGGATGATCTTGGTCACATAGTTATGTTTAGAAAATACCACCCAGGGACCCGTCCATATTTTCAAAACATGTTTTTACAATGCAACTGCCATAATGGCCCGGACTCGTAAAACTGGGTTTTGTTCGTTTATGTTTACTTTTACTTGCAATCCCAGGTGGCCTGAAATTCAAAGAAACTTATTACGGAATAACCAAAAAGTTGTTGATAGATTTGATATTATTTGCCGTATTTATGAAGACAAGCTTAGGAAAGTCCATTATTTGTTAGAAAAGAAACAGATATTGGTAATATTTTAGGATCTGGTGAAAGTCGGGAGTTTCAAAAAGAATTGGCGGCCCTCATTTACATAGAGTATTTTGTACTGATATTCCATCTACTCCTGAAAATGTAGAAAATTTAATTTGGGCTCATATTCCGCCAGAACCACCTGCAAATGATAAATCCTCTTGGGCAAACTTTTTACGCAAGGTACGAGAACTTTTACCTTTATATCAGTTTCATGACTGTGGTGCTCATTGTAGCAACAACAGGGGGAAATGTAAAAAAGGTTTTCCGAAGAAGTTTAGTAAAATCACTATTTTACACGAAAATCGACCACAGAATATAAACGTCCAAGTCCGGAAGACGGCGGTGAAACGTTAAAAATTCCTCGGGGTAGTATTACAATTGAATATAATAATTCGCACGTTGTTGCTTATAGCCCTCTTATTCTTGTAATGTTTCGTTGTCACCATAACCTTGAATATGCCTACGGCCAATCTGATAATTTAAAGTATGCCTTAAAATATCCATTTAAAGGTAACAGTTTTTCATATGTTAAAAGTTCTGTTGATGGTCGTATTGATGTTGATGAACCAGCGCAGTACGCAAAAATGATTTATCGAAGTCCTACGGAGGCCTATTCTCGCCTAATGGGATACAAATATGCTTTCCTTTCCCATACGGTTATAGTATTGCAGATTCATTTACCAGATAGCCAAAAGTTATTTTTTAATTCTAAAACTGCTCCTACTGTTCTTGCAAATGTTGAAGATGGATACTTCCAGATACTCATCTTACTGCATAGTGGACTTTATGGCGAAAAAATATTAATGATCCCGCAATTAGAAATATACTTTTTGAGAATTTACCCGAATCATATTCGTTTGATAGCAAAGAGAAAGTATGGCGTAAAAGGAGAATGGCTCAAATTAGAAAAATTACCAAGCCTATTATAGGAAGACTTTTGTCCGTTTCTCCAAGAGAGCCAGAAAAATTCGCATTGTATGTCCTTACTAAACATTTTCCGGGTGATCCTGATGAGCTAAAAAATGTTGATGGTCATGTTTGTACATCTTTCGCTGATGCTGCCCGGTTAAGGGGTCTTTTTGAAGATAATGGTGTGTGGGAGCGTACTTTAAGAGAGGCGTCTTTTTCATTAAACCCATCACAAATGAGGCAATTATTTGCAAATATACTTGTATTTGGCGGGACAGAAAGATGTGTTATTGATGGTTATGTCTTATGGGAAATGTTTAAGGACCAAATGTATGATAGGAGACGGTGTTCAGATGCGAAAAACTTTTACGTATCGATAGAGCGTTAGCGATAATTGAACGATATTTGTTAAGTAATGGTCGCACTATGGACGAGTTTAGGCCTTCCTTTACCAAACAACCCGCTTATAAATGATCCAGATAGAGCTTAGATGCTTTCTTTTTCCCAAATAATGTCAATAGTGATGAACTGAACGAAACAGTTGACACCTCTGCTTTAGAAAGAGCGATTTAAATACAGAACAAGATACTTTTTTTAATATGATTCGTGATGCAGTTTTTTGATCCAAATTCTGTTAATAAATATTTTACTTGTCGGGAGATGGTGGTACCGGCAAAACATTTTTATTAAATTATGTTCTTTACCAACTTAGGAGTTTAAATTTTAAAAGTTTTACCAACCGCCTCAACGGGTATTGCTGCCACGAAATTTTATGCAGGGGGTATGACATTTCACTCTGCTTTTCGTTTTGGGATTAATGTTGAACCTGGGAAACTTCCTTTAGTAAGATTTGACAGCTTTTTTGGGCGAAGGATTAAGAATGTAATGTTATTATTATTGATGAGATTACCATGTTACATAGACTGTGTTTGAAAACGTAGACCTTTTATGTCGGACCGTGGTTCCTCAAAACAAAGATCATCCTTTGCCCGGAAAGTTGTAATACTTTCAGGAGACTGGAAGCAATCTTTACCGGTAGTTAATGATTCTACTTCACCTGTTGCTCAGGTTGCTGCTTCCGTTCAATCCTCTCATTTGTATCCTCTTTTTCACAAATTTAAACTTGTGCAAAATATGAGAGTGATTCCATCTGAAATACAATTTAAGGATTGGCTTTATACTATTGGTACTGGGACTATCGGTGATGTTGTTAATATTCCACCCAATATGATTGTTAATTCCCGCCAAGAACTTTTATGATTTTGTTTTTGATCAAGGGTTACGATTGCAAGTAACGAACTATTAAAAGATTGATATTAGCACCAACAAATAGGGTAGTTGATGCCCATAAATTCTGAAATTATAGACATGATGATTCACCCGAGCACGAATATTTATCTATTGACAACCCAACAAGTGAAATCCATTAGTATATAATGCTGGCTGATTATGATGTAGCACAATTAAATCGTCTCACTCCTATAGGAAATGCCGGCAACACAGTATTAAGCTTTAAAGTTGGCTCCGTAATAGTGCTTCTTCAGAATTTAAATACTCAAAAATCGTTATGTAATGGTACGAGATTATTGTTACGAATTTACAATCCAATCTTATTGAAGCAGAGGACAATAAAATATTGGATCTGATCATGGTTTGGAACGTTTTCAGTTTCCTGTCAGGGTTGCTTCTGTATGACTATCACTAAAGCTCAGGGTCAAACTTGTGATCGTTTGGGTATTGATTTTAGTGATGAGCCCTTTGCTCATGGACAATTGTATACAGCTTTATCACGAGCTCGAAGTAGTGAATTTATTAGAGTTTTTGCTCCAAATAAAACAAGAAATAATGATGGAGGTGTTCCAATAAGAAATGTTGTTGCCAATGGAAGTTCTTTTGATTAGGTTTAGTTTAAAAAAGTTTTTGTTGAGCTTTTTTGGTTCTTCTTGAATGTTGTATTGTGATATTACTTTTGGTTCTGTATAGTATTTGTTGTGGAAGGGTTTTTTTGGTTTTATATTTTATTATTTTATTTGGGGTAATGATTATTTACTTTTGATCCGAATTGTTTTTATTTAAAATTTATTTGGTTGTGTCTATTATTTTAGTTTATTGAATGTTGTGTTTATTTAAAGTATAATTGGTTTTTTTTGTGGCGTGTTTAGTGATAGTAATTATAGTATATAAAATAAGATTGTTTTGTTTTTGATTGGGAGCTGATTATATTTTTTGGAATATTTGATAGAAATGGGTATATTTCTCGAATATTGGTGTAAGCTGTTTTTGGGGGGGGGGGGGGGGGATTTGGTTTATTTGTTATTGATGTTTTTTTATATTATTCTTTATGAGAAGGTTTTTGGGATTGTATTATTTAAAACTTAGTATTTTTGGGGTTGTTTTTTAATAGTATTTTATTTGTTTAATTATTTTTATGTTTTGAGCTTTAATTTATTTTTTCACTTTTATGTCCAATAGGGGCATAATCGCACGGGAGGCTTTATGCTGACCGGTTTAGTATTCATTGTTGTTTAATGATTTTTTTTAAATTATTCACTTTTATGTCAAATAGGGGCATAATCGCACGGAGGCTTTATGCTGACCGGTTAGTATTTCATTGTGTTTAATAATTTTTTTTATTTATTATTCACTTTTATGTCCAATAGGGGCATAATCGCACGGGAGGCTTTATGCTGACCGGTTGAGTATTTCATTGTTGTTTAATGATTTTTTTTATTTATTATTCACTTTTATGTCCAATAGGGGCATAATCGCACGGGAGGCTTTATGCTGACCGGTTGAGTATTTCATTGTTTTTTGTTTGTTTTTAAGTTTATTTTAATTATTTTAATTATTTGGGGGATTTTTATTATTTATTTATTTATTTATTTATTATTTCTTTTGGGGTGGGGTCCCTCCCACGGGGTACAGGGTTTGCCCGTTTACCTCCGTGCACCTCCACGTGGTGTACCCTGGGCATTGTTGTATAATTACAAAATGTTATACAACAATGGCTAAGCACGGTAAAAAACGGGATGGTTTAAATTATGAAAAGAATGAACTGTTTCTAGCAGCGCGCGAAGCGCGCCCCAAAGCCGTTAGGCTTTCCAACGGGCACCTCAAAATTTTTACCGCCAGAGTGCTGTAACCAACCGCCATCGCATACGTAACCCACAGCTAGTTATATATTTAATAAAAATCTTGGTAGTGCCCCTATTTTTGGGGGGAAATGGGCTTTCAAAAATTCCGCCGGCCGAAGGCCGGCGGCTGGAATTTTTTTGAAGGTGGATTTGTCCTGCAACTTTTTGCGCTCTATTCAGGAAAAATCTGACCTCGGCACTGAACCGTCGTTTTCGCACTGAAACGGCCATGGGTGGTTTTTCAAATGGTTATAGCTCGAAGGGGAAAAGTTGGATCAAAAAGTGGTTGGGGGGAGGATTTTAAGTTGGGATGTGTACTATATTGAAGGAAAAATTTGGGAGGTCTGGGATCAACTCTCCGACCCGTAGCCTCGCGGAAAAATTGCACATCTCGTCCCAAAATGACACATGGTGTCCGACGAAACTCAACGACAATTTACAAATTATATGCCATTCGATAGAGCTCCATGTGGGGAGTCTGAAAAAATTTGGTTCAAATTTTTCTGACCATTTTGGGCAAAGTTATTAAACGCTAAAGGTCCAAAATGTCCAAAACCCCTAACCTGAAGGGTGGCTCCCATTGAGTGTAATTATAAAAATGCTTAAGATTGGGCAAACGGTTTCAACTCTTTTTTGGTATAATAGGGCACTAAATGTACTACAATTTTGTTGGGGGACACAAGAGTCTGAGATTTTTTCCTGACATAGTTATGGGCACCAAAGTGACCTCGCCAAAACCGACTTTTTAACGCGTGAATTGAAACTCGATTTGAGTATCCTATCTTGTAGAGCGTCCCTTGAAACCTCTAAAAATATATACTTTATTGGGGGTACACTTGAGTCTGGGGGAGTTATACTCAAAAAGTGGCATTTTTGGGGCCAAAAGTGGTCGGTTTTTTGAGTATATCTCCGAGGAAAAAATTTTTAAAAATAAACGGAGTTCGGATTCGTGTTCAGCACATATTGGAGTACCATAAAACATATTTTTCTCGATATCGATTTTTGGACCCATTTTTGAAGGGGTACCCCTTTTGAAATTTTTGGGTGAAATTTAAATTGGCCATAACATGGCGGGATTTTGTCGTAGCCAAACGAATTAAAGGTTATAAAATAGAGCAAAAAATTACAAATTTTTTGAGCTATTTAAATTTTTGTAAAATTTCACCCGAGGCCTGGTAGGGTCGATTTTTTCAAAATTCAAAATTTTTCGGTTTTTTAAAATTTTTTGGGGTATATCGAGGCTGAGGGGTGTTATAAATATTTTTATAAAATAGAGCAGAATTTTTGCTATATATTAAGCTTTTAAAATGTTTCAAAAGGGTTTATTTTTGGGGAGTTATGATTTTTTAAACATTTTGTCAAATTTTGAGTCTCAACTTTGGGGAATAAATTTTGACGTGACAAAATTTTTTAATTTTTTTTCCAAAAACGGCTCATATGGTACTCTAATATGCGCTGAGTTCAAATCCGTTCTCGGAAAAATTTTAAAAATTTTCCTCGAGTCGTTAGAGTCTCATAAAGTTTTGTGACATTTGCGAACACTGACCATAACTTTTTGAGACTCAAGTAGACCCCCAACAAAGTATACCTTATTCGGAGCCCCAGTGGACGCTCTTTCGAATAGGCTATCGAAAAAAGCTGAAACGACCTTTTAAAAAAAGTCGACATTTCGACCCCGGCTCTTTGGACCATATGACCTCCAAAACTTCATCTGAGACTCGAGTGACCAACTATTGATTTGTTAACAACTCCCATCCCTACAATATCACTCTCAGGCACTTAGACCTCCAGGCTTTGGAAAATCCGCTATAACGAGTTGAAATTTTCAACAGGCCATTACGGTGCCGCACTTGAGTGTGGCACCAAAATGGTCATGCGCATTAAACTCCCCGTGGCCGATAACCTATTACCCCGCTTCTTTTATTTTAATTAGGTTTCAACCAGCTTTATTATAAACCGTAGGCATTTTATCCGCCTGACCATTTTGTCCATAGGCATTTTTTCGGCTTTTTTTCACTTTTTTGATTTTCAAAAAATTCATTTTTTTCTGTTTTTTTTAAATTTTTTAGTTTTTTAAAGATGGTGTTTATTTTTTAGTGTTCTAAAAGGGTCCTGCTCATGTTTCAATCCTTTTTTGAGCAAAAAAAAAACACGAAAAACCCTCGAAATTAACGAAATTGGTTTTTCCCGTTTTTTCGGGTTTTTTTGGGTTTTTCGAGTTTTTTTCCGGATTTTTACATTTTCAATTATTAATAATTGTTTGTGAATTATTAATTAGGATCTGTTGCATGTAATCAAGTCAACAGTTCCCAAAAGATTTCAGAAATTTAGGCTTTTTTTAAATTACAAATTCTGAGCAGGGCCCTTTTTAGGGTACTTATTTACTTCCCGCCCCCACCCAATTTTTTCGATAAATATGTAAAAATGGTCAGTCTGTCATCTTTATAGAGCTCATCGAGCTGCATCGAATGACACCAAAATCAAAAAAATCTGACTCGGTTTGACCGAGATACAGACCCCCGAAAACTTAGACCCCGCAGGGGTGGTTTTTTGGAATTCGAAAAGTTTGTGCAAATGATACCTCATTCGAAAGAGCTCGTCGAGCTGAGTCGAATGACAACAATATCGACAAGCTTGGACAGTATTTGGCAAAATTATGACGCGAGTCGTCGATCTTTCGTATGTTTATTTTATGTCATAACTTTGACAAATCTTGTCCAATCTTGTCGATATTGTTGTCATTCGACTCAACTCGACGAGCTCTTTTGAATGAGGTATCATTTCCATCAAATTTTTTTATTTGAAAACCCTCCCCATGGTTTCTAAATTTTCTGGGTTCTGTATTTTGGTCAAACCAAGTGCATTTTTTTTGATTTTGCTGTCATTAGGCACTTCGTGACGAGTTCTACAAACATGACAGATTGGCCATTCTTACATTTTTACCGGAAAAATTGGGTGGGGGAGGGAAGTAAATAAGTACCCTTTTTAACTTCATTTAATTTTTTTAATTTTTCTTTTTAATTGTTTGGTTGTATTGGCCTCAAGTGGATTCAAACCTTCAACACTTCATCAACATTCAAAAGGTTAGTTTCTTCCTCCTCCCTCGGTTAAGGGAGTTGCTCCCTACTAATCAGGGAATGTTCCCTGATTAGTTGTACTCTTTATAGAGTAGGGGTCATGCCGGATTTTTTCTTGATCCGGTATGGACCTTGCTTTATTAAGAGGAAACTAATCAGGGCGCATTTTCTGATTAGGTTTCATTCTGGATAGAGGGGTCATGCCGGTTTTTTACTCGGCATGCCTCCTTTAAGGATGGAATCTAATCAGCAAATGACCCCTGATTAGTTTCCTCTTAATAAAGCAAGGTTCATACCGGATTCAAGAAAAGTCCTGCATAAATCCTGCTTTATAAAGAGTATAACTAATCAGGGAGCATTCCCTGAATAATAAGGAGCGATCCTTTAACCGAGGGAGGAGGAAGAGACTAACCTTTTGGATGTTGATAAGTGTTGAAGGTTTGAATCCACTTGAAGTCAATACAAACAAACAATTAAAAAGAAAAATTAAAAAAATTAAATGAAGTTAAAAAGGTACTTAAACTTTTTTCTTTTTAGATAAATTTTTATATCAAATTTTATAATTCAATTTTAAATGCCTTCCAAACAACAAAGAAAGAGAAAATTGGAAAGAGAACGTTATCAGAAGAGTGTTGTTGGTGGATGTTCTGTGGATGGTGATTTAATGGATGGTATAAATGTAACTGGGGGTAATATTGTTTTGGGTAATGATTCAATTGGGGATAATTTAGATAATGGTAGTATTTCTTTTGAAATTGATAGTAATTTAAGTGATGATCTTTCAAGTTTTACTTTTGTTTCTCGTGATTTATCGCCAAGTAGTATTTTTTCTGATACATCTGTTAAAAGGGGTAGGCCTAAAAAAAGGAAAACTTGTCGAGGTAGGCCTAAAAAGAGTGTTTTAAATGAAACTGTTTCCAATGATAATGTTAATGTGAATTATGTTCCCGCCTTTTTGTCTATTGATTTATTAGATATACCTTTTGGTCCTATGCCTAATATTAATAATAGGATTTTTACCGATGATATTGGGTTTTCAAGGCCCGAAATTATTAGTTTGTGGTCGGATCCTAATTTGTGGTTGCAAGATAGTTTTGTTTTTATTTATTTAAAATTTTTATCATATCGTTCCAATTTGAATGTTGTCGTTGTTTCGCCTCAGTTTGCTGTTGTTGAGCACCATTTTGGGGAGGGTGTTGATCCGCTTAATATTTTTGATTGTTGTTATAATTATAACCAGGATTATGATATTTTATTGATTCCAATTATTTTTCCTGGTCATTTTGGGTTGGTAATTTTTGATCGTTCAGATCGTAATAATTTTTCTTGCATTTTCGTTGACTCTTTACCTTCTGTTAACCGTTTAACCGATGTTTCTTGTGGTGTTTTTGATCAAAGGCGTGTAGATTTAATTAAGAGGTGTATTTGTGATTTGACACCTGGCCTTTTTGTTGAGAATATAAATATTCAAGTTTTGCCCCGTTCTCAGTTTACAGAACAAAGAGATGGGACAAATTGTGGATTTTTTGTTTGCCTGTATTCGGAATTGTTTTTGTTTAATAATAAATCGTTAATAATTCCTTTTTTAAATATTCAATATGAAAGGAAGCGTATTTTATGGCATTTTTCTCAGTTAATTCTTTCAAATGATATTGATTATGTTGGGATTTTCGATTATAATCCTAGACATGCTCCAGTGCAAGGAAATGTTTTTAATTTTAATTTAGATTTTGGTAACGAGATACAAGATAATTGTGTTGTTAATAATTATCCCGTTTTAGATTTAGAGCCAGACCCACCATTAAGGCGGTCTGAAAGAATTGCTGCTAGAAAAACTAATTCTGTTTCTGAACTTTCTGAAACAGAGAATAATGATGATGTGTTTTTTAAGATTTCTTCTTACTGTGGAAGGTCTCATAAGCTTTATCCGTGTGCAGATGTTAGGTCTATGCATTATGAGCCTTATTACGATTCCGGTAATTTTGGTGATCAAGTTTGTTGTTTTTGTGGGGCTTTATTGTTGAACACAGAAGTTAACGAGGCTTTTCGTCAGAAACATAAAAAAATTACTTCTTCTTTTTGTTGTAAGTGTGGTTTAGTCACTCTTCCGCCTTATAGTCCACACCCTCAACTTTTAAAAGATTTAAGTAATGGTGATTCTCAAGATTCTTTAGAATTTTTGCAACACCAGAATATATATAACTCATTATTGGCCTTCGCATCAGTTTATGTCGGCCATAGAGAATCAAATCTTGATGGGGGAATTTGTTATTTACTTAACGGAGAGTTTGTTCGTAAACTTAGCTCGATCACGCCTGGTGATAATGGCCCTTCTTTTTCACAGTTATATATTTTGGATGCAAATACAGCCTTTGAAAATAGGGTTAATAATGTTTCTTATGGTGGCGATAGAGTAGACCAGGAAACACTTAGAAATTTAGATACACTTTTGCGTCAAACCCATCCTTTGGCAACTATTTATAAAAATTTCCATGCTCAATACTTGGATAAATTACACTCGGATGGTCTTGATTCTGTTAAGTATTATAGGCTTGTATTGTTAGAAGAGAGGGATGCGCCTGTTATTGTTCGTGATCCTTCTGATCATCCTAGGCAAGTTAATCTGCCTACAGAAGAGACTTTATTTTCGATTTGTACTGAAGCCGATGAATTACCACAAGTTAAAGGCATCTATATTACAGATCTTGAAGGTCATTTGTTTACTTTTGCTCCTAATCATCCTTTAACAGACACATTATGTTATCCCATTCTTTTTCCTTGTGGCGATGATGGTTATCATGCAAAAATACCTTTGAATAAAAATAATTTAAATGCCATAAACGATGATTCGTCTGATGATGATGCTGAAAATTCTAATAAAAAAAATATTTCTGTTAGGGCTTACATTAAATATCGCCTTGCTTTGCGTAGAAATGAAGATTACCATAATATTTGGAACGCAGGTGGCGGTTTGAGTCAAAAGTTTGTGTTAGATTATAATGCTAGAATAGATTCCTCTGTTGCTAATTATTTAAGAAGAGACGATATGGATTTGCGTGCTACATATCCTCCAGATGCTCTTAGATGGTTGCAAAGAGATTGCGGTGCTAAGTCTGTTTCTGATCTTGGTCACATTGTTGCGTTTAGGAAATATCACCCCGGGACACGCCCATATTTTCAGGAGATGTTTTATAATGCAACTGCAATAATGGCCCGGACTCGTAAAACTGGGTTTTGTTCATTTATGTTTACTTTTACCTGCAATCCCAGGTGGCCTGAAATTCAAAGAAATTTATTACGGGCTAATCAAAAAGTTGTTGATAGATTTGATATTACTTGTCGTATTTACGAAGATAAACTTAGAAAACTTCATTATCTATTAGAAAAGAAGCATATTCTTGGTAACATTCTAGGCTTTGGTGAAAGTCGTGAGTTTCAGAAAAGAGTAGGCGGTCCACATTTGCATAGAGTATATTGTACTGATATTCCTGCTACGCCTGAAAATGTAGAAAATTTAATTTGGGCACATATTCCACCAGAACCAACTGCAAATGATAAGTCTGTTTGGGCAAATTTTTTACGCAAGGTGCGTGAACTGTTACCTAAGCATCAGTTTCATGATTGTGGGTCACATTGTCGTAATAATAGGGGTAACTGTAAGAAAGGCTTTCCAAAACCTTTCAGTAAATTTACCATTTTACACGCCAACAAACCAGCCGAATATAGGCGTCCGAGTCCGGCAGACGGCGGTGAAACGTTAGAAATTAAAAGAGGTAGGATTAAAGTTAAATATGATAATTCTCGTGTAGTAGCTTATAACCCATTTATTCTTGTCATGTTTCATTGTCACCATAATCTTGAATTTGCGTATGGACAATCTGACAATTTAAAATATGCCTTAAAATATCCGTTTAAAGGTAACAGTTTTTCCTATGTCCGTAGTGCTGTAGATGGCCTAATCAATGTTGATGAACCTGCACAATACGCTAAAATGATTTATCGTAGTCCAACCGAGGCTTTTTCGCGAGTAATGGGATATAAGTATGCCTTTCTTTCACACACTGTTATAGGTTTGAAAATTCATTTGCCGGGTAACCAAAAATTAGTTTTTAATTCTAAAACTGCTCCTGAGGTTCTTGCTAACGTTGAAGAAGGCATTCTTCCAGATACACATCTTACTGCTTACTGGAACTTATGGCGAAAGAATATAAATAATCCCTTTATTAAAAATATACTTTTTGAAGTTTTACCTGAAACATATTCATTTGATAGCAAAGAAAAGGTGTGGCATAAAAGGAGAATGGCTGAAATTAGAAAAATAACTAAACCGATTATAGGGAGAATTTATCCTGTATCACCACGTGAACCTGAACTCTTTGCTTTGTATGTTCTAACTAAGCATTTTCCTGGGGATCCAGAAGAACTAAAAACATTTAATGGTCAAGTATGTACTACTTTTGCAGATGCTGCACGCTTAAGGGGACTTTTTGAAGATAATGGGGTTTGGGAACGTACGTTGAGGGAGGCCTCTTTTTCATTTAATCCCTCACAGATGAGGCAATTGTTCGCAAATATTCTTGTATTTGGGGGAACAGAACGGTGTGTTATTGATGGTTATGTTTTGTGGGAAATGTTTAAGGATCAGATGTATGATAGGAGACGGTGTTCAGAAAATGAAAAACTTTTACGTATTGATAGAGCATTAGCTATCATTGAGAGATATTTGTTAAGTAATGGGCGTTCTATGGATGATTTTGGTCTTCCTTCGCCTAATAATTCAATCTTAAATGACCCAGATAGGGCGTTAGACGATTTTTTCTTTCCGAACACTGTTAACAGTGATGAGCCCGATGAAACATTAGATACCTCTAATTTAGAAAGGGCAAATTTAAATACTGAACAAAATACTTTCTTTAATATGATTCGCGATGCTGTTTTTGACCCTAATTCTGTTAATAAATATTTTTATTTGTCAGGAGATGGGGGTACAGGCAAAACATTCTTATTAAATTATGTTCTTTACCAACTTAGGCAGTTAAATTTAAAAGTTTTACCAACCGCCTCAACGGGTATTGCTTCTACAAAGTTTTATGCAGGGGGTATGACATTTCACTCTGCTTTTCGTTTCGGGATTAATGTTGAACCGGGAAAACTTCCTTTGGTAAAGTTTGACAGCTTTTTTGGGAGAAGAATTATAGAATGTGATGTCATTATTATTGATGAGATAACCATGTTAAATAAGACTGTGTTTGAAAATGTAGACCAATTGTGTCGTACTATGGTTCCTCAAAATAAAACCCATCCTTTTGCTGGGAAAGTTGTGATACTTTCAGGAGACTGGAAGCAATCTTTACCAGTTGCTGATTCTGCTTCCCCTGGTGCTTCTGTTGCTGCTTGCATTCAATCCTCACATTTGTATCCCCTTTTCCAAAAATTTAGACTTGTGCAAAATATGAGAGTGATTCCTTCGGAAATTCAATTTAAGGATTGGCTTTATAGTATTGGTACCGGAACTATCGGTGATTTAGTTAATATTCCACCAAATATGATAGTCAATTCACGACAAGAATTATATGATTTTGTTTTTGATCAAGGGTTTGCTGTAGCAAGTAATGAATTATTGAAAAGATTAATTTTAGCACCAACAAATAGGGTTGTTGATTCTATTAATTGTGAAATTATAGACATGATTGATTCACCAGAGGTCGAATATTTATCTATTGACAATCCGACAGGTGAAAATCCTTTGGCTTATAATGCTGCTGAATATGACGTTGCAACATTAAATCGTATCACTCCAAATGGAATGCCAGCTCATAGTCTCAAGCTCAAAGTGGGCTCCGTAATCGTATTGCTTCAAAATTTAAACACACAAAAATCGTTGTGTAATGGAACGAGACTAATTGTAACTAATTTACAATCGAATCTTATAGAAGCAGAGACAATAAATATTGGATCTGATCATGGTTTTAAAGTTGGCATTTGTCGTACAAGAAATCAATTTGTTGATAATAATCCTGATGCAGTAAGCTTCGAACGATTTCAGTTTCCTGTAAGGGTTGCTTTTTGTATGACAATCACTAAAGCTCAAGGGCAAACTTGTGAGCGTTTGGGTATTGATTTTAATGACGAGCCCTTTGCCCACGGGCAATTATATACAGCCTTATCACGTGGCCGAAGTGGTGATTTTATTAAAATTTTTGCTCCTAAAAAACCAAATAATGATGGAAGTATTCCAATAAGAAATGTAGTTGCCAATGGAATTACTTTTGATTAGGTTTAATTTAAAAAAGTTTTTTGTTGAGCTTTTTTGGTTTTTCTTGAATGTTGTATTGTGATATTACTTTTGGTTCTGTATATTATTTGTTGTGGAAGGGTTTTTTTGGTTTTATATTTATTATTTTATTTGGGGTATGAATTATTTACTTTTGATCCGAATTGTTTTTTATTTAAAATTTATTTGGTTGTGTCTATTATTTTAGTTTATTGAATGTTGTGTTTAATTAAAGTATAATTGGTATTTTTAGTGGAGTGTTTAATTATAGTATATAAAATAAGATTTGTTTTGTTTTTGATTGGGAGCTGATTATATTTTTGGAATATTTTGATAGAAATGGGTATATTTCTCGTAATATTGGTGTAAGCTGTTTTTTGATTTGGTTTATTTGTTATTGATGTTTTTTATATTATTCTTTATGAGAAGGTTTTTGGGATTGTATTATTTAAAACTTAGTATTTTTGGGGTTGTTTTTTAAATAGTATTTTATTTGTTTAATTATTTTTATAGTTTTGAGCTTTAATTTTATTTTTTTCACTTTTATGTCCAATAGGGGCATAATCGCACGGGAGGCTTTATGCCAACCGGTTGAGTATTTCATTGTTGTTTAATGATTTATTTTTTTATTTATTATTCACTTTTATGTCCAATAGGGGCATAATCGCACGGGAGGCTTTATGCTGACCGGTTGAGTATTTCATTGTTGTTTAATGATTTATTTTTTTATTTATTATTCACTTTTATGTCCAATAGGGGCATAATCGCACGGGAGGCTTTATGCTGACCGGTTGAGTATTTCATTGTTGTTTAATGATTTATTTTTTTTATTTATTATTCACTTTTATGTCCAATAGGGGCATAATCGCACGGGAGGCTTTATGCTGACCGGTTGAGTATTTCATTGTTTTTTGTTTGTTTTTAAGTTTATTTTAATTATTTTAATTATTTGGGGGATTTTTATTATTTATTTATTTATTTATTTATTATTTCTTTTGGGGTGGGGTCCCTCCCACGGGGTACAGGGTTTGCCCGTTTACCTCCGTGCACCTCCACGTGGTGTACCCTGGGCATTGTTGTATAATTACAAAATGTTATACAACAATGGCTAAGCACGGTAAAAAACGGGATGGTTTAAATTATGAAAAGAATGAACTGTTTCTAGCAGCGCGCGAAGCGCGCCCCAAAGCCGTTAGGCTTTCCAACGGGCACCCCAAACTAAACAGCCAGAGTATCCTAATAGGAATTGCATACGCACAACGCCGCCATCGCATACGTAACCCACAGCTAGTTATATATTTAATAAAAATCTTGGTAGTGCCCCTATTTTTGGGGGGAAATGGGCTTTCAAAAATTCCGCCGGCCGAAGGCCGGCGGCTGGAATTTTTTTGAAGGTGGATTTGTCCTGCAACTTTTTGCGCTCTATTCAGGAAAAATCTGACCTCGGCACTGAACCGTCGTTTTCGCACTGAAACGGCCATGGGTGGTTTTTCAAATGGTTATAGCTCGAAGGGGAAAAGTTGGATCAAAAAGTGGTTGGGGGGAGGATTTTAAGTTGGGATGTGTACTATATTGAAGGAAAAATTTGGGAGGTCTGGGATCAACTCTCCGACCCGTAGCCTCGCGGAAAAATTGCACATCTCGTCCCAAAATGACACATGGTGTCCGACGAAACTCAACGACAATTTACAAATTATATGCCATTCGATAGAGCTCCATGTGGGGAGTCTGAAAAAATTTGGTTCAAATTTTTCTGACCATTTTGGGCAAAGTTATTAAACGCTAAAGGTCCAAAATGTCCAAAACCCCTAACCTGAAGGGTGGCTCCCATTGAGTGTAATTATAAAAATGCTTAAGATTGGGCAAACGGTTTCAACTCTTTTTTGGTATAATAGGGCACTAAATGTACTACAATTTTGTTGGGGGACACAAGAGTCTGAGATTTTTTCCTGACATAGTTATGGGCACCAAAGTGACCTCGCCAAAACCGACTTTTTAACGCGTGAATTGAAACTCGATTTGAGTATCCTATCTTGTAGAGCGTCCCTTGAAACCTCTAAAAATATATACTTTATTGGGGGTACACTTGAGTCTGGGGGAGTTATACTCAAAAAAGTGGCATTTTTGGGGCCAAAAGTGGTCGGTTTTTTGAGTATATCTCCGAGGAAAAAATTTTTAAAAATAAACGGAGTTCGGATTCGTGTTCAGCACATATTGGAGTACCATAAAACATATTTTTCTCGATATCGATTTTTGGACCCATTTTTGAAGGGGTACCCCTTTTGAAATTTTTGGGTGAAATTTAAATTGGCCATAACATGGCGGGATTTTGTCGTAGCCAAACGAATTAAAGGTTATAAAATAGAGCAAAAAATTACAAATTTTTTGAGCTATTTAAATTTTTGTAAAATTTCACCCGAGGCCTGGTAGGGTCGATTTTTTCAAAATTCAAAATTTTTCGGTTTTTTAAAATTTTTTGGGGTATATCGAGGCTGAGGGGTGTTATAAATATTTTTATAAAATAGAGCAGAATTTTTGCTATATATTAAGCTTTTAAAATGTTTCAAAAGGGTTTATTTTTGGGGAGTTATGATTTTTTAAACATTTTGTCAAATTTTGAGTCTCAACTTTGGGGAATAAATTTTGACGTGACAAAATTTTTTAATTTTTTTTCCAAAAACGGCTCATATGGTACTCTAATATGCGCTGAGTTCAAATCCGTTCTCGGAAAAATTTTAAAAATTTTCCTCGAGTCGTTAGAGTCTCATAAAGTTTTGTGACATTTGCGAACACTGACCATAACTTTTTGAGACTCAAGTAGACCCCCAACAAAGTATACCTTATTCGGAGCCCCAGTGGACGCTCTTTCGAATAGGCTATCGAAAAAAGCTGAAACGACCTTTTAAAAAAAGTCGACATTTCGACCCCGGCTCTTTGGACCATATGACCTCCAAAACTTCATCTGAGACTCGAGTGACCAACTATTGATTTGTTAACAACTCCCATCCCTACAATATCACTCTCAGGCACTTAGACCTCCAGGCTTTGGAAAATCCGCTATAACGAGTTGAAATTTTCAACAGGCCATTACGGTGCCGCACTTGAGTGTGGCACCAAAATGGTCATGCGCATTAAACTCCCCGTGGCCGATAACCTATTACCCCGCTTCTTTTATTTTAATTAGGTTTCAACCAGCTTTATTATAAACCGTAGGCATTTTATCCGCCTGACCATTTTGTCCATAGGCATTTTTTCGGCTTTTTTTCACTTTTTTGATTTTCAAAAAATTCATTTTTTTCTGTTTTTTTTTAAATTTTTTAGTTTTTTAAAGATGGTGTTTATTTTTTAGTGTTCTAAAAGGGTCCTGCTCATGTTTCAATCCTTTTTTGAGCAAAAAAAAAACACGAAAAACCCTCGAAATTAACGAAATTGGTTTTTCCCGTTTTTTCGGGTTTTTTTGGGTTTTTCGAGTTTTTTTCCGGATTTTTACATTTTCAATTATTAATAATTGTTTGTGAATTATTAATTAGGATCTGTTGCATGTAATCAAGTCAACAGTTCCCAAAAGATTTCAGAAATTTAGGCTTTTTTTAAATTACAAATTCTGAGCAGGGCCCTTTTTAGGGTACTTATTTACTTCCCGCCCCCACCCAATTTTTTCGATAAATATGTAAAAATGGTCAGTCTGTCATCTTTATAGAGCTCATCGAGCTGCATCGAATGACACCAAAATCAAAAAAATCTGACTCGGTTTGACCGAGATACAGACCCCCGAAAACTTAGACCCCGCAGGGGTGGTTTTTTGGAATTCGAAAAGTTTGTGCAAATGATACCTCATTCGAAAGAGCTCGTCGAGCTGAGTCGAATGACAACAATATCGACAAGCTTGGACAGTATTTGGCAAAATTATGACGCGAGTCGTCGATCTTTCGTATGTTTATTTTATGTCATAACTTTGACAAATCTTGTCCAATCTTGTCGATATTGTTGTCATTCGACTCAACTCGACGAGCTCTTTTGAATGAGGTATCATTTCCATCAAATTTTTTTATTTGAAAACCCTCCCCATGGTTTCTAAATTTTCTGGGTTCTGTATTTTGGTCAAACCAAGTGCATTTTTTTTGATTTTGCTGTCATTAGGCACTTCGTGACGAGTTCTACAAACATGACAGATTGGCCATTCTTACATTTTTACCGGAAAAATTGGGTGGGGGAGGGAAGTAAATAAGTACCCTTTTTAACTTCATTTAATTTTTTTAATTTTTCTTTTTAATTGTTTGGTTGTATTGGCCTCAAGTGGATTCAAACCTTCAACACTTCATCAACATTCAAAAGGTTAGTTTCTTCCTCCTCCCTCGGTTAAGGGAGTTGCTCCCTACTAATCAGGGAATGTTCCCTGATTAGTTGTACTCTTTATAGAGTAGGGGTCATGCCGGATTTTTTCTTGATCCGGTATGGACCTTGCTTTATTAAGAGGAAACTAATCAGGGCGCATTTTCTGATTAGGTTTCATTCTGGATAGAGGGGTCATGCCGGTTTTTTACTCGGCATGCCTCCTTTAAGGATGGAATCTAATCAGCAAATGACCCCTGATTAGTTTCCTCTTAATAAAGCAAGGTTCATACCGGATTCAAGAAAAGTCCTGCATAAATCCTGCTTTATAAAGAGTATAACTAATCAGGGAGCATTCCCTGAATAATAAGGAGCGATCCTTTAACCGAGGGAGGAGGAAGAGACTAACCTTTTGGATGTTGATAAGTGTTGAAGGTTTGAATCCACTTGAAGTCAATACAAACAAACAATTAAAAAGAAAAATTAAAAAAATTAAATGAAGTTAAAAAGGTACTTAAACTTTTTTCTTTTTAGATAAATTTTTATATCAAATTTTATAATTCAATTTTAAATGCCTTCCAAACAACAAAGAAAGAGAAAATTGGAAAGAGAACGTTATCAGAAGAGTGTTGTTGGTGGATGTTCTGTGGATGGTGATTTAATGGATGGTATAAATGTAACTGGGGGTAATATTGTTTTGGGTAATGATTCAATTGGGGATAATTTAGATAATGGTAGTATTTCTTTTGAAATTGATAGTAATTTAAGTGATGATCTTTCAAGTTTTACTTTTGTTTCTCGTGATTTATCGCCAAGTAGTATTTTTTCTGATACATCTGTTAAAAGGGGTAGGCCTAAAAAAAGGAAAACTTGTCGAGGTAGGCCTAAAAAGAGTGTTTTAAATGAAACTGTTTCCAATGATAATGTTAATGTGAATTATGTTCCCGCCTTTTTGTCTATTGATTTATTAGATATACCTTTTGGTCCTATGCCTAATATTAATAATAGGATTTTTACCGATGATATTGGGTTTTCAAGGCCCGAAATTATTAGTTTGTGGTCGGATCCTAATTTGTGGTTGCAAGATAGTTTTGTTTTTATTTATTTAAAATTTTTATCATATCGTTCCAATTTGAATGTTGTCGTTGTTTCGCCTCAGTTTGCTGTTGTTGAGCACCATTTTGGGGAGGGTGTTGATCCGCTTAATATTTTTGATTGTTGTTATAATTATAACCAGGATTATGATATTTTATTGATTCCAATTATTTTTCCTGGTCATTTTGGGTTGGTAATTTTTGATCGTTCAGATCGTAATAATTTTTCTTGCATTTTCGTTGACTCTTTACCTTCTGTTAACCGTTTAACCGATGTTTCTTGTGGTGTTTTTGATCAAAGGCGTGTAGATTTAATTAAGAGGTGTATTTGTGATTTGACACCTGGCCTTTTTGTTGAGAATATAAATATTCAAGTTTTGCCCCGTTCTCAGTTTACAGAACAAAGAGATGGGACAAATTGTGGATTTTTTGTTTGCCTGTATTCGGAATTGTTTTTGTTTAATAATAAATCGTTAATAATTCCTTTTTTAAATATTCAATATGAAAGGAAGCGTATTTTATGGCATTTTTCTCAGTTAATTCTTTCAAATGATATTGATTATGTTGGGATTTTCGATTATAATCCTAGACATGCTCCAGTGCAAGGAAATGTTTTTAATTTTAATTTAGATTTTGGTAACGAGATACAAGATAATTGTGTTGTTAATAATTATCCCGTTTTAGATTTAGAGCCAGACCCACCATTAAGGCGGTCTGAAAGAATTGCTGCTAGAAAAACTAATTCTGTTTCTGAACTTTCTGAAACAGAGAATAATGATGATGTGTTTTTTAAGATTTCTTCTTACTGTGGAAGGTCTCATAAGCTTTATCCGTGTGCAGATGTTAGGTCTATGCATTATGAGCCTTATTACGATTCCGGTAATTTTGGTGATCAAGTTTGTTGTTTTTGTGGGGCTTTATTGTTGAACACAGAAGTTAACGAGGCTTTTCGTCAGAAACATAAAAAAATTACTTCTTCTTTTTGTTGTAAGTGTGGTTTAGTCACTCTTCCGCCTTATAGTCCACACCCTCAACTTTTAAAAGATTTAAGTAATGGTGATTCTCAAGATTCTTTAGAATTTTTGCAACACCAGAATATATATAACTCATTATTGGCCTTCGCATCAGTTTATGTCGGCCATAGAGAATCAAATCTTGATGGGGGAATTTGTTATTTACTTAACGGAGAGTTTGTTCGTAAACTTAGCTCGATCACGCCTGGTGATAATGGCCCTTCTTTTTCACAGTTATATATTTTGGATGCAAATACAGCCTTTGAAAATAGGGTTAATAATGTTTCTTATGGTGGCGATAGAGTAGACCAGGAAACACTTAGAAATTTAGATACACTTTTGCGTCAAACCCATCCTTTGGCAACTATTTATAAAAATTTCCATGCTCAATACTTGGATAAATTACACTCGGATGGTCTTGATTCTGTTAAGTATTATAGGCTTGTATTGTTAGAAGAGAGGGATGCGCCTGTTATTGTTCGTGATCCTTCTGATCATCCTAGGCAAGTTAATCTGCCTACAGAAGAGACTTTATTTTCGATTTGTACTGAAGCCGATGAATTACCACAAGTTAAAGGCATCTATATTACAGATCTTGAAGGTCATTTGTTTACTTTTGCTCCTAATCATCCTTTAACAGACACATTATGTTATCCCATTCTTTTTCCTTGTGGCGATGATGGTTATCATGCAAAAATACCTTTGAATAAAAATAATTTAAATGCCATAAACGATGATTCGTCTGATGATGATGCTGAAAATTCTAATAAAAAAAATATTTCTGTTAGGGCTTACATTAAATATCGCCTTGCTTTGCGTAGAAATGAAGATTACCATAATATTTGGAACGCAGGTGGCGGTTTGAGTCAAAAGTTTGTGTTAGATTATAATGCTAGAATAGATTCCTCTGTTGCTAATTATTTAAGAAGAGACGATATGGATTTGCGTGCTACATATCCTCCAGATGCTCTTAGATGGTTGCAAAGAGATTGCGGTGCTAAGTCTGTTTCTGATCTTGGTCACATTGTTGCGTTTAGGAAATATCACCCCGGGACACGCCCATATTTTCAGGAGATGTTTTATAATGCAACTGCAATAATGGCCCGGACTCGTAAAACTGGGTTTTGTTCATTTATGTTTACTTTTACCTGCAATCCCAGGTGGCCTGAAATTCAAAGAAATTTATTACGGGCTAATCAAAAAGTTGTTGATAGATTTGATATTACTTGTCGTATTTACGAAGATAAACTTAGAAAACTTCATTATCTATTAGAAAAGAAGCATATTCTTGGTAACATTCTAGGCTTTGGTGAAAGTCGTGAGTTTCAGAAAAGAGTAGGCGGTCCACATTTGCATAGAGTATATTGTACTGATATTCCTGCTACGCCTGAAAATGTAGAAAATTTAATTTGGGCACATATTCCACCAGAACCAACTGCAAATGATAAGTCTGTTTGGGCAAATTTTTTACGCAAGGTGCGTGAACTGTTACCTAAGCATCAGTTTCATGATTGTGGGTCACATTGTCGTAATAATAGGGGTAACTGTAAGAAAGGCTTTCCAAAACCTTTCAGTAAATTTACCATTTTACACGCCAACAAACCAGCCGAATATAGGCGTCCGAGTCCGGCAGACGGCGGTGAAACGTTAGAAATTAAAAGAGGTAGGATTAAAGTTAAATATGATAATTCTCGTGTAGTAGCTTATAACCCATTTATTCTTGTCATGTTTCATTGTCACCATAATCTTGAATTTGCGTATGGACAATCTGACAATTTAAAATATGCCTTAAAATATCCGTTTAAAGGTAACAGTTTTTCCTATGTCCGTAGTGCTGTAGATGGCCTAATCAATGTTGATGAACCTGCACAATACGCTAAAATGATTTATCGTAGTCCAACCGAGGCTTTTTCGCGAGTAATGGGATATAAGTATGCCTTTCTTTCACACACTGTTATAGGTTTGAAAATTCATTTGCCGGGTAACCAAAAATTAGTTTTTAATTCTAAAACTGCTCCTGAGGTTCTTGCTAACGTTGAAGAAGGCATTCTTCCAGATACACATCTTACTGCTTACTGGAACTTATGGCGAAAGAATATAAATAATCCCTTTATTAAAAATATACTTTTTGAAGTTTTACCTGAAACATATTCATTTGATAGCAAAGAAAAGGTGTGGCATAAAAGGAGAATGGCTGAAATTAGAAAAATAACTAAACCGATTATAGGGAGAATTTATCCTGTATCACCACGTGAACCTGAACTCTTTGCTTTGTATGTTCTAACTAAGCATTTTCCTGGGGATCCAGAAGAACTAAAAACATTTAATGGTCAAGTATGTACTACTTTTGCAGATGCTGCACGCTTAAGGGGACTTTTTGAAGATAATGGGGTTTGGGAACGTACGTTGAGGGAGGCCTCTTTTTCATTTAATCCCTCACAGATGAGGCAATTGTTCGCAAATATTCTTGTATTTGGGGGAACAGAACGGTGTGTTATTGATGGTTATGTTTTGTGGGAAATGTTTAAGGATCAGATGTATGATAGGAGACGGTGTTCAGAAAATGAAAAACTTTTACGTATTGATAGAGCATTAGCTATCATTGAGAGATATTTGTTAAGTAATGGGCGTTCTATGGATGATTTTGGTCTTCCTTCGCCTAATAATTCAATCTTAAATGACCCAGATAGGGCGTTAGACGATTTTTTCTTTCCGAACACTGTTAACAGTGATGAGCCCGATGAAACATTAGATACCTCTAATTTAGAAAGGGCAAATTTAAATACTGAACAAAATACTTTCTTTAATATGATTCGCGATGCTGTTTTTGACCCTAATTCTGTTAATAAATATTTTTATTTGTCAGGAGATGGGGGTACAGGCAAAACATTCTTATTAAATTATGTTCTTTACCAACTTAGGCAGTTAAATTTAAAAGTTTTACCAACCGCCTCAACGGGTATTGCTTCTACAAAGTTTTATGCAGGGGGTATGACATTTCACTCTGCTTTTCGTTTCGGGATTAATGTTGAACCGGGAAAACTTCCTTTGGTAAAGTTTGACAGCTTTTTTGGGAGAAGAATTATAGAATGTGATGTCATTATTATTGATGAGATAACCATGTTAAATAAGACTGTGTTTGAAAATGTAGACCAATTGTGTCGTACTATGGTTCCTCAAAATAAAACCCATCCTTTTGCTGGGAAAGTTGTGATACTTTCAGGAGACTGGAAGCAATCTTTACCAGTTGCTGATTCTGCTTCCCCTGGTGCTTCTGTTGCTGCTTGCATTCAATCCTCACATTTGTATCCCCTTTTCCAAAAATTTAGACTTGTGCAAAATATGAGAGTGATTCCTTCGGAAATTCAATTTAAGGATTGGCTTTATAGTATTGGTACCGGAACTATCGGTGATTTAGTTAATATTCCACCAAATATGATAGTCAATTCACGACAAGAATTATATGATTTTGTTTTTGATCAAGGGTTTGCTGTAGCAAGTAATGAATTATTGAAAAGATTAATTTTAGCACCAACAAATAGGGTTGTTGATTCTATTAATTGTGAAATTATAGACATGATTGATTCACCAGAGGTCGAATATTTATCTATTGACAATCCGACAGGTGAAAATCCTTTGGCTTATAATGCTGCTGAATATGACGTTGCAACATTAAATCGTATCACTCCAAATGGAATGCCAGCTCATAGTCTCAAGCTCAAAGTGGGCTCCGTAATCGTATTGCTTCAAAATTTAAACACACAAAAATCGTTGTGTAATGGAACGAGACTAATTGTAACTAATTTACAATCGAATCTTATAGAAGCAGAGACAATAAATATTGGATCTGATCATGGTTTTAAAGTTGGCATTTGTCGTACAAGAAATCAATTTGTTGATAATAATCCTGATGCAGTAAGCTTCGAACGATTTCAGTTTCCTGTAAGGGTTGCTTTTTGTATGACAATCACTAAAGCTCAAGGGCAAACTTGTGAGCGTTTGGGTATTGATTTTAATGACGAGCCCTTTGCCCACGGGCAATTATATACAGCCTTATCACGTGGCCGAAGTGGTGATTTTATTAAAATTTTTGCTCCTAAAAAACCAAATAATGATGGAAGTATTCCAATAAGAAATGTAGTTGCCAATGGAATTACTTTTGATTAGGTTTAATTAAAAAAGTTTTTTGTTGAGCTTTTTTGGTTTTTCTTGAATGTTGTATTGTGATATTACTTTTGGTTCTGTATATTATTTGTTGTGGAAGGGTTTTTTTGGTTTTATATTTATTATTTTATTTGGGGTATGAATTATTTACTTTTGATCCGAATTGTTTTTTATTTAAAATTTATTTGGTTGTGTCTATTATTTTAGTTTATTGAATGTTGTGTTTAATTAAAGTATAATTGGTATTTTTAGTGGAGTGTTTAATTATAGTATATAAAATAAGATTTGTTTTGTTTTTGATTGGGAGCTGATTATATTTTTTGGAATATTTTGATAGAAATGGGTATATTTCTCGTAATATTGGTGTAAGCTGTTTTTTGATTTGGTTTATTTGTTATTGATGTTTTTTATATTATTCTTTATGAGAAGGTTTTTGGGATTGTATTATTTAAAACTTAGTATTTTTGGGGTTGTTTTTTAAATAGTATTTTATTTGTTTAATTATTTTTATAGTTTTGAGCTTTAATTTTATTTTTTTCACTTTTATGTCCAATAGGGGCATAATCGCACGGGAGGCTTTATGCCAACCGGTTGAGTATTTCATTGTTGTTTAATGATTTATTTTTTTTATTTATTATTCACTTTTATGTCCAATAGGGGCATAATCGCACGGGAGGCTTTATGCTGACCGGTTGAGTATTTCATTGTTGTTTAATGATTTATTTTTTTTATTTATTATTCACTTTTATGTCCAATAGGGGCATAATCGCACGGGAGGCTTTATGCTGACCGGTTGAGTATTTCATTGTTGTTTAATGATTTATTTTTTTTATTTATTATTCACTTTTATGTCCAATAGGGGCATAATCGCACGGGAGGCTTTATGCTGACCGGTTGAGTATTTCATTGTTTTTTGTTTGTTTTTAAGTTTATTTTAATTATTTTAATTATTTGGGGGATTTTTATTATTTATTTATTTATTTATTTATTATTTCTTTTGGGGTGGGGTCCCTCCCACGGGGTACAGGGTTTGCCCGTTTACCTCCGTGCACCTCCACGTGGTGTACCCTGGGCATTGTTGTATAATTACAAAATGTTATACAACAATGGCTAAGCACGGTAAAAAACGGGATGGTTTAAATTATGAAAAGAATGAACTGTTTCTAGCAGCGCGCGAAGCGCGCCCCAAAGCCGTTAGGCTTTCCAACGGGCACCCCAAACTAAACAGCCAGAGTATCCTAATAGGAATTGCATACGCACAACGCCGCCATCGCATACGTAACCCACAGCTAGTTATATATTTAATAAAAATCTTGGTAGTGCCCCTATTTTTGGGGGGAAATGGGCTTTCAAAAATTCCGCCGGCCGAAGGCCGGCGGCTGGAATTTTTTTGAAGGTGGATTTGTCCTGCAACTTTTTGCGCTCTATTCAGGAAAAATCTGACCTCGGCACTGAACCGTCGTTTTCGCACTGAAACGGCCATGGGTGGTTTTTCAAATGGTTATAGCTCGAAGGGGAAAAGTTGGATCAAAAAGTGGTTGGGGGGAGGATTTTAAGTTGGGATGTGTACTATATTGAAGGAAAAATTTGGGAGGTCTGGGATCAACTCTCCGACCCGTAGCCTCGCGGAAAAATTGCACATCTCGTCCCAAAATGACACATGGTGTCCGACGAAACTCAACGACAATTTACAAATTATATGCCATTCGATAGAGCTCCATGTGGGGAGTCTGAAAAAATTTGGTTCAAATTTTTCTGACCATTTTGGGCAAAGTTATTAAACGCTAAAGGTCCAAAATGTCCAAAACCCCTAACCTGAAGGGTGGCTCCCATTGAGTGTAATTATAAAAATGCTTAAGATTGGGCAAACGGTTTCAACTCTTTTTTGGTATAATAGGGCACTAAATGTACTACAATTTTGTTGGGGGACACAAGAGTCTGAGATTTTTTCCTGACATAGTTATGGGCACCAAAGTGACCTCGCCAAAACCGACTTTTTAACGCGTGAATTGAAACTCGATTTGAGTATCCTATCTTGTAGAGCGTCCCTTGAAACCTCTAAAAATATATACTTTATTGGGGGTACACTTGAGTCTGGGGGAGTTATACTCAAAAAAGTGGCATTTTTGGGGCCAAAAGTGGTCGGTTTTTTGAGTATATCTCCGAGGAAAAAATTTTTAAAAATAAACGGAGTTCGGATTCGTGTTCAGCACATATTGGAGTACCATAAAACATATTTTTCTCGATATCGATTTTTGGACCCATTTTTGAAGGGTACACTTGAGTCTGGGGGTTATACTCAAAAAAGTGGCATTTTTGGGGCCAAAATTTTTCCCTTTTGAAATTTTTGGGTGAAATTTAAATTGGCCATAACATGGCGGGATTTTGTCGTAGCCAAACGAATTAAAGGTTATAAAATAGAGCAAAAAATTACAAATTTTTTGAGCTATTTAAATTTTTGTAAAATTTCACCCGAGGCCTGGTAGGGTCGATTTTTTCAAAATTCAAAATTTTTCGGTTTTTTAAAATTTTTTGGGGTATATCGAGGCTGAGGGGTGTTATAAATATTTTTATAAAATAGAGCAGAATTTTTGCTATATATTAAGCTTTTAAAATGTTTCAAAAGGGTTTATTTTTGGGGAGTTATGATTTTTTAAACATTTTGTCAAATTTTGAGTCTCAACTTTGGGGAATAAATTTTGACGTGACAAAATTTTTTAATTTTTTTTCCAAAAACGGCTCATATGGTACTCTAATATGCGCTGAGTTCAAATCCGTTCTCGGAAAAATTTTAAAAATTTTCCTCGAGTCGTTAGAGTCTCATAAAGTTTTGTGACATTTGCGAACACTGACCATAACTTTTTGAGACTCAAGTAGACCCCCAACAAAGTATACCTTATTCGGAGCCCCAGTGGACGCTCTTTCGAATAGGCTATCGAAAAAAGCTGAAACGACCTTTTAAAAAAAGTCGACATTTCGACCCCGGCTCTTTGGACCATATGACCTCCAAAACTTCATCTGAGACTCGAGTGACCAACTATTGATTTGTTAACAACTCCCATCCCTACAATATCACTCTCAGGCACTTAGACCTCCAGGCTTTGGAAAATCCGCTATAACGAGTTGAAATTTTCAACAGGCCATTACGGTGCCGCACTTGAGTGTGGCACCAAAATGGTCATGCGCATTAAACTCCCCGTGGCCGATAACCTATTACCCCGCTTCTTTTATTTTAATTAGGTTTCAACCAGCTTTATTATAAACCGTAGGCATTTTATCCGCCTGACCATTTTGTCCATAGGCATTTTTTCGGCTTTTTTTCACTTTTTTGATTTTCAAAAAATTCATTTTTTTCTGTTTTTTTTTAAATTTTTTAGTTTTTTAAAGATGGTGTTTATTTTTTAGTGTTCTAAAAGGGTCCTGCTCATGTTTCAATCCTTTTTTGAGCAAAAAAAAAACACGAAAAACCCTCGAAATTAACGAAATTGGTTTTTCCCGTTTTTTTTCGGGTTTTTTTGGGTTTTTCGAGTTTTTTTCCGGATTTTTACATTTTCAATTATTAATAATTGTTTGTGAATTATTAATTAGGATCTGTTGCATGTAATCAAGTCAACAGTTCCCAAAAGATTTCAGAAATTTAGGCTTTTTTTAAATTACAAATTCTGAGCAGGGCCCTTTTTAGGGTACTTATTTACTTCCCGCCCCCACCCAATTTTTTCGATAAATATGTAAAAATGGTCAGTCTGTCATCTTTATAGAGCTCATCGAGCTGCATCGAATGACACCAAAATCAAAAAAATCTGACTCGGTTTGACCGAGATACAGACCCCCGAAAACTTAGACCCCGCAGGGGTGGTTTTTTGGAATTCGAAAAGTTTGTGCAAATGATACCTCATTCGAAAGAGCTCGTCGAGCTGAGTCGAATGACAACAATATCGACAAGCTTGGACAGTATTTGGCAAAATTATGACGCGAGTCGTCGATCTTTCGTATGTTTATTTTATGTCATAACTTTGACAAATCTTGTCCAATCTTGTCGATATTGTTGTCATTCGACTCAACTCGACGAGCTCTTTTGAATGAGGTATCATTTCCATCAAATTTTTTTATTTGAAAACCCTCCCCATGGTTTCTAAATTTTCTGGGTTCTGTATTTTGGTCAAACCAAGTGCATTTTTTTTGATTTTGCTGTCATTAGGCACTTCGTGACGAGTTCTACAAACATGACAGATTGGCCATTCTTACATTTTTACCGGAAAAATTGGGTGGGGGAGGGAAGTAAATAAGTACCCTTTTTAACTTCATTTAATTTTTTTAATTTTTCTTTTTAATTGTTTGGTTGTATTGGCCTCAAGTGGATTCAAACCTTCAACACTTCATCAACATTCAAAAGGTTAGTTTCTTCCTCCTCCCTCGGTTAAGGGAGTTGCTCCCTACTAATCAGGGAATGTTCCCTGATTAGTTGTACTCTTTATAGAGTAGGGGTCATGCCGGATTTTTTCTTGATCCGGTATGGACCTTGCTTTATTAAGAGGAAACTAATCAGGGCGCATTTTCTGATTAGGTTTCATTCTGGATAGAGGGGTCATGCCGGTTTTTTACTCGGCATGCCTCCTTTAAGGATGGAATCTAATCAGCAAATGACCCCTGATTAGTTTCCTCTTAATAAAGCAAGGTTCATACCGGATTCAAGAAAAGTCCTGCATAAATCCTGCTTTATAAAGAGTATAACTAATCAGGGAGCATTCCCTGAATAATAAGGAGCGATCCTTTAACCGAGGGAGGAGGAAGAGACTAACCTTTTGGATGTTGATAAGTGTTGAAGGTTTGAATCCACTTGAAGTCAATACAAACAAACAATTAAAAAGAAAAATTAAAAAAATTAAATGAAGTTAAAAAGGTACTTAAACTTTTTTCTTTTTAGATAAATTTTTATATCAAATTTTATAATTCAATTTTAAATGCCTTCCAAACAACAAAGAAAGAGAAAATTGGAAAGAGAACGTTATCAGAAGAGTGTTGTTGGTGGATGTTCTGTGGATGGTGATTTAATGGATGGTATAAATGTAACTGGGGGTAATATTGTTTTGGGTAATGATTCAATTGGGGATAATTTAGATAATGGTAGTATTTCTTTTGAAATTGATAGTAATTTAAGTGATGATCTTTCAAGTTTTACTTTTGTTTCTCGTGATTTATCGCCAAGTAGTATTTTTTCTGATACATCTGTTAAAAGGGGTAGGCCTAAAAAAAGGAAAACTTGTCGAGGTAGGCCTAAAAAGAGTGTTTTAAATGAAACTGTTTCCAATGATAATGTTAATGTGAATTATGTTCCCGCCTTTTTGTCTATTGATTTATTAGATATACCTTTTGGTCCTATGCCTAATATTAATAATAGGATTTTTACCGATGATATTGGGTTTTCAAGGCCCGAAATTATTAGTTTGTGGTCGGATCCTAATTTGTGGTTGCAAGATAGTTTTGTTTTTATTTATTTAAAATTTTTATCATATCGTTCCAATTTGAATGTTGTCGTTGTTTCGCCTCAGTTTGCTGTTGTTGAGCACCATTTTGGGGAGGGTGTTGATCCGCTTAATATTTTTGATTGTTGTTATAATTATAACCAGGATTATGATATTTTATTGATTCCAATTATTTTTCCTGGTCATTTTGGGTTGGTAATTTTTGATCGTTCAGATCGTAATAATTTTTCTTGCATTTTCGTTGACTCTTTACCTTCTGTTAACCGTTTAACCGATGTTTCTTGTGGTGTTTTTGATCAAAGGCGTGTAGATTTAATTAAGAGGTGTATTTGTGATTTGACACCTGGCCTTTTTGTTGAGAATATAAATATTCAAGTTTTGCCCCGTTCTCAGTTTACAGAACAAAGAGATGGGACAAATTGTGGATTTTTTGTTTGCCTGTATTCGGAATTGTTTTTGTTTAATAATAAATCGTTAATAATTCCTTTTTTAAATATTCAATATGAAAGGAAGCGTATTTTATGGCATTTTTCTCAGTTAATTCTTTCAAATGATATTGATTATGTTGGGATTTTCGATTATAATCCTAGACATGCTCCAGTGCAAGGAAATGTTTTTAATTTTAATTTAGATTTTGGTAACGAGATACAAGATAATTGTGTTGTTAATAATTATCCCGTTTTAGATTTAGAGCCAGACCCACCATTAAGGCGGTCTGAAAGAATTGCTGCTAGAAAAACTAATTCTGTTTCTGAACTTTCTGAAACAGAGAATAATGATGATGTGTTTTTTAAGATTTCTTCTTACTGTGGAAGGTCTCATAAGCTTTATCCGTGTGCAGATGTTAGGTCTATGCATTATGAGCCTTATTACGATTCCGGTAATTTTGGTGATCAAGTTTGTTGTTTTTGTGGGGCTTTATTGTTGAACACAGAAGTTAACGAGGCTTTTCGTCAGAAACATAAAAAAATTACTTCTTCTTTTTGTTGTAAGTGTGGTTTAGTCACTCTTCCGCCTTATAGTCCACACCCTCAACTTTTAAAAGATTTAAGTAATGGTGATTCTCAAGATTCTTTAGAATTTTTGCAACACCAGAATATATATAACTCATTATTGGCCTTCGCATCAGTTTATGTCGGCCATAGAGAATCAAATCTTGATGGGGGAATTTGTTATTTACTTAACGGAGAGTTTGTTCGTAAACTTAGCTCGATCACGCCTGGTGATAATGGCCCTTCTTTTTCACAGTTATATATTTTGGATGCAAATACAGCCTTTGAAAATAGGGTTAATAATGTTTCTTATGGTGGCGATAGAGTAGACCAGGAAACACTTAGAAATTTAGATACACTTTTGCGTCAAACCCATCCTTTGGCAACTATTTATAAAAATTTCCATGCTCAATACTTGGATAAATTACACTCGGATGGTCTTGATTCTGTTAAGTATTATAGGCTTGTATTGTTAGAAGAGAGGGATGCGCCTGTTATTGTTCGTGATCCTTCTGATCATCCTAGGCAAGTTAATCTGCCTACAGAAGAGACTTTATTTTCGATTTGTACTGAAGCCGATGAATTACCACAAGTTAAAGGCATCTATATTACAGATCTTGAAGGTCATTTGTTTACTTTTGCTCCTAATCATCCTTTAACAGACACATTATGTTATCCCATTCTTTTTCCTTGTGGCGATGATGGTTATCATGCAAAAATACCTTTGAATAAAAATAATTTAAATGCCATAAACGATGATTCGTCTGATGATGATGCTGAAAATTCTAATAAAAAAAATATTTCTGTTAGGGCTTACATTAAATATCGCCTTGCTTTGCGTAGAAATGAAGATTACCATAATATTTGGAACGCAGGTGGCGGTTTGAGTCAAAAGTTTGTGTTAGATTATAATGCTAGAATAGATTCCTCTGTTGCTAATTATTTAAGAAGAGACGATATGGATTTGCGTGCTACATATCCTCCAGATGCTCTTAGATGGTTGCAAAGAGATTGCGGTGCTAAGTCTGTTTCTGATCTTGGTCACATTGTTGCGTTTAGGAAATATCACCCCGGGACACGCCCATATTTTCAGGAGATGTTTTATAATGCAACTGCAATAATGGCCCGGACTCGTAAAACTGGGTTTTGTTCATTTATGTTTACTTTTACCTGCAATCCCAGGTGGCCTGAAATTCAAAGAAATTTATTACGGGCTAATCAAAAAGTTGTTGATAGATTTGATATTACTTGTCGTATTTACGAAGATAAACTTAGAAAACTTCATTATCTATTAGAAAAGAAGCATATTCTTGGTAACATTCTAGGCTTTGGTGAAAGTCGTGAGTTTCAGAAAAGAGTAGGCGGTCCACATTTGCATAGAGTATATTGTACTGATATTCCTGCTACGCCTGAAAATGTAGAAAATTTAATTTGGGCACATATTCCACCAGAACCAACTGCAAATGATAAGTCTGTTTGGGCAAATTTTTTACGCAAGGTGCGTGAACTGTTACCTAAGCATCAGTTTCATGATTGTGGGTCACATTGTCGTAATAATAGGGGTAACTGTAAGAAAGGCTTTCCAAAACCTTTCAGTAAATTTACCATTTTACACGCCAACAAACCAGCCGAATATAGGCGTCCGAGTCCGGCAGACGGCGGTGAAACGTTAGAAATTAAAAGAGGTAGGATTAAAGTTAAATATGATAATTCTCGTGTAGTAGCTTATAACCCATTTATTCTTGTCATGTTTCATTGTCACCATAATCTTGAATTTGCGTATGGACAATCTGACAATTTAAAATATGCCTTAAAATATCCGTTTAAAGGTAACAGTTTTTCCTATGTCCGTAGTGCTGTAGATGGCCTAATCAATGTTGATGAACCTGCACAATACGCTAAAATGATTTATCGTAGTCCAACCGAGGCTTTTTCGCGAGTAATGGGATATAAGTATGCCTTTCTTTCACACACTGTTATAGGTTTGAAAATTCATTTGCCGGGTAACCAAAAATTAGTTTTTAATTCTAAAACTGCTCCTGAGGTTCTTGCTAACGTTGAAGAAGGCATTCTTCCAGATACACATCTTACTGCTTACTGGAACTTATGGCGAAAGAATATAAATAATCCCTTTATTAAAAATATACTTTTTGAAGTTTTACCTGAAACATATTCATTTGATAGCAAAGAAAAGGTGTGGCATAAAAGGAGAATGGCTGAAATTAGAAAAATAACTAAACCGATTATAGGGAGAATTTATCCTGTATCACCACGTGAACCTGAACTCTTTGCTTTGTATGTTCTAACTAAGCATTTTCCTGGGGATCCAGAAGAACTAAAAACATTTAATGGTCAAGTATGTACTACTTTTGCAGATGCTGCACGCTTAAGGGGACTTTTTGAAGATAATGGGGTTTGGGAACGTACGTTGAGGGAGGCCTCTTTTTCATTTAATCCCTCACAGATGAGGCAATTGTTCGCAAATATTCTTGTATTTGGGGGAACAGAACGGTGTGTTATTGATGGTTATGTTTTGTGGGAAATGTTTAAGGATCAGATGTATGATAGGAGACGGTGTTCAGAAAATGAAAAACTTTTACGTATTGATAGAGCATTAGCTATCATTGAGAGATATTTGTTAAGTAATGGGCGTTCTATGGATGATTTTGGTCTTCCTTCGCCTAATAATTCAATCTTAAATGACCCAGATAGGGCGTTAGACGATTTTTTCTTTCCGAACACTGTTAACAGTGATGAGCCCGATGAAACATTAGATACCTCTAATTTAGAAAGGGCAAATTTAAATACTGAACAAAATACTTTCTTTAATATGATTCGCGATGCTGTTTTTGACCCTAATTCTGTTAATAAATATTTTTATTTGTCAGGAGATGGGGGTACAGGCAAAACATTCTTATTAAATTATGTTCTTTACCAACTTAGGCAGTTAAATTTAAAAGTTTTACCAACCGCCTCAACGGGTATTGCTTCTACAAAGTTTTATGCAGGGGGTATGACATTTCACTCTGCTTTTCGTTTCGGGATTAATGTTGAACCGGGAAAACTTCCTTTGGTAAAGTTTGACAGCTTTTTTGGGAGAAGAATTATAGAATGTGATGTCATTATTATTGATGAGATAACCATGTTAAATAAGACTGTGTTTGAAAATGTAGACCAATTGTGTCGTACTATGGTTCCTCAAAATAAAACCCATCCTTTTGCTGGGAAAGTTGTGATACTTTCAGGAGACTGGAAGCAATCTTTACCAGTTGCTGATTCTGCTTCCCCTGGTGCTTCTGTTGCTGCTTGCATTCAATCCTCACATTTGTATCCCCTTTTCCAAAAATTTAGACTTGTGCAAAATATGAGAGTGATTCCTTCGGAAATTCAATTTAAGGATTGGCTTTATAGTATTGGTACCGGAACTATCGGTGATTTAGTTAATATTCCACCAAATATGATAGTCAATTCACGACAAGAATTATATGATTTTGTTTTTGATCAAGGGTTTGCTGTAGCAAGTAATGAATTATTGAAAAGATTAATTTTAGCACCAACAAATAGGGTTGTTGATTCTATTAATTGTGAAATTATAGACATGATTGATTCACCAGAGGTCGAATATTTATCTATTGACAATCCGACAGGTGAAAATCCTTTGGCTTATAATGCTGCTGAATATGACGTTGCAACATTAAATCGTATCACTCCAAATGGAATGCCAGCTCATAGTCTCAAGCTCAAAGTGGGCTCCGTAATCGTATTGCTTCAAAATTTAAACACACAAAAATCGTTGTGTAATGGAACGAGACTAATTGTAACTAATTTACAATCGAATCTTATAGAAGCAGAGACAATAAATATTGGATCTGATCATGGTTTTAAAGTTGGCATTTGTCGTACAAGAAATCAATTTGTTGATAATAATCCTGATGCAGTAAGCTTCGAACGATTTCAGTTTCCTGTAAGGGTTGCTTTTTGTATGACAATCACTAAAGCTCAAGGGCAAACTTGTGAGCGTTTGGGTATTGATTTTAATGACGAGCCCTTTGCCCACGGGCAATTATATACAGCCTTATCACGTGGCCGAAGTGGTGATTTTATTAAAATTTTTGCTCCTAAAAAACCAAATAATGATGGAAGTATTCCAATAAGAAATGTAGTTGCCAATGGAATTACTTTTGATTAGGTTTAATTTAAAAAAGTTTTTTGTTGAGCTTTTTTGGTTTTTCTTGAATGTTGTATTGTGATATTACTTTTGGTTCTGTATATTATTTGTTGTGGAAGGGTTTTTTTGGTTTTATATTTATTATTTTATTTGGGGTATGAATTATTTACTTTTGATCCGAATTGTTTTTTATTTAAAATTTATTTGGTTGTGTCTATTATTTTAGTTTATTGAATGTTGTGTTTAATTAAAGTATAATTGGTATTTTTAGTGGAGTGTTTAATTATAGTATATAAAATAAGATTTGTTTTGTTTTTGATTGGGAGCTGATTATATTTTTTGGAATATTTTGATAGAAATGGGTATATTTCTCGTAATATTGGTGTAAGCTGTTTTTTGATTTGGTTTATTTGTTATTGATGTTTTTTATATTATTCTTTATGAGAAGGTTTTTGGGATTGTATTATTTAAAACTTAGTATTTTTGGGGTTGTTTTTTAAATAGTATTTTATTTGTTTAATTATTTTTATAGTTTTGAGCTTTAATTTTATTTTTTTCACTTTTATGTCCAATAGGGGCATAATCGCACGGGAGGCTTTATGCCAACCGGTTGAGTATTTCATTGTTGTTTAATGATTTATTTTTTTTATTTATTATTCACTTTTATGTCCAATAGGGGCATAATCGCACGGGAGGCTTTATGCTGACCGGTTGAGTATTTCATTGTTGTTTAATGATTTATTTTTTTTATTTATTATTCACTTTTATGTCCAATAGGGGCATAATCGCACGGGAGGCTTTATGCTGACCGGTTGAGTATTTCATTGTTGTTTAATGATTTATTTTTTTTATTTATTATTCACTTTTATGTCCAATAGGGGCATAATCGCACGGGAGGCTTTATGCTGACCGGTTGAGTATTTCATTGTTTTTTGTTTGTTTTTAAGTTTATTTTAATTATTTTAATTATTTGGGGGATTTTTATTATTTATTTATTTATTTATTTATTATTTCTTTTGGGGTGGGGTCCCTCCCACGGGGTACAGGGTTTGCCCGTTTACCTCCGTGCACCTCCACGTGGTGTACCCTGGGCATTGTTGTATAATTACAAAATGTTATACAACAATGGCTAAGCACGGTAAAAAACGGGATGGTTTAAATTATGAAAAGAATGAACTGTTTCTAGCAGCGCGCGAAGCGCGCCCCAAAGCCGTTAGGCTTTCCAACGGGCACCCCAAACTAAACAGCCAGAGTATCCTAATAGGAATTGCATACGCACAACGCCGCCATCGCATACGTAACCCACAGCTAGTTATATATTTAATAAAAATCTTGGTAGTGCCCCTATTTTTGGGGGGAAATGGGCTTTCAAAAATTCCGCCGGCCGAAGGCCGGCGGCTGGAATTTTTTTGAAGGTGGATTTGTCCTGCAACTTTTTGCGCTCTATTCAGGAAAAATCTGACCTCGGCACTGAACCGTCGTTTTCGCACTGAAACGGCCATGGGTGGTTTTTCAAATGGTTATAGCTCGAAGGGGAAAAGTTGGATCAAAAAGTGGTTGGGGGGAGGATTTTAAGTTGGGATGTGTACTATATTGAAGGAAAAATTTGGGAGGTCTGGGATCAACTCTCCGACCCGTAGCCTCGCGGAAAAATTGCACATCTCGTCCCAAAATGACACATGGTGTCCGACGAAACTCAACGACAATTTACAAATTATATGCCATTCGATAGAGCTCCATGTGGGGAGTCTGAAAAAATTTGGTTCAAATTTTTCTGACCATTTTGGGCAAAGTTATTAAACGCTAAAGGTCCAAAATGTCCAAAACCCCTAACCTGAAGGGTGGCTCCCATTGAGTGTAATTATAAAAATGCTTAAGATTGGGCAAACGGTTTCAACTCTTTTTTGGTATAATAGGGCACTAAATGTACTACAATTTTGTTGGGGGACACAAGAGTCTGAGATTTTTTCCTGACATAGTTATGGGCACCAAAGTGACCTCGCCAAAACCGACTTTTTAACGCGTGAATTGAAACTCGATTTGAGTATCCTATCTTGTAGAGCGTCCCTTGAAACCTCTAAAAATATATACTTTATTGGGGGTACACTTGAGTCTGGGGGAGTTATACTCAAAAAAGTGGCATTTTTGGGGCCAAAAGTGGTCGGTTTTTTGAGTATATCTCCGAGGAAAAAATTTTTAAAAATAAACGGAGTTCGGATTCGTGTTCAGCACATATTGGAGTACCATAAAACATATTTTTCTCGATATCGATTTTTGGACCCATTTTTGAAGGGGTACCCCTTTTGAAATTTTTGGGTGAAATTTAAATTGGCCATAACATGGCGGGATTTTGTCGTAGCCAAACGAATTAAAGGTTATAAAATAGAGCAAAAAATTACAAATTTTTTGAGCTATTTAAATTTTTGTAAAATTTCACCCGAGGCCTGGTAGGGTCGATTTTTTCAAAATTCAAAATTTTTCGGTTTTTTAAAATTTTTTGGGGTATATCGAGGCTGAGGGGTGTTATAAATATTTTTATAAAATAGAGCAGAATTTTTGCTATATATTAAGCTTTTAAAATGTTTCAAAAGGGTTTATTTTTGGGGAGTTATGATTTTTTAAACATTTTGTCAAATTTTGAGTCTCAACTTTGGGGAATAAATTTTGACGTGACAAAATTTTTTAATTTTTTTTCCAAAAACGGCTCATATGGTACTCTAATATGCGCTGAGTTCAAATCCGTTCTCGGAAAAATTTTAAAAATTTTCCTCGAGTCGTTAGAGTCTCATAAAGTTTTGTGACATTTGCGAACACTGACCATAACTTTTTGAGACTCAAGTAGACCCCCAACAAAGTATACCTTATTCGGAGCCCCAGTGGACGCTCTTTCGAATAGGCTATCGAAAAAAGCTGAAACGACCTTTTAAAAAAAGTCGACATTTCGACCCCGGCTCTTTGGACCATATGACCTCCAAAACTTCATCTGAGACTCGAGTGACCAACTATTGATTTGTTAACAACTCCCATCCCTACAATATCACTCTCAGGCACTTAGACCTCCAGGCTTTGGAAAATCCGCTATAACGAGTTGAAATTTTCAACAGGCCATTACGGTGCCGCACTTGAGTGTGGCACCAAAATGGTCATGCGCATTAAACTCCCCGTGGCCGATAACCTATTACCCCGCTTCTTTTATTTTAATTAGGTTTCAACCAGCTTTATGGGTCGCGAGGGCCGAAGGCCCGAGTTTAAGATCCATCCCAAAATGGGTCGCGAGGGCCGAAGGCCCAAGCTTAAGATCCATCCCAAAATGGGTCGCGAGGGCCGAAGGCCCGAGCTTAAGATCCATCCCAAAATGGATCGCGAGGGCCGAAGGCCCGAGCTTAAGATCCATCCCAAAATGGATCGCGAGGGCCGAAGGCCCGAGCTTAAGATCCATCCCAAAATGGATCGCGAGGGCCGAAGGCCCGAGCTTAAGATCCATCCCAAAATGGATCGCGAGGGCCGAAGGCCCGAGCTTAAGATCCATCCCAAAATGGATCGCGAGGGCCGAAGGCCCGAGCTTAAGATCCATCCCAAAATGGGTCGCGAGGGCCGAAGGCCCGAGCTTAAGATCCATCGCAAAGTGGGTCGCGAGGGCCGAAGGCCCGAGCTTAAGATCCATCCCAAAATGGATCGCGAGGGCCGAAGGCCCGAAGCAATGAAAAGGCAGGGCTAAACTTTGCCGGCGAGGGCCGAAGGCCCGAAGCAATGAAAAGGCAGGACAAAACATTTACGGCGAGGGCCGAAGGCCCGAATCAATGAAAAGGCAGGGCTAAATTTTATCGGCGAGGGCCGAAGGCCCGAAGCGATGAAAAGGCAGGGCTAAACTTTATCGGCGAGGGCCGAAGGCCCGAAGCAATGAAAAGGCAGGGCTAAATTTTACGGCGAGGGCCGAAGGCCCGGAGCAATGAAAAGGCAGGGCAAATCTTAATGTTTCTAGCAGCGCGCGAAGCGCGCCCCAAAGCCGTTAGGCTTTCCAACGGGCAGAGCAAAATTTTACCGCCAGAGTATCCTAATAGGAATTGCATACGTAACTTACCGCCATACCCCAATGGGCACAACTAGTTATATATTTAATAAAAATCTTGGTAGTGCCCCTATTTTTGGGGGAAATGGGCTTTCAAAAATTCCGCCGGCCGAAGGCCGGCGGCTGGAATTTTTTTGAAGGTGGATTTGTCCTGCAACTTTTTGCGCTCTATTCAGGAAAAATCTGACCTCGGCACTGAACCGTCGTTTTCGCACTGAAACGGCCATGGGTGGTTTTTCAAATGGTTATAGCTCGAAGGGGAAAAGTTGGATCAAAAAGTGGTTGGGGGGAGGATTTTAAGTTGGGATGTGTACTATATTGAAGGAAAAATTTGGGAGGTCTGGGATCAACTCTCCGACCCGTAGCCTCGCGGAAAAATTGCACATCTCGTCCCAAAATGACACATGGTGTCCGACGAAACTCAACGACAATTTACAAATTATATGCCATTCGATAGAGCTCCATGTGGGGAGTCTGAAAAAATTTGGTTCAAATTTTTCTGACCATTTTGGGCAAAGTTATTAAACGCTAAAGGTCCAAAATGTCCAAAACCCCTAACCTGAAGGGTGGCTCCCATTGAGTGTAATTATAAAAATGCTTAAGATTGGGCAAACGGTTTCAACTCTTTTTTGGTATAATAGGGCACTAAATGTACTACAATTTTGTTGGGGGACACAAGAGTCTGAGATTTTTTCCTGACATAGTTATGGGCACCAAAGTGACCTCGCCAAAACCGACTTTTTAACGCGTGAATTGAAACTCGATTTGAGTATCCTATCTTGTAGAGCGTCCCTTGAAACCTCTAAAAATATATACTTTATTGGGGGTACACTTGAGTCTGGGGGAGTTATACTCAAAAAAGTGGCATTTTTGGGGCCAAAAGTGGTCGGTTTTTTGAGTATATCTCCGAGGAAAAAATTTTTAAAAATAAACGGAGTTCGGATTCGTGTTCAGCACATATTGGAGTACCATAAAACATATTTTTCTCGATATCGATTTTTGGACCCATTTTTGAAGGGGTACCCCTTTTGAAATTTTTGGGTGAAATTTAAATTGGCCATAACATGGCGGGATTTTGTCGTAGCCAAACGAATTAAAGGTTATAAAATAGAGCAAAAAATTACAAATTTTTTGAGCTATTTAAATTTTTGTAAAATTTCACCCGAGGCCTGGTAGGGTCGATTTTTTCAAAATTCAAAATTTTTCGGTTTTTTAAAATTTTTTGGGGTATATCGAGGCTGAGGGGTGTTATAAATATTTTTATAAAATAGAGCAGAATTTTTGCTATATATTAAGCTTTTAAAATGTTTCAAAAGGGTTTATTTTTGGGGAGTTATGATTTTTTAAACATTTTGTCAAATTTTGAGTCTCAACTTTGGGGAATAAATTTTGACGTGACAAAATTTTTTAATTTTTTTTCCAAAAACGGCTCATATGGTACTCTAATATGCGCTGAGTTCAAATCCGTTCTCGGAAAAATTTTAAAAATTTTCCTCGAGTCGTTAGAGTCTCATAAAGTTTTGTGACATTTGCGAACACTGACCATAACTTTTTGAGACTCAAGTAGACCCCCAACAAAGTATACCTTATTCGGAGCCCCAGTGGACGCTCTTTCGAATAGGCTATCGAAAAAAGCTGAAACGACCTTTTAAAAAAAGTCGACATTTCGACCCCGGCTCTTTGGACCATATGACCTCCAAAACTTCATCTGAGACTCGAGTGACCAACTATTGATTTGTTAACAACTCCCATCCCTACAATATCACTCTCAGGCACTTAGACCTCCAGGCTTTGGAAAATCCGCTATAACGAGTTGAAATTTTCAACAGGCCATTACGGTGCCGCACTTGAGTGTGGCACCAAAATGGTCATGCGCATTAAACTCCCCGTGGCCGATAACCTATTACCCCGCTTCTTTTATTTTAATTAGGTTTCAACCAGCTTTATTATAAACCGTAGGCATTTTATCCGCCTGACCATTTTGTCCATAGGCATTTTTTCGGCTTTTTTTCACTTTTTTGATTTTCAAAAAATTCATTTTTTTCTGTTTTTTTTTAAATTTTTTAGTTTTTTAAAGATGGTGTTTATTTTTTAGTGTTCTAAAAGGGTCCTGCTCATGTTTCAATCCTTTTTTGAGCAAAAAAAAAACACGAAAAACCCTCGAAATTAACGAAATTGGTTTTTCCCGTTTTTTTTCGGGTTTTTTTGGGTTTTTCGAGTTTTTTTTTCCGGATTTTTACATTTTCAATTATTAATAATTGTTTGTGAATTATTAATTAGGATCTGTTGCATGTAATCAAGTCAACAGTTCCCAAAAGATTTCAGAAATTTAGGCTTTTTTTAAATTACAAATTCTGAGCAGGGCCCTTTTTAGGGTACTTATTTACTTCCCGCCCCCACCCAATTTTTTCGATAAATATGTAAAAATGGTCAGTCTGTCATCTTTATAGAGCTCATCGAGCTGCATCGAATGACACCAAAATCAAAAAAATCTGACTCGGTTTGACCGAGATACAGACCCCCGAAAACTTAGACCCCGCAGGGGTGGTTTTTTGGAATTCGAAAAGTTTGTGCAAATGATACCTCATTCGAAAGAGCTCGTCGAGCTGAGTCGAATGACAACAATATCGACAAGCTTGGACAGTATTTGGCAAAATTATGACGCGAGTCGTCGATCTTTCGTATGTTTATTTTATGTCATAACTTTGACAAATCTTGTCCAATCTTGTCGATATTGTTGTCATTCGACTCAACTCGACGAGCTCTTTTGAATGAGGTATCATTTCCATCAAATTTTTTTATTTGAAAACCCTCCCCATGGTTTCTAAATTTTCTGGGTTCTGTATTTTGGTCAAACCAAGTGCATTTTTTTTGATTTTGCTGTCATTAGGCACTTCGTGACGAGTTCTACAAACATGACAGATTGGCCATTCTTACATTTTTACCGGAAAAATTGGGTGGGGGAGGGAAGTAAATAAGTACCCTTTTTAACTTCATTTAATTTTTTTAATTTTTCTTTTTAATTGTTTGGTTGTATTGGCCTCAAGTGGATTCAAACCTTCAACACTTCATCAACATTCAAAAGGTTAGTTTCTTCCTCCTCCCTCGGTTAAGGGAGTTGCTCCCTACTAATCAGGGAATGTTCCCTGATTAGTTGTACTCTTTATAGAGTAGGGGTCATGCCGGATTTTTTCTTGATCCGGTATGGACCTTGCTTTATTAAGAGGAAACTAATCAGGGCGCATTTTCTGATTAGGTTTCATTCTGGATAGAGGGGTCATGCCGGTTTTTTACTCGGCATGCCTCCTTTAAGGATGGAATCTAATCAGCAAATGACCCCTGATTAGTTTCCTCTTAATAAAGCAAGGTTCATACCGGATTCAAGAAAAGTCCTGCATAAATCCTGCTTTATAAAGAGTATAACTAATCAGGGAGCATTCCCTGAATAATAAGGAGCGATCCTTTAACCGAGGGAGGAGGAAGAGACTAACCTTTTGGATGTTGATAAGTGTTGAAGGTTTGAATCCACTTGAAGTCAATACAAACAAACAATTAAAAAGAAAAATTAAAAAAATTAAATGAAGTTAAAAAGGTACTTAAACTTTTTTCTTTTTAGATAAATTTTTATATCAAATTTTATAATTCAATTTTAAATGCCTTCCAAACAACAAAGAAAGAGAAAATTGGAAAGAGAACGTTATCAGAAGAGTGTTGTTGGTGGATGTTCTGTGGATGGTGATTTAATGGATGGTATAAATGTAACTGGGGGTAATATTGTTTTGGGTAATGATTCAATTGGGGATAATTTAGATAATGGTAGTATTTCTTTTGAAATTGATAGTAATTTAAGTGATGATCTTTCAAGTTTTACTTTTGTTTCTCGTGATTTATCGCCAAGTAGTATTTTTTCTGATACATCTGTTAAAAGGGGTAGGCCTAAAAAAAGGAAAACTTGTCGAGGTAGGCCTAAAAAGAGTGTTTTAAATGAAACTGTTTCCAATGATAATGTTAATGTGAATTATGTTCCCGCCTTTTTGTCTATTGATTTATTAGATATACCTTTTGGTCCTATGCCTAATATTAATAATAGGATTTTTACCGATGATATTGGGTTTTCAAGGCCCGAAATTATTAGTTTGTGGTCGGATCCTAATTTGTGGTTGCAAGATAGTTTTGTTTTTATTTATTTAAAATTTTTATCATATCGTTCCAATTTGAATGTTGTCGTTGTTTCGCCTCAGTTTGCTGTTGTTGAGCACCATTTTGGGGAGGGTGTTGATCCGCTTAATATTTTTGATTGTTGTTATAATTATAACCAGGATTATGATATTTTATTGATTCCAATTATTTTTCCTGGTCATTTTGGGTTGGTAATTTTTGATCGTTCAGATCGTAATAATTTTTCTTGCATTTTCGTTGACTCTTTACCTTCTGTTAACCGTTTAACCGATGTTTCTTGTGGTGTTTTTGATCAAAGGCGTGTAGATTTAATTAAGAGGTGTATTTGTGATTTGACACCTGGCCTTTTTGTTGAGAATATAAATATTCAAGTTTTGCCCCGTTCTCAGTTTACAGAACAAAGAGATGGGACAAATTGTGGATTTTTTGTTTGCCTGTATTCGGAATTGTTTTTGTTTAATAATAAATCGTTAATAATTCCTTTTTTAAATATTCAATATGAAAGGAAGCGTATTTTATGGCATTTTTCTCAGTTAATTCTTTCAAATGATATTGATTATGTTGGGATTTTCGATTATAATCCTAGACATGCTCCAGTGCAAGGAAATGTTTTTAATTTTAATTTAGATTTTGGTAACGAGATACAAGATAATTGTGTTGTTAATAATTATCCCGTTTTAGATTTAGAGCCAGACCCACCATTAAGGCGGTCTGAAAGAATTGCTGCTAGAAAAACTAATTCTGTTTCTGAACTTTCTGAAACAGAGAATAATGATGATGTGTTTTTTAAGATTTCTTCTTACTGTGGAAGGTCTCATAAGCTTTATCCGTGTGCAGATGTTAGGTCTATGCATTATGAGCCTTATTACGATTCCGGTAATTTTGGTGATCAAGTTTGTTGTTTTTGTGGGGCTTTATTGTTGAACACAGAAGTTAACGAGGCTTTTCGTCAGAAACATAAAAAAATTACTTCTTCTTTTTGTTGTAAGTGTGGTTTAGTCACTCTTCCGCCTTATAGTCCACACCCTCAACTTTTAAAAGATTTAAGTAATGGTGATTCTCAAGATTCTTTAGAATTTTTGCAACACCAGAATATATATAACTCATTATTGGCCTTCGCATCAGTTTATGTCGGCCATAGAGAATCAAATCTTGATGGGGGAATTTGTTATTTACTTAACGGAGAGTTTGTTCGTAAACTTAGCTCGATCACGCCTGGTGATAATGGCCCTTCTTTTTCACAGTTATATATTTTGGATGCAAATACAGCCTTTGAAAATAGGGTTAATAATGTTTCTTATGGTGGCGATAGAGTAGACCAGGAAACACTTAGAAATTTAGATACACTTTTGCGTCAAACCCATCCTTTGGCAACTATTTATAAAAATTTCCATGCTCAATACTTGGATAAATTACACTCGGATGGTCTTGATTCTGTTAAGTATTATAGGCTTGTATTGTTAGAAGAGAGGGATGCGCCTGTTATTGTTCGTGATCCTTCTGATCATCCTAGGCAAGTTAATCTGCCTACAGAAGAGACTTTATTTTCGATTTGTACTGAAGCCGATGAATTACCACAAGTTAAAGGCATCTATATTACAGATCTTGAAGGTCATTTGTTTACTTTTGCTCCTAATCATCCTTTAACAGACACATTATGTTATCCCATTCTTTTTCCTTGTGGCGATGATGGTTATCATGCAAAAATACCTTTGAATAAAAATAATTTAAATGCCATAAACGATGATTCGTCTGATGATGATGCTGAAAATTCTAATAAAAAAAATATTTCTGTTAGGGCTTACATTAAATATCGCCTTGCTTTGCGTAGAAATGAAGATTACCATAATATTTGGAACGCAGGTGGCGGTTTGAGTCAAAAGTTTGTGTTAGATTATAATGCTAGAATAGATTCCTCTGTTGCTAATTATTTAAGAAGAGACGATATGGATTTGCGTGCTACATATCCTCCAGATGCTCTTAGATGGTTGCAAAGAGATTGCGGTGCTAAGTCTGTTTCTGATCTTGGTCACATTGTTGCGTTTAGGAAATATCACCCCGGGACACGCCCATATTTTCAGGAGATGTTTTATAATGCAACTGCAATAATGGCCCGGACTCGTAAAACTGGGTTTTGTTCATTTATGTTTACTTTTACCTGCAATCCCAGGTGGCCTGAAATTCAAAGAAATTTATTACGGGCTAATCAAAAAGTTGTTGATAGATTTGATATTACTTGTCGTATTTACGAAGATAAACTTAGAAAACTTCATTATCTATTAGAAAAGAAGCATATTCTTGGTAACATTCTAGGCTTTGGTGAAAGTCGTGAGTTTCAGAAAAGAGTAGGCGGTCCACATTTGCATAGAGTATATTGTACTGATATTCCTGCTACGCCTGAAAATGTAGAAAATTTAATTTGGGCACATATTCCACCAGAACCAACTGCAAATGATAAGTCTGTTTGGGCAAATTTTTTACGCAAGGTGCGTGAACTGTTACCTAAGCATCAGTTTCATGATTGTGGGTCACATTGTCGTAATAATAGGGGTAACTGTAAGAAAGGCTTTCCAAAACCTTTCAGTAAATTTACCATTTTACACGCCAACAAACCAGCCGAATATAGGCGTCCGAGTCCGGCAGACGGCGGTGAAACGTTAGAAATTAAAAGAGGTAGGATTAAAGTTAAATATGATAATTCTCGTGTAGTAGCTTATAACCCATTTATTCTTGTCATGTTTCATTGTCACCATAATCTTGAATTTGCGTATGGACAATCTGACAATTTAAAATATGCCTTAAAATATCCGTTTAAAGGTAACAGTTTTTCCTATGTCCGTAGTGCTGTAGATGGCCTAATCAATGTTGATGAACCTGCACAATACGCTAAAATGATTTATCGTAGTCCAACCGAGGCTTTTTCGCGAGTAATGGGATATAAGTATGCCTTTCTTTCACACACTGTTATAGGTTTGAAAATTCATTTGCCGGGTAACCAAAAATTAGTTTTTAATTCTAAAACTGCTCCTGAGGTTCTTGCTAACGTTGAAGAAGGCATTCTTCCAGATACACATCTTACTGCTTACTGGAACTTATGGCGAAAGAATATAAATAATCCCTTTATTAAAAATATACTTTTTGAAGTTTTACCTGAAACATATTCATTTGATAGCAAAGAAAAGGTGTGGCATAAAAGGAGAATGGCTGAAATTAGAAAAATAACTAAACCGATTATAGGGAGAATTTATCCTGTATCACCACGTGAACCTGAACTCTTTGCTTTGTATGTTCTAACTAAGCATTTTCCTGGGGATCCAGAAGAACTAAAAACATTTAATGGTCAAGTATGTACTACTTTTGCAGATGCTGCACGCTTAAGGGGACTTTTTGAAGATAATGGGGTTTGGGAACGTACGTTGAGGGAGGCCTCTTTTTCATTTAATCCCTCACAGATGAGGCAATTGTTCGCAAATATTCTTGTATTTGGGGGAACAGAACGGTGTGTTATTGATGGTTATGTTTTGTGGGAAATGTTTAAGGATCAGATGTATGATAGGAGACGGTGTTCAGAAAATGAAAAACTTTTACGTATTGATAGAGCATTAGCTATCATTGAGAGATATTTGTTAAGTAATGGGCGTTCTATGGATGATTTTGGTCTTCCTTCGCCTAATAATTCAATCTTAAATGACCCAGATAGGGCGTTAGACGATTTTTTCTTTCCGAACACTGTTAACAGTGATGAGCCCGATGAAACATTAGATACCTCTAATTTAGAAAGGGCAAATTTAAATACTGAACAAAATACTTTCTTTAATATGATTCGCGATGCTGTTTTTGACCCTAATTCTGTTAATAAATATTTTTATTTGTCAGGAGATGGGGGTACAGGCAAAACATTCTTATTAAATTATGTTCTTTACCAACTTAGGCAGTTAAATTTAAAAGTTTTACCAACCGCCTCAACGGGTATTGCTTCTACAAAGTTTTATGCAGGGGGTATGACATTTCACTCTGCTTTTCGTTTCGGGATTAATGTTGAACCGGGAAAACTTCCTTTGGTAAAGTTTGACAGCTTTTTTGGGAGAAGAATTATAGAATGTGATGTCATTATTATTGATGAGATAACCATGTTAAATAAGACTGTGTTTGAAAATGTAGACCAATTGTGTCGTACTATGGTTCCTCAAAATAAAACCCATCCTTTTGCTGGGAAAGTTGTGATACTTTCAGGAGACTGGAAGCAATCTTTACCAGTTGCTGATTCTGCTTCCCCTGGTGCTTCTGTTGCTGCTTGCATTCAATCCTCACATTTGTATCCCCTTTTCCAAAAATTTAGACTTGTGCAAAATATGAGAGTGATTCCTTCGGAAATTCAATTTAAGGATTGGCTTTATAGTATTGGTACCGGAACTATCGGTGATTTAGTTAATATTCCACCAAATATGATAGTCAATTCACGACAAGAATTATATGATTTTGTTTTTGATCAAGGGTTTGCTGTAGCAAGTAATGAATTATTGAAAAGATTAATTTTAGCACCAACAAATAGGGTTGTTGATTCTATTAATTGTGAAATTATAGACATGATTGATTCACCAGAGGTCGAATATTTATCTATTGACAATCCGACAGGTGAAAATCCTTTGGCTTATAATGCTGCTGAATATGACGTTGCAACATTAAATCGTATCACTCCAAATGGAATGCCAGCTCATAGTCTCAAGCTCAAAGTGGGCTCCGTAATCGTATTGCTTCAAAATTTAAACACACAAAAATCGTTGTGTAATGGAACGAGACTAATTGTAACTAATTTACAATCGAATCTTATAGAAGCAGAGACAATAAATATTGGATCTGATCATGGTTTTAAAGTTGGCATTTGTCGTACAAGAAATCAATTTGTTGATAATAATCCTGATGCAGTAAGCTTCGAACGATTTCAGTTTCCTGTAAGGGTTGCTTTTTGTATGACAATCACTAAAGCTCAAGGGCAAACTTGTGAGCGTTTGGGTATTGATTTTAATGACGAGCCCTTTGCCCACGGGCAATTATATACAGCCTTATCACGTGGCCGAAGTGGTGATTTTATTAAAATTTTTGCTCCTAAAAAACCAAATAATGATGGAAGTATTCCAATAAGAAATGTAGTTGCCAATGGAATTACTTTTGATTAGGTTTAATTTAAAAAAGTTTTTTGTTGAGCTTTTTTGGTTTTTCTTGAATGTTGTATTGTGATATTACTTTTGGTTCTGTATATTATTTGTTGTGGAAGGGTTTTTTTGGTTTTATATTTATTATTTTATTTGGGGTATGAATTATTTACTTTTGATCCGAATTGTTTTTTATTTAAAATTTATTTGGTTGTGTCTATTATTTTAGTTTATTGAATGTTGTGTTTAATTAAAGTATAATTGGTATTTTTAGTGGAGTGTTTAATTATAGTATATAAAATAAGATTTGTTTTGTTTTTGATTGGGAGCTGATTATATTTTTTGGAATATTTTGATAGAAATGGGTATATTTCTCGTAATATTGGTGTAAGCTGTTTTTTGATTTGGTTTATTTGTTATTGATGTTTTTTATATTATTCTTTATGAGAAGGTTTTTGGGATTGTATTATTTAAAACTTAGTATTTTTGGGGTTGTTTTTTAAATAGTATTTTATTTGTTTAATTATTTTTATAGTTTTGAGCTTTAATTTTATTTTTTTCACTTTTATGTCCAATAGGGGCATAATCGCACGGGAGGCTTTATGCCAACCGGTTGAGTATTTCATTGTTGTTTAATGATTTATTTTTTTTATTTATTATTCACTTTTATGTCCAATAGGGGCATAATCGCACGGGAGGCTTTATGCTGACCGGTTGAGTATTTCATTGTTGTTTAATGATTTATTTTTTTTATTTATTATTCACTTTTATGTCCAATAGGGGCATAATCGCACGGGAGGCTTTATGCTGACCGGTTGAGTATTTCATTGTTGTTTAATGATTTATTTTTTTTATTTATTATTCACTTTTATGTCCAATAGGGGCATAATCGCACGGGAGGCTTTATGCTGACCGGTTGAGTATTTCATTGTTTTTTGTTTGTTTTTAAGTTTATTTTAATTATTTTAATTATTTGGGGGATTTTTATTATTTATTTATTTATTTATTTATTATTTCTTTTGGGGTGGGGTCCCTCCCACGGGGTACAGGGTTTGCCCGTTTACCTCCGTGCACCTCCACGTGGTGTACCCTGGGCATTGTTGTATAATTACAAAATGTTATACAACAATGGCTAAGCACGGTAAAAAACGGGATGGTTTAAATTATGAAAAGAATGAACTGTTTCTAGCAGCGCGCGAAGCGCGCCCCAAAGCCGTTAGGCTTTCCAACGGGCACCCCAAACTAAACAGCCAGAGTATCCTAATAGGAATTGCATACGCACAACGCCGCCATCGCATACGTAACCCACAGCTAGTTATATATATTATAAAAATCTTGGTAGTGCCCCTATTTTTGGGGAGAAAATCGCTAGAAAAAAGTCCTGCGCCCCGGCCGAAGGCCGGGGAATTTTTTTGAGGGTGGATGGGTCCTACAACTTTTTACGCTCTATTCAGGAAAACTATAACCTTGGCACTGAAACGTCGTTTTCGCACTGAAACGGCCATGGGTGGTTTTTCAAATGGGAATAACTCGGGAGGCAGAAGTTGGATCAAAAAGTGTCTGCTGGGAGGCGATTAAGTTGGGAAAGGTACTATATCGTAGGAAAAATTTCGGGACCTCTGGGTGGACGGTTGAGTGCGATGTGCCGTCGCGAAAATTGTACACCTCGTCCAAAAATGACACATGGTGTCCGACGAAAATCACCGACAATTTGTGATCTATATGCCATTTGATAGAGCTCCATGAGTTGGTTCTGGGAAAATTTGGTTTAAATTTTTCTGACCATTTTGGGCAAAGTTATGGGACTCAAAAGGTCCAAAATGGCCAAAACCCCTAACGTGAAGGGAGGCTCCCATGGAATGTAATTATAAAAGTGGTTAAACATGGGCAAACGGTTTCAACTCTTTTTTGGTATAATAGGGCACTAAATGTACTACAATTTTGTTGGGGGACACAAGAGTCTGAGATTTTTTCCTGACATAGTTATGGGCACCAAGGTGACCTCGCCAAAACCGACTTTTTAACGCGTGAATTGTAATTCCTTTTGAGTACCCTATCTTATAGAGCGTCCCTTGAAACCTCTAAAAATATATACTTTGTTGGGGGTACACTTGAGTCTGGGGGAGTTATACTCAAAAAAGTGGCATTTTTGGGGCCAAAAGTGGTCGGTTTTTTGAGTATATCTCCGAGGAAAAAATTTTTAAAAATAAACGGAGTTCGGATTCGTGTTCAGCACATATTGGAGCACCATAAAACATATTTTTCTCGAGGTCGAATTTTTGACCCTTTTTTGAAGGGGTACCCCTTTTGAAATTTTTGGGTGAAATTTTAATCGACTGTAACTTTGCGAGTTTTTGTCGTAGCCAAACGAATTAAAGCTTATAAAATAGAGCAAAAAATTACAAATTTTTTGAGCTATTTAAATTTTTGTAAAATTTCACCCGAGGCCTGGTAGGGTCGATTTTTTCAAAATTCAAAATTTTTCGGTTTTTTTAAATTTTTTGGGGTATATCGAGGCTGAGGGGTGTTATAAATATTTTTATAAAATAGAGCAGAATTTTTGCTATATATTAAGCTTTTAAAATGTTTCAAAAGGGTTTATTTTTGGGGAGTTATGAATTTTTAAACATTTTGTTAAATTTTGAGTCTCAAAATTGGGGAATAAATTTTGACGTGTCAAAATTTTTTAATACTTTTACAAAAAATGGCCTATATGGTACTATAACATGCGCTGAGTACAAATCCGGCGTCAGAAAAATTTTAAAAAATTTCCCCGGGACGTTAGAGTCTCATAAAGTTTTCCGACATTTTGCCACATTGGCTATAACTTTTTGAGACTCAATTGGACCTCCAACATATTATACCTTTTTCTGACCGCCAGGGGACACTCTTTCGAACTGGCTATCGAAGAGACCTGAAACGACCTTTTAAAAAAAGTCGACTTTTCGACTTTGACACTTTAGACCAAAACACCCCCAAAAGTTCATCCAAGACTCAAGTTGTCAACTACTGATAAGTTCCTCACACTCTACCCTACAACATCGCTCCCAGGCCCTAAGACCCCCCACTTCTCAAAAACGCGTTATAACGCGTTGAATTTTTCAACCGGCCGTTTCAGTGCCACACTCAAGTGCGGCACCAAAATGGCCATGCTCATTAAACTCCCCGTAGTCGATAACCTATTACCCAACCTTTTTTATTTTGATTGGCTTTCAGACAGCGTTAGAATACCCCGTGGGCATTTTGTCCGCCTGACCATTTTGTCCATAGGCATTTTTTGCCTTTTTTCTTATTTTTTTAATTTTTAAAAAGTTTGTTTTTTTGTGTTTTTTGGGGGTTTTTTGGAAAATCTCCGGGTTCCTTTTTAATTTTTTTTAATTTTTTTATTGTTTACGCGTCCTGATCACACCCCGGGCCTTTTTTTCGTGAAAAATCGCGAAAAAAATCTTTAAAATTGCAAAAACTCGCTTTTTGCATTTTTTTGAGATTTTCCCAGTTTTTTACGATTTTTTTTGGGCTTTCGGTATTTTTGTGGGGTTTAATTGTTCATAAATTATAATTTGGGACCAGTTGATTATAAAAATGTTTAGTTTACCCAACAGCTTCGAGAAATTCCGGGGTTTATGAAATTTCAAAAATTCGTGGGTGTGATCAGGGCCCTTTTTAATTTATTTTAATTTTATTATTTTTTTTTAAATTTTTCAGTTATACCTTTAGGTGGATTGCAGCTTCAACGACAACAAGCAACAGGTTCGTTTCTTCCTTCTCCCTCGGCTAAGGGAGTTGCTCCCTACTAATCAGGGAATGTTCCCTGATTAGTTTTCTCTTTCTTGAGGAGGGGTCATGCCGGATTTTTTCGCGAAATCCGGTATAAAACTTCCTTAATTAAGAGGGCACTAATCAGGGGGCATTTTCTGATTAGGTTTCACTCTGGATAGAGGGGTCATGCCGGTTTTTTGATCGGAATGCCCCTCTTTACAGAGTGAAATCTAATCAGAAAGTGCCCCCTTTAGGTTCCTCTTAATGAAGTAAGTTTTATACCCTATTTCGCGAAAAAATCGGGCACTACCCTAATCAACAAAGAGTATAACCAATCAGTGAACGTTCTCTGATTAGTAGGGAACAACCCCCTTCCGAGGGAGAAGGAAGAAACGAACCTGTTGATTAATTGTCGTTGAAGCCGTAATCCACCTAAAGGTATAACTGAAAAAAATAGAAAATTTTAATAATTAAATAAATTAATGTAAAAATTACTTGCGTATATTTAATGACAGCTTTATAAAGCTAACTTAAATTTTTTCTTTTTTAGATAAAATTTAATATTCAATATTATTTTTAATTTTAAATGCCTTCAAAACAAGAGAGAAAACGAAAATTGGCTAAAGAATATCGTCAAAGGCGTCTTGCTAATGATGTTGTTTCTAAGGCTGCAGACTCTGTTGATGGTTCAATGGATGGTAATAGTGTTTTTTCTGTTGGCAATTTTGATGATGTGGGTAGTATTGGGGAACGGGGTTCATTGTGTGAGGGTATTTCAGATATTGTTTTAAATAGTTCTAATATTTCACGTAGTGCTTCCCCACATAGTATTTCTTCCATTTCACGTGGTGGGAGACCAAAAAAACGAAAAGTAGTTGGTAGGCCAAAAAAAGGTGTTTTGAATGAAAATTTTTCTAATGATAATGTTAATGTGAATTATGTTCCCGCCTTTTTGTCTATTGATTTATTAGATATCCCTTTTGGTCCTATGCCTAATATTGATAATAGGATTTTTACCGATGATATTGGGTTTTCAAGGCCCGAAATTATTAGTTTGTGGTCGGATCCTAATTTGTGGTTGCAAGATAGTTTTGTTTTTATTTATTTAAAATTTTTATCATATCGTTCCAATTTGAATGTTGTTGTTGTTTCACCCCAATTTAATGTTGTTGATCACCATTTTGGTCAGGGTGTTGAGCCTCTTAATATTTTTCATTATTGTTTTAATTATAACCAGGATTATGATATTTTATTAATTCCAATTATTTTTCCTGGTCATTTTGGGTTGGTAATTTTTGATCGTTCAGATCGTAATAATTTTTCCTGTGTTTTTGTTGATTCTTTGCCTTCTGTTAATCGTTTAACTGATGTTACTTGTGGTGTTTTTGACCAAAGGCGCGTGACTCTGTGTAATTTTTTTTTAATTTTTTTATTGTTTACGCGTCCTGATCACACCCCGGGCCTTTTTTTCGTGAAAAATCGCGAAAAAAATCTTTAAAATTGCAAAAACTCGCTTTTTGCATTTTTTTGAGATTTTCCCAGTTTTTTACGATTTTTTTTGGGCTTTCGGTATTTTTGTGGGGTTTAATTGTTCATAAATTATAATTTGGGACCAGTTGATTATAAAAATGTTTAGTTTACCCAACAGCTTCGAGAAATTCCGGGGTTTATGAAATTTCAAAAATTCGTGGGTGTGATCAGGGCCCTTTTTAATTTATTTTAATTTTATTATTTTTTTTTAAATTTTTCAGTTATACCTTTAGGTGGATTGCAGCTTCAACGACAACAAGCAACAGGTTCGTTTCTTCCTTCTCCCTCGGCTAAGGGAGTTGCTCCCTACTAATCAGGGAATGTTCCCTGATTAGTTTTCTCTTTCTTGAGGAGGGGTCATGCCGGATTTTTTCGCGAAATCCGGTATAAAACTTCCTTAATTAAGAGGGCACTAATCAGGGGGCATTTTCTGATTAGGTTTCACTCTGGATAGAGGGGTCATGCCGGTTTTTTGATCGGAATGCCCCTCTTTACAGAGTGAAATCTAATCAGAAAGTGCCCCCTTTAGGTTCCTCTTAATGAAGTAAGTTTTATACCCTATTTCGCGAAAAAATCGGGCACTACCCTAATCAACAAAGAGTATAACCAATCAGTGAACGTTCTCTGATTAGTAGGGAACAACCCCCTTCCGAGGGAGAAGGAAGAAACGAACCTGTTGATTAATTGTCGTTGAAGCCGTAATCCACCTAAAGGTATAACTGAAAAAAATAGAAAATTTTAATAATTAAATAAATTAATGTAAAAATTACTTGCGTATATTTAATGACAGCTTTATAAAGCTAACTTAAATTTTTTCTTTTTTAGATAAAATTTAATATTCAATATTATTTTTAATTTTAAATGCCTTCAAAACAAGAGAGAAAACGAAAATTGGCTAAAGAATATCGTCAAAGGCGTCTTGCTAATGATGTTGTTTCTAAGGCTGCAGACTCTGTTGATGGTTCAATGGATGGTAATAGTGTTTTTTCTGTTGGCAATTTTGATGATGTGGGTAGTATTGGGGAACGGGGTTCATTGTGTGAGGGTATTTCAGATATTGTTTTAAATAGTTCTAATATTTCACGTAGTGCTTCCCCACATAGTATTTCTTCCATTTCACGTGGTGGGAGACCAAAAAAACGAAAAGTAGTTGGTAGGCCAAAAAAAGGTGTTTTGAATGAAAATTTTTCTAATGATAATGTTAATGTGAATTATGTTCCCGCCTTTTTGTCTATTGATTTATTAGATATCCCTTTTGGTCCTATGCCTAATATTGATAATAGGATTTTTACCGATGATATTGGGTTTTCAAGGCCCGAAATTATTAGTTTGTGGTCGGATCCTAATTTGTGGTTGCAAGATAGTTTTGTTTTTATTTATTTAAAATTTTTATCATATCGTTCCAATTTGAATGTTGTTGTTGTTTCACCCCAATTTAATGTTGTTGATCACCATTTTGGTCAGGGTGTTGAGCCTCTTAATATTTTTCATTATTGTTTTAATTATAACCAGGATTATGATATTTTATTAATTCCAATTATTTTTCCTGGTCATTTTGGGTTGGTAATTTTTGATCGTTCAGATCGTAATAATTTTTCCTGTGTTTTTGTTGATTCTTTGCCTTCTGTTAATCGTTTAACTGATGTTACTTGTGGTGTTTTTGACCAAAGGCGCGTAGATTTAATTAAAAGGTGTATTTGTGATTTGACACCTGGTCTTTTTGTTGAGAATATAAATATTCAAGTTTTGTCCCGTTCCCAATTTACTGAACAAAGAGATGGGATTAATTGCGGGTTTTTTGTTTGCCTTTATTCGGAATTGTTTTTGTTTAATAATAAGTCGTTAATAATTCCTAATTTAAATATTCAATATGAGAGGAAGCGTATTTTATGGCACCTTTCGCAGTTGATTCTTTCAAACGATATTGAGTATGTTGGGATTTTTGATTATAATCCTAGAATTGCACCAGTAAATGAAAATGTTTTTAATTTTAATTTAGACTTTGGTGATAACAATTATGATAATTGTGTTGTTAATGAGTCTCCTGTTTTGGATTTAGAGCCAGACCCGCCTTCTGAGAATTTGCGCAGGTCCGAAAGAATTGCAGCTAGAAATGCTAATTCTGTTCCTAAAATAGAGGATCTTGATATTAATGAAGATGTTTTTTATAAAATTTCTCCAACTTGCCGAACAAAGCATAAACTGTTTCCTTGTGGGGATGTTAGGTCTATGCATTTTGAACCTTATTACGATGCTGGTGATTTCGGCGACTGTGTTTGTTGTTTTTGTAATGCTTTATTATTAAGGTCTGAGGTTAATGAGAATTATAAAAAGAAATATAAAAGAATTACATCTTCGTTTTGTTGTAGATGTGGTGCCGTTTCGCTTTCACCATTTAGTCCACATCCACAATTATTAATAGATTTGACAAACGGAGTTTCTCCAGTTTCTTTAGAGTTTTTACAGCATATGAACATTTATAATACTTTACTGGCGTTCGCTTCAGTTTATGTCGGCCATAGAGAGACAAATCTTGCTGGTGGAATTTGTTTTATGCTTAACGGCGAGTTTGTTCGCAAACTTAGTTCGATTTCGCCTGGGACTGATGGCCCTTCTTTTTCACAGCTGTATATTTTAGATGCTAATACAGCTTTCGAAAATAGGATTAATAATGTTTCTTATGGTGGTAATAGAGTAAACCAAGAAACCCTTAAAAATTTAGATGCTCTTTTGAGGGAAAGTCATCCATTAGCAGCTGCCTATAAAAATTTCCATACTCAATATTTGGAAAAATTACAAACAGACGGTCTTGATTCTGTTAAACATTATAGACTTGTATTATTATCTGATAGAGATGCTCCCGTTATTGTTCGCGATCCTTCTGCGCATCCCAGACAAGTTAATCTTCCCACTGAAGAGACTTTGTTTTCAATTTGTACTGAAGCAGATGAATTACCACAAGTTAAAGGCATCTATATTACAGATCTTGAAGGCCATTTGTTTACTTTTGCACCTAATCATCCTTTAACTGATACATTATGTTATCCCGTTCTTTTTCCTTGTGGGGATGATGGGTATCATAAAAAAATACCAGTAAATAAAAATAATTTAACTGTAAATGAAACGTCTTCTGATAGTGAAATTGAAGAGGATTCCGATAGAAAACACATTTCTGTTAGAGATTATGTCAAATATCGCCTTGCTGTTCGTAAAAATGAAACTTATCATAATATTTGGAATTCGGGCGGGGGTTTAAGTCAGAAATACGCATTAGATTACAATGCTAGAGTGGATTCAGATGTAGCCAACTATTTAAGAAGAGATGACATGGATTTGCGTGGTACATATCCACCAGACGCTCTAAGGTGGTTGCAAAGAGATTGTGGTGCAAAATCTGTGGATGATCTTGGTCACATAGTTATGTTTAGAAAATACCACCCAGGGACCCGTCCATATTTTCAAAACATGTTTTACAATGCAACTGCCATAATGGCCCGGACTCGTAAAACTGGGTTTTGTTCGTTTATGTTTACTTTTACTTGCAATCCCAGGTGGCCTGAAATTCAAAGAAACTTATTACGGAATAACCAAAAAGTTGTTGATAGATTTGATATTATTTGCCGTATTTATGAAGACAAGCTTAGGAAAGTCCATTATTTGTTAGAAAAGAAACATATATTTGGTAATATTTTAGGATCTGGTGAAAGTCGGGAGTTTCAAAAAAGAATTGGCGGCCCTCATTTACATAGAGTATTTTGTACTGATATTCCATCTACTCCTGAAAATGTAGAAAATTTAATTTGGGCTCATATTCCGCCAGAACCACCTGCAAATGATAAATCCTCTTGGGCAAACTTTTTACGCAAGGTACGAGAACTTTTACCTTTATATCAGTTTCATGACTGTGGTGCTCATTGTAGCAACAACAGGGGGAAATGTAAAAAAGGTTTTCCGAAGAAGTTTAGTAAAATCACTATTTTACACGAAAATCAACCAGCAGAATATAAACGTCCAAGTCCGGAAGACGGCGGTGAAACGTTAAAAATTCCTCGGGGTAGTATTACAATTGAATATAATAATTCGCACGTTGTTGCTTATAGCCCTCTTATTCTTGTAATGTTTCGTTGTCACCATAACCTTGAATATGCCTACGGCCAATCTGATAATTTAAAGTATGCCTTAAAATATCCATTTAAAGGTAACAGTTTTTCATATGTTAAAAGTTCTGTTGATGGTCGTATTGATGTTGATGAACCAGCGCAGTACGCAAAAATGATTTATCGAAGTCCTACGGAGGCCTATTCTCGCCTAATGGGATACAAATATGCTTTCCTTTCCCATACGGTTATAGTATTGCAGATTCATTTACCAGATAGCCAAAAGTTATTTTTTAATTCTAAAACTGCTCCTACTGTTCTTGCAAATGTTGAAGATGGTATACTTCCAGATACTCATCTTACTGCATATTGGACTTTATGGCGAAAAAATATTAATGATCCCGCAATTAGAAATATACTTTTTGAGAATTTACCCGAATCATATTCGTTTGATAGCAAAGAGAAAGTATGGCGTAAAAGGAGAATGGCTCAAATTAGAAAAATTACCAAGCCTATTATAGGAAGACTTTTGTCCGTTTCTCCAAGAGAGCCAGAAAAATTCGCATTGTATGTCCTTACTAAACATTTTCCGGGTGATCCTGATGAGCTAAAAAATGTTGATGGTCATGTTTGTACATCTTTCGCTGATGCTGCCCGGTTAAGGGGTCTTTTTGAAGATAATGGTGTGTGGGAGCGTACTTTAAGAGAGGCGTCTTTTTCATTAAACCCATCACAAATGAGGCAATTATTTGCAAATATACTTGTATTTGGCGGGACAGAAAGATGTGTTATTGATGGTTATGTCTTATGGGAAATGTTTAAGGACCAAATGTATGATAGGAGACGGTGTTCAGATGCCGAAAAACTTTTACGTATCGATAGAGCGTTAGCGATAATTGAACGATATTTGTTAAGTAATGGTCGCACTATGGACGAGTTTAGCCTTCCTTTACCAAACAACCCGCTTATAAATGATCCAGATAGAGCTTTAGATGCTTTCTTTTTCCCAAATAATGTCAATAGTGATGAACTGAACGAAACAGTTGACACCTCTGCTTTAGAAAGAGCGAATTTAAATACAGAACAAGATACTTTTTTTAATATGATTCGTGATGCAGTTTTTGATCCAAATTCTGTTAATAAATATTTTTACTTGTCGGGAGATGGTGGTACCGGCAAAACATTTTTATTAAATTATGTTCTTTACCAACTTAGGAGTTTAAATTTAAAAGTTTTACCAACCGCCTCAACGGGTATTGCTGCCACGAAATTTTATGCAGGGGGTATGACATTTCACTCTGCTTTTCGTTTTGGGATTAATGTTGAACCTGGGAAACTTCCTTTAGTAAGATTTGACAGCTTTTTTGGGCGAAGGATTATAGAATGTAATGTTATTATTATTGATGAGATTACCATGTTACATAAGACTGTGTTTGAAAACGTAGACCTTTTATGTCGGACCGTGGTTCCTCAAAACAAAGATCATCCTTTTGCCGGGAAAGTTGTAATACTTTCAGGAGACTGGAAGCAATCTTTACCGGTAGTTAATGATTCTACTTCACCTGTTGCTCAGGTTGCTGCTTCCGTTCAATCCTCTCATTTGTATCCTCTTTTTCACAAATTTAAACTTGTGCAAAATATGAGAGTGATTCCATCTGAAATACAATTTAAGGATTGGCTTTATACTATTGGTACTGGGACTATCGGTGATGTTGTTAATATTCCACCCAATATGATTGTTAATTCCCGCCAAGAACTTTATGATTTTGTTTTTGATCAAGGGTTTACGATTGCAAGTAACGAACTATTAAAAAGATTGATATTAGCACCAACAAATAGGGTAGTTGATGCCATAAATTCTGAAATTATAGACATGATTGATTCACCCGAGCACGAATATTTATCTATTGACAACCCAACAAGTGAAAATCCATTAGTATATAATGCTGCTGATTATGATGTAGCACAATTAAATCGTCTCACTCCTATAGGAATGCCGGCACACAGTATTAAGCTTAAAGTTGGCTCCGTAATAGTGCTTCTTCAGAATTTAAATACTCAAAAATCGTTATGTAATGGTACGAGATTAATTGTTACGAATTTACAATCCAATCTTATTGAAGCAGAGACAATAAATATTGGATCTGATCATGGTTTGAACGTTTTCAGTTTCCTGTCAGGGTTGCTTTCTGTATGACTATTACAAAAGCCCAAGGGCAAACTTGTGACCGGTTGGGTATTGATTTTAGTGACGAGCCCTTTGCCCACGGGCAGCTATATACAGCTTTATCGCGTGCTCGCAGTAGTGAATTTATTAAAGTTTTTGCTCCGACTAAAAAGCCAAATAATGATGGAAGTGTTTCAATAAGAAATGTAGTTGCCAGTGGAATTTCTTTTGATTAGGTTTAGTTTAAAAAAGTTTTTTGTTGAGCTTTTTTGGTTCTTCTTGAATGTTGTATTGTGATATTACTTTTGGTTCTGTATATTATTTGTTGTGGAAGGGTTTTTTTGGTTTTATATTTATTATTTTATTTGGGGTATGAATTATTTACTTTTGATCCGAATTGTTTTTTATTTAAAATTTATTTGGTTGTGTCTATTATTTTAGTTTATTGAATGTTGTGTTTAATTAAAGTATAATTGGTATTTTTAGTGGAGTGTTTAATTATAGTATATAAAATAAGATTTGTTTTGTTTTTGATTGGGAGCTGATTATATTTTTTGGAATATTTTGATAGAAATGGGTATATTTCTCGTAATATTGGTGTAAGCTGTTTTTTGATTTGGTTTATTTGTTATTGATGTTTTTTTATATTATTCTTTATGAGAAGGTTTTTGGGATTGTATTATTTAAAACTTAGTATTTTTGGGGTTGTTTTTTAAATAGTATTTTATTTGTTTAATTATTTTTATAGTTTTGAGCTTTAATTTTATTTTTTTCACTTTTATGTCCAATAGGGGCATAATCGCACGGGAGGCTTTATGCTGACCGGTTTAGTATTTCATTGTTGTTTAATGATTTTTTTTTAATTTATTATTCACTTTTATGTCCAATAGGGGCATAATCGCACGGGAGGCTTTATGCTGACCGGTTTAGTATTTCATTGTTGTTTAATGATTTTTTTTATTTATTATTCACTTTTATGTCCAATAGGGGCATAATCGCACGGGAGGCTTTATGCTGACCGGTTGAGTATTTCATTGTTGTTTAATGATTTATTTTTTTATTTATTATTCACTTTTATGTCCAATAGGGGCATAATCGCACGGGAGGCTTTATGCTGACCGGTTGAGTATTTCATTGTTTTTTGTTTGTTTTTAAGTTTATTTTAATTATTTTAATTATTTGGGGGATTTTTATTATTTATTTATTTATTTATTTATTATTTCTTTTGGGGTGGGGTCCCTCCCACGGGGTACAGGGTTTGCCCGTTTACCTCCGTGCACCTCCACGTGGTGTACCCTGGGCATTGTTGTATAATTACAAAATGTTATACAACAATGGCTAAGCACGGTAAAAAACGGGATGGTTTAAATTATGAAAAGAATGAACTGTTTCTAGCAGCGCGCGAAGCGCGCCCCAAAGCCGTTAGGCTTTCCAACGGGCACCTCAAAATTTTACCGCCAGAGTGCTGTAACCAACCGCCATCGCATACGTAACCCACAGCTAGTTATATATTTAATAAAAATCTTGGTAGTGCCCCTATTTTTGGGGGGAAATGGGCTTTCAAAAATTCCGCCGGCCGAAGGCCGGCGGCTGGAATTTTTTTGAAGGTGGATTTGTCCTGCAACTTTTTGCGCTCTATTCAGGAAAAATCTGACCTCGGCACTGAACCGTCGTTTTCGCACTGAAACGGCCATGGGTGGTTTTTCAAATGGTTATAGCTCGAAGGGGAAAAGTTGGATCAAAAAGTGGTTGGGGGGAGGATTTTAAGTTGGGATGTGTACTATATTGAAGGAAAAATTTGGGAGGTCTGGGATCAACTCTCCGACCCGTAGCCTCGCGGAAAAATTGCACATCTCGTCCCAAAATGACACATGGTGTCCGACGAAACTCAACGACAATTTACAAATTATATGCCATTCGATAGAGCTCCATGTGGGGAGTCTGAAAAAATTTGGTTCAAATTTTTCTGACCATTTTGGGCAAAGTTATTAAACGCTAAAGGTCCAAAATGTCCAAAACCCCTAACCTGAAGGGTGGCTCCCATTGAGTGTAATTATAAAAATGCTTAAGATTGGGCAAACGGTTTCAACTCTTTTTTGGTATAATAGGGCACTAAATGTACTACAATTTTGTTGGGGGACACAAGAGTCTGAGATTTTTTCCTGACATAGTTATGGGCACCAAAGTGACCTCGCCAAAACCGACTTTTTAACGCGTGAATTGAAACTCGATTTGAGTATCCTATCTTGTAGAGCGTCCCTTGAAACCTCTAAAAATATATACTTTATTGGGGGTACACTTGAGTCTGGGGGAGTTATACTCAAAAAAGTGGCATTTTTGGGGCCAAAAGTGGTCGGTTTTTTGAGTATATCTCCGAGGAAAAAATTTTTAAAAATAAACGGAGTTCGGATTCGTGTTCAGCACATATTGGAGTACCATAAAACATATTTTTCTCGATATCGATTTTTGGACCCATTTTTGAAGGGGTACCCCTTTTGAAATTTTTGGGTGAAATTTAAATTGGCCATAACATGGCGGGATTTTGTCGTAGCCAAACGAATTAAAGGTTATAAAATAGAGCAAAAAATTACAAATTTTTTGAGCTATTTAAATTTTTGTAAAATTTCACCCGAGGCCTGGTAGGGTCGATTTTTTCAAAATTCAAAATTTTTCGGTTTTTTAAAATTTTTTGGGGTATATCGAGGCTGAGGGGTGTTATAAATATTTTTATAAAATAGAGCAGAATTTTTGCTATATATTAAGCTTTTAAAATGTTTCAAAAGGGTTTATTTTTGGGGAGTTATGATTTTTTAAACATTTTGTCAAATTTTGAGTCTCAACTTTGGGGAATAAATTTTGACGTGACAAAATTTTTTAATTTTTTTTCCAAAAACGGCTCATATGGTACTCTAATATGCGCTGAGTTCAAATCCGTTCTCGGAAAAATTTTAAAAATTTTCCTCGAGTCGTTAGAGTCTCATAAAGTTTTGTGACATTTGCGAACACTGACCATAACTTTTTGAGACTCAAGTAGACCCCCAACAAAGTATACCTTATTCGGAGCCCCAGTGGACGCTCTTTCGAATAGGCTATCGAAAAAAGCTGAAACGACCTTTTAAAAAAAGTCGACATTTCGACCCCGGCTCTTTGGACCATATGACCTCCAAAACTTCATCTGAGACTCGAGTGACCAACTATTGATTTGTTAACAACTCCCATCCCTACAATATCACTCTCAGGCACTTAGACCTCCAGGCTTTGGAAAATCCGCTATAACGAGTTGAAATTTTCAACAGGCCATTACGGTGCCGCACTTGAGTGTGGCACCAAAATGGTCATGCGCATTAAACTCCCCGTGGCCGATAACCTATTACCCCGCTTCTTTTATTTTAATTAGGTTTCAACCAGCTTTATTATAAACCGTAGGCATTTTATCCGCCTGACCATTTTGTCCATAGGCATTTTTTCGGCTTTTTTTCACTTTTTTGATTTTCAAAAAATTCATTTTTTTCTGTTTTTTTTTAAATTTTTTAGTTTTTTAAAGATGGTGTTTATTTTTTAGTGTTCTAAAAGGGTCCTGCTCATGTTTCAATCCTTTTTTGAGCAAAAAAAAAACACGAAAAACCCTCGAAATTAACGAAATTGGTTTTTCCCGTTTTTTCGGGTTTTTTTGGGTTTTTCGAGTTTTTTTCCGGATTTTTACATTTTCAATTATTAATAATTGTTTGTGAATTATTAATTAGGATCTGTTGCATGTAATCAAGTCAACAGTTCCCAAAAGATTTCAGAAATTTAGGCTTTTTTTAAATTACAAATTCTGAGCAGGGCCCTTTTTAGGGTACTTATTTACTTCCCGCCCCCACCCAATTTTTTCGATAAATATGTAAAAATGGTCAGTCTGTCATCTTTATAGAGCTCATCGAGCTGCATCGAATGACACCAAAATCAAAAAAATCTGACTCGGTTTGACCGAGATACAGACCCCCGAAAACTTAGACCCCGCAGGGGTGGTTTTTTGGAATTCGAAAAGTTTGTGCAAATGATACCTCATTCGAAAGAGCTCGTCGAGCTGAGTCGAATGACAACAATATCGACAAGCTTGGACAGTATTTGGCAAAATTATGACGCGAGTCGTCGATCTTTCGTATGTTTATTTTATGTCATAACTTTGACAAATCTTGTCCAATCTTGTCGATATTGTTGTCATTCGACTCAACTCGACGAGCTCTTTTGAATGAGGTATCATTTCCATCAAATTTTTTTATTTGAAAACCCTCCCCATGGTTTCTAAATTTTCTGGGTTCTGTATTTTGGTCAAACCAAGTGCATTTTTTTTGATTTTGCTGTCATTAGGCACTTCGTGACGAGTTCTACAAACATGACAGATTGGCCATTCTTACATTTTTACCGGAAAAATTGGGTGGGGGAGGGAAGTAAATAAGTACCCTTTTTAACTTCATTTAATTTTTTTAATTTTTCTTTTTAATTGTTTGGTTGTATTGGCCTCAAGTGGATTCAAACCTTCAACACTTCATCAACATTCAAAAGGTTAGTTTCTTCCTCCTCCCTCGGTTAAGGGAGTTGCTCCCTACTAATCAGGGAATGTTCCCTGATTAGTTGTACTCTTTATAGAGTAGGGGTCATGCCGGATTTTTTCTTGATCCGGTATGGACCTTGCTTTATTAAGAGGAAACTAATCAGGGCGCATTTTCTGATTAGGTTTCATTCTGGATAGAGGGGTCATGCCGGTTTTTTACTCGGCATGCCTCCTTTAAGGATGGAATCTAATCAGCAAATGACCCCTGATTAGTTTCCTCTTAATAAAGCAAGGTTCATACCGGATTCAAGAAAAGTCCTGCATAAATCCTGCTTTATAAAGAGTATAACTAATCAGGGAGCATTCCCTGAATAATAAGGAGCGATCCTTTAACCGAGGGAGGAGGAAGAGACTAACCTTTTGGATGTTGATAAGTGTTGAAGGTTTGAATCCACTTGAAGTCAATACAAACAAACAATTAAAAAGAAAAATTAAAAAAATTAAATGAAGTTAAAAAGGTACTTAAACTTTTTTCTTTTTAGATAAATTTTTATATCAAATTTTATAATTCAATTTTAAATGCCTTCCAAACAACAAAGAAAGAGAAAATTGGAAAGAGAACGTTATCAGAAGAGTGTTGTTGGTGGATGTTCTGTGGATGGTGATTTAATGGATGGTATAAATGTAACTGGGGGTAATATTGTTTTGGGTAATGATTCAATTGGGGATAATTTAGATAATGGTAGTATTTCTTTTGAAATTGATAGTAATTTAAGTGATGATCTTTCAAGTTTTACTTTTGTTTCTCGTGATTTATCGCCAAGTAGTATTTTTTCTGATACATCTGTTAAAAGGGGTAGGCCTAAAAAAAGGAAAACTTGTCGAGGTAGGCCTAAAAAGAGTGTTTTAAATGAAACTGTTTCCAATGATAATGTTAATGTGAATTATGTTCCCGCCTTTTTGTCTATTGATTTATTAGATATACCTTTTGGTCCTATGCCTAATATTAATAATAGGATTTTTACCGATGATATTGGGTTTTCAAGGCCCGAAATTATTAGTTTGTGGTCGGATCCTAATTTGTGGTTGCAAGATAGTTTTGTTTTTATTTATTTAAAATTTTTATCATATCGTTCCAATTTGAATGTTGTCGTTGTTTCGCCTCAGTTTGCTGTTGTTGAGCACCATTTTGGGGAGGGTGTTGATCCGCTTAATATTTTGATTGTTGTTATAATTATAACCAGGATTATGATATTTTATTGATTCCAATTATTTTTCCTGGTCATTTTGGGTTGGTAATTTTTGATCGTTCAGATCGTAATAATTTTTCTTGCATTTTCGTTGACTCTTTACCTTCTGTTAACCGTTTAACCGATGTTTCTTGTGGTGTTTTTGATCAAAGGCGTGTAGATTTAATTAAGAGGTGTATTTGTGATTTGACACCTGGCCTTTTTGTTGAGAATATAAATATTCAAGTTTTGCCCCGTTCTCAGTTTACAGAACAAAGAGATGGGACAAATTGTGGATTTTTTGTTTGCCTGTATTCGGAATTGTTTTTGTTTAATAATAAATCGTTAATAATTCCTTTTTTAAATATTCAATATGAAAGGAAGCGTATTTTATGGCATTTTTCTCAGTTAATTCTTTCAAATGATATTGATTATGTTGGGATTTTCGATTATAATCCTAGACATGCTCCAGTGCAAGGAAATGTTTTTAATTTTAATTTAGATTTTGGTAACGAGATACAAGATAATTGTGTTGTTAATAATTATCCCGTTTTAGATTTAGAGCCAGACCCACCATTAAGGCGGTCTGAAAGAATTGCTGCTAGAAAAACTAATTCTGTTTCTGAACTTTCTGAAACAGAGAATAATGATGATGTGTTTTTTAAGATTTCTTCTTACTGTGGAAGGTCTCATAAGCTTTATCCGTGTGCAGATGTTAGGTCTATGCATTATGAGCCTTATTACGATTCCGGTAATTTTGGTGATCAAGTTTGTTGTTTTTGTGGGGCTTTATTGTTGAACACAGAAGTTAACGAGGCTTTTCGTCAGAAACATAAAAAAATTACTTCTTCTTTTTGTTGTAAGTGTGGTTTAGTCACTCTTCCGCCTTATAGTCCACACCCTCAACTTTTAAAAGATTTAAGTAATGGTGATTCTCAAGATTCTTTAGAATTTTTGCAACACCAGAATATATATAACTCATTATTGGCCTTCGCATCAGTTTATGTCGGCCATAGAGAATCAAATCTTGATGGGGGAATTTGTTATTTACTTAACGGAGAGTTTGTTCGTAAACTTAGCTCGATCACGCCTGGTGATAATGGCCCTTCTTTTTCACAGTTATATATTTTGGATGCAAATACAGCCTTTGAAAATAGGGTTAATAATGTTTCTTATGGTGGCGATAGAGTAGACCAGGAAACACTTAGAAATTTAGATACACTTTTGCGTCAAACCCATCCTTTGGCAACTATTTATAAAAATTTCCATGCTCAATACTTGGATAAATTACACTCGGATGGTCTTGATTCTGTTAAGTATTATAGGCTTGTATTGTTAGAAGAGAGGGATGCGCCTGTTATTGTTCGTGATCCTTCTGATCATCCTAGGCAAGTTAATCTGCCTACAGAAGAGACTTTATTTTCGATTTGTACTGAAGCCGATGAATTACCACAAGTTAAAGGCATCTATATTACAGATCTTGAAGGTCATTTGTTTACTTTTGCTCCTAATCATCCTTTAACAGACACATTATGTTATCCCATTCTTTTTCCTTGTGGCGATGATGGTTATCATGCAAAAATACCCTTGAATAAAAATAATTTAAATGCCATAAACGATGATTCGTCTGATGATGATGCTGAAAATTCTAATAAAAAAAATATTTCTGTTAGGGCTTACATTAAATATCGCCTTGCTTTGCGTAGAAATGAAGATTACCATAATATTTGGAACGCAGGTGGCGGTTGAGTCAAAAGTTTGTGTTAGATTATAATGCTAGAATAGATTCCTCTGTTGCTAATTATTTAAGAAGAGACGATATGGATTTGCGTGCTACATATCCTCCAGATGCTCTTAGATGGTTGCAAAGAGATTGCGGTGCTAAGTCTGTTTCTGATCTTGGTCACATTGTTGCGTTTAGGAAATATCACCCCGGGACACGCCCATTATTTCAGGAGATTTTTTATAATGCAACTGCAATAATGGCCCGGACTCGTAAAACTGGGTTTTGTTCATTTATGTTTACTTTACCTGCAATCCCAGGTGGCCTGAAATTCAAAGAAATTTATTACGGGCTAATCAAAAAGTTGTTGATAGATTTGATATTACTTGTCGTATTTACGAAGATAAACTTAGAAAACTTCATTATCTATTAGAAAAGAAGCATATTCTTGGTAACATTCTAGGCTTTGGTGAAAGTCGTGAGTTTCAGAAAAGAGTAGGCGGTCCACATTTGCATAGAGTATATTGTACTGATATTCCTGCTACGCCTGAAAATGTAGAAAATTTAATTTGGGCACATATTCCACCAGAACCAACTGCAAATGATAAGTCTGTTTGGGCAAATTTTTTACGCAAGGTGCGTGAACTGTTACCTAAGCATCAGTTTCATGATTGTGGGTCACATTGTCGTAATAATAGGGGTAACTGTAAGAAAGGCTTTCCAAAACCTTTCAGTAAATTTACCATTTTACACGCCAACAAACCAGCCGAATATAGGCGTCCGAGTCCGGCAGACGGCGGTGAAACGTTAGAAATTAAAAGAGGTAGGATTAAAGTTAAATATGATAATTCTCGTGTAGTAGCTTATACCCATTTATTCTTGTCATGTTTCATTGTCACCATAATCTTGAATTTGCGTATGGACAATCTGACAATTTAAAATATGCCTTAAAATATCCGTTTAAAGGTAACAGTTTTTCCTATGTCCGTAGTGCTGTAGATGGCCTAATCAATGTTGATGAACCTGCACAATACGCTAAAATGATTTATCGTAGTCCAACCGAGGCTTTTTCGCGAGTAATGGGATATAAGTATGCCTTTCTTTCACACACTGTTATAGGTTTGAAAATTCATTTGCCGGGTAACCAAAAATTAGTTTTTAATTCTAAAACTGCTCCTGAGGTTCTTGCTAACGTTGAAGAAGGCATTCTTCCAGATACACATCTTACTGCTTACTGGAACTTATGGCGAAAGAATATAAATAATCCCTTTATTAAAAATATACTTTTTGAAGTTTTACCTGAAACATATTCATTTGATAGCAAAGAAAAGGTGTGGCATAAAAGGAGAATGGCTGAAATTAGAAAAATAACTAAACCGATTATAGGGAGAATTTATCCTGTATCACCACGTGAACCTGAACTCTTTGCTTTGTATGTTCTAACTAAGCATTTTCCTGGGGATCCAGAAGAACTAAAAACATTTAATGGTCAAGTATGTACTACTTTTGCAGATGCTGCACGCTTAAGGGGACTTTTTGAAGATAATGGGGTTTGGGAACGTACGTTGAGGGAGGCCTCTTTTTCATTTAATCCCTCACAGATGAGGCAATTGTTCGCAAATATTCTTGTATTTGGGGGAACAGAACGGTGTGTTATTGATGGTTATGTTTTGTGGGAAATGTTTAAGGATCAGATGTATGATAGGAGACGGTGTTCAGAAAATGAAAAACTTTTACGTATTGATAGAGCATTAGCTATCATTGAGAGATATTTGTTAAGTAATGGGCGTTCTATGGATGATTTTGGTCTTCCTTCGCCTAATAATTCAATCTTAAATGACCCAGATAGGGCGTTAGACGATTTTTTCTTTCCGAACACTGTTAACAGTGATGAGCCCGATGAAACATTAGATACCTCTAATTTAGAAAGGGCAAATTTAAATACTGAACAAAATACTTTCTTTAATATGATTCGCGATGCTGTTTTTGACCCTAATTCTGTTAATAAATATTTTTATTTGTCAGGAGATGGGGGTACAGGCAAAACATTCTTATTAAATTATGTTCTTTACCAACTTAGGCAGTTAAATTTAAAAGTTTTACCAACCGCCTCAACGGGTATTGCTTCTACAAAGTTTTATGCAGGGGGTATGACATTTCACTCTGCTTTTCGTTTCGGGATTAATGTTGAACCGGGAAAACTTCCTTTGGTAAAGTTTGACAGCTTTTTTGGGAGAAGAATTATAGAATGTGATGTCATTATTATTGATGAGATAACCATGTTAAATAAGACTGTGTTTGAAAATGTAGACCAATTGTGTCGTACTATGGTTCCTCAAAATAAAACCCATCCTTTTGCTGGGAAAGTTGTGATACTTTCAGGAGACTGGAAGCAATCTTTACCAGTTGCTGATTCTGCTTCCCCTGGTGCTTCTGTTGCTGCTTGCATTCAATCCTCACATTTGTATCCCCTTTTCCAAAAATTTAGACTTGTGCAAAATATGAGAGTGATTCCTTCGGAAATTCAATTTAAGGATTGGCTTTATAGTATTGGTACCGGAACTATCGGTGATTTAGTTAATATTCCACCAAATATGATAGTCAATTCACGACAAGAATTATATGATTTTGTTTTTGATCAAGGGTTTGCTGTAGCAAGTAATGAATTATTGAAAAGATTAATTTTAGCACCAACAAATAGGGTTGTTGATTCTATTAATTGTGAAATTATAGACATGATTGATTCACCAGAGGTCGAATATTTATCTATTGACAATCCGACAGGTGAAAATCCTTTGGCTTATAATGCTGCTGAATATGACGTTGCAACATTAAATCGTATCACTCCAAATGGAATGCCAGCTCATAGTCTCAAGCTCAAAGTGGGCTCCGTAATCGTATTGCTTCAAAATTTAAACACACAAAAATCGTTGTGTAATGGAACGAGACTAATTGTAACTAATTTACAATCGAATCTTATAGAAGCAGAGACAATAAATATTGGATCTGATCATGGTTTTAAAGTTGGCATTTGTCGTACAAGAAATCAATTTGTTGATAATAATCCTGATGCAGTAAGCTTCGAACGATTTCAGTTTCCTGTAAGGGTTGCTTTTTGTATGACAATCACTAAAGCTCAAGGGCAAACTTGTGAGCGTTTGGGTATTGATTTTAATGACGAGCCCTTTGCCCACGGGCAATTATATACAGCCTTATCACGTGGCCGAAGTGGTGATTTTATTAAAATTTTTGCTCCTAAAAAACCAAATAATGATGGAAGTATTCCAATAAGAAATGTAGTTGCCAATGGAATTACTTTTGATTAGGTTTAATTTAAAAAAGTTTTTTGTTGAGCTTTTTTGGTTTTTCTTGAATGTTGTATTGTGATATTACTTTTGGTTCTGTATATTATTTGTTGTGGAAGGGTTTTTTTGGTTTTATATTTATTATTTTATTTGGGGTATGAATTATTTACTTTTGATCCGAATTGTTTTTTATTTAAAATTTATTTGGTTGTGTCTATTATTTTAGTTTATTGAATGTTGTGTTTAATTAAAGTATAATTGGTATTTTTAGTGGAGTGTTTAATTATAGTATATAAAATAAGATTTGTTTTGTTTTTGATTGGGAGCTGATTATATTTTTTGGAATATTTTGATAGAAATGGGTATATTTCTCGTAATATTGGTGTAAGCTGTTTTTTGATTTGGTTTATTTGTTATTGATGTTTTTTATATTATTCTTTATGAGAAGGTTTTTGGGATTGTATTATTTAAAACTTAGTATTTTTGGGGTTGTTTTTTAAATAGTATTTTATTTGTTTAATTATTTTTATAGTTTTGAGCTTTAATTTTATTTTTTTCACTTTTATGTCCAATAGGGGCATAATCGCACGGGAGGCTTTATGCCAACCGGTTGAGTATTTCATTGTTGTTTAATGATTTATTTTTTTTATTTATTATTCACTTTTATGTCCAATAGGGGCATAATCGCACGGGAGGCTTTATGCTGACCGGTTGAGTATTTCATTGTTGTTTAATGATTTATTTTTTTTATTTATTATTCACTTTTATGTCCAATAGGGGCATAATCGCACGGGAGGCTTTATGCTGACCGGTTGAGTATTTCATTGTTGTTTAATGATTTATTTTTTTTATTTATTATTCACTTTTATGTCCAATAGGGGCATAATCGCACGGGAGGCTTTATGCTGACCGGTTGAGTATTTCATTGTTTTTTGTTTGTTTTTAAGTTTATTTTAATTATTTTAATTATTTGGGGGATTTTTATTATTTATTTATTTATTTATTTATTATTTCTTTTGGGGTGGGGTCCCTCCCACGGGGTACAGGGTTTGCCCGTTTACCTCCGTGCACCTCCACGTGGTGTACCCTGGGCATTGTTGTATAATTACAAAATGTTATACAACAATGGCTAAGCACGGTAAAAAACGGGATGGTTTAAATTATGAAAAGAATGAACTGTTTCTAGCAGCGCGCGAAGCGCGCCCCAAAGCCGTTAGGCTTTCCAACGGGCACCCCAAACTAAACAGCCAGAGTATCCTAATAGGAATTGCATACGCACAACGCCGCCATCGCATACGTAACCCACAGCTAGTTATATATTTAATAAAAATCTTGGTAGTGCCCCTATTTTTGGGGGGAAATGGGCTTTCAAAAATTCCGCCGGCCGAAGGCCGGCGGCTGGAATTTTTTTGAAGGTGGATTTGTCCTGCAACTTTTTGCGCTCTATTCAGGAAAAATCTGACCTCGGCACTGAACCGTCGTTTTCGCACTGAAACGGCCATGGGTGGTTTTTCAAATGGTTATAGCTCGAAGGGGAAAAGTTGGATCAAAAAGTGGTTGGGGGGAGGATTTTAAGTTGGGATGTGTACTATATTGAAGGAAAAATTTGGGAGGTCTGGGATCAACTCTCCGACCCGTAGCCTCGCGGAAAAATTGCACATCTCGTCCCAAAATGACACATGGTGTCCGACGAAACTCAACGACAATTTACAAATTATATGCCATTCGATAGAGCTCCATGTGGGGAGTCTGAAAAAATTTGGTTCAAATTTTTCTGACCATTTTGGGCAAAGTTATTAAACGCTAAAGGTCCAAAATGTCCAAAACCCCTAACCTGAAGGGTGGCTCCCATTGAGTGTAATTATAAAAATGCTTAAGATTGGGCAAACGGTTTCAACTCTTTTTTGGTATAATAGGGCACTAAATGTACTACAATTTTGTTGGGGGACACAAGAGTCTGAGATTTTTTCCTGACATAGTTATGGGCACCAAAGTGACCTCGCCAAAACCGACTTTTTAACGCGTGAATTGAAACTCGATTTGAGTATCCTATCTTGTAGAGCGTCCCTTGAAACCTCTAAAAATATATACTTTATTGGGGGTACACTTGAGTCTGGGGGAGTTATACTCAAAAAAGTGGCATTTTTGGGGCCAAAAGTGGTCGGTTTTTTGAGTATATCTCCGAGGAAAAAATTTTTAAAAATAAACGGAGTTCGGATTCGTGTTCAGCACATATTGGAGTACCATAAAACATATTTTTCTCGATATCGATTTTTGGACCCATTTTTGAAGGGGTACGTACCCCTTTTGAAATTTTTGGGTGAAATTTAAATTGGCCATAACATGGCGGGATTTTGTCGTAGCCAAACGAATTAAAGGTTATAAAATAGAGCAAAAAATTACAAATTTTTTGAGCTATTTAAATTTTTGTAAAATTTCACCCGAGGCCTGGTAGGGCCGATTTTTTGAAAATTCAAACTTTTTCGGTTTTTTTAAATTTTCTGGGGTATATCGAGGCTGAGGGGTGTTATAAATATTTTTATAAAATAGAGCAGAATTTTTGCTATATATTAAGCTTTTAAAATGTTTCAAAAGGGTTTATTTTTGGGGAGTTATGATTTTTCGAAAAAATACGTTAATTTTTCGGTTGAAATTTTCTGCCAAAAAATATTTTTTTCGAAAAACCGAAATATAGGGCCAAATGTTATATCAATCGAAAGCTCTCATCGAACTGAGTACAAAAATATTTTTTTAAAAATTTTCTGATCATTTTGTACAAAGTTACAAAATGTCGAAATTTTGGGTGTGGGTGGTTTGGGGGCCGAAGGCTTAGAAAAAACTCCTGCTCCCGGCCGAAGGCCGGGAGCCTCGTGAAAGTTGTGGATCACTGGAGCAACTTTTTACGGCGCATCCAGGAAAATTATGACCTGAATTTTTCGATAAAGTCTTAGCACCGAAACGGCTTGGGTCGATTCCATATCTCGAAAATCTTCAATAGAAAGGTGGTTTGGGCTTGGGGGAGGGCACTCCGCCACGATTATTAGATAACTCTGAAAAAAATTTGGGTCAAAAAAGTTGAGTCCTGATATAGAAAACTTCGTGAGACTGAAGTGTCCGACCCATACTCAAGTTGTTTTTTGAGTCTAACTTTTTTATGGAGGGGCATAGCGAAATGGGGTTTTGGGGGTTTTATAGGGTTGGGGAATACGCGTTTTGTGATGTTTATTTGGAGTGGGTCACTTGAGTCTGGGGCTGGGATATTTGAGTCTGAGTGCTGTAATTGATTGTATTGTAAAATTTATTGCTGGGGGCGATTTCGATTCTCTTGAACTATTTGTAGGCATGAATGTTGGGGACATTTCACTTGGGGGACGCTTGAGTCTGGGATTTTTTTTGAGACAGATATTGGCGTTGAAGTGACCATTTTGTACAAAGTTACAAAAGGTCGAAATTTCAGGTGTGGGGGTCTGGGGGCCGAAGGTTCCCAAACGGCGGGCCGGAGGCCCGCCGTGCGAGGGCCGAAGGCCCGAGCTTAAGATCCATCCCGGTAGGCAGAGCAATGACCCAAGGAGGCCGAAGGCCGAGGAGTTTGGGGGCGAGGGCCGAAGGCCCGAGCTTAAGATCCATCCCAAAATGTGTCGCGAGGGCCGAAGGCCCGAGCTTAAGATCCATCCCAAAATGGGTCGCGAGGGCCGAAGGCCCGAGCTTAAGATCCATTCATAAATGGATCGCGAGGGCCGAAGGCCCGAGCTTAAGATCCATCACAAAATGGGTCGCGAGGGTCGAAGGCCCGAGCTTAATATCCATCCATAAATGGATCGCGAGGGCCGAAGGCCCGGAGCAATGAAAAGGCAGGGCTAAATTTTATCGGCGAGGGCCGAAGGCCCGGAGCAATGAAAAGGCAGGGCTAAATTTTATCGGCGAGGGCCGAAGGCCCGGAGCAATGAAAAGGCAAGGCAAATCTTAATGTTTCTAGCAGCGCGCGAAGCGCGCCCCAAAGCCGTTAGGCTTTCCAACGGGCAGAGCAAAATTTAAACCCAAAGAAAAATTAAACTGCCATTGCATACGTAACTTACCGCCATACCCCAATGGGCACAACTAGTTATATATATTATAAAAATCTTGGTAGTGCCCCTATTTTTGGGGAGAAAATCGCTAGAAAAAAGTCCTGCGCCCCGGCCGAAGGCCGGGGAATTTTTTTGAGGGTGGATGGGTCCTACAACTTTTTACGCTCTATTCAGGAAAACTATAACCTTGGCACTGAAACGTCGTTTTCGCACTGAAACGGCCATGGGTGGTTTTTCAAATGGGAATAACTCGGGAGGCAGAAGTTGGATCAAAAAGTGTCTGCTGGGAGGCGATTAAGTTGGGAAAGGTACTATATCGTAGGAAAAATTTCGGGACCTCTGGGTGGACGGTTGAGTGCGATGTGCCGTCGCGAAAATTGTACACCTCGTCCAAAAATGACACATGGTGTCCGACGAAAATCACCGACAATTTGTGATCTATATGCCATTTGATAGAGCTCCATGAGTTGGTTCTGGGAAAATTTGGTTTAAATTTTTCTGACCATTTTGGGCAAAGTTATGGGACTCAAAAGGTCCAAAATGGCCAAAACCCCTAACGTGAAGGGAGGCTCCCATGGAATGTAATTATAAAAGTGGTTAAACATGGGCAAACGGTTTCAACTCTTTTTTGGTATAATAGGGCACTAAATGTACTACAATTTTGTTGGGGGACACAAGAGTCTGAGATTTTTTCCTGACATAGTTATGGGCACCAAGGTGACCTCGCCAAAACCGACTTTTTAACGCGTGAATTGTAATTCCTTTTGAGTACCCTATCTTATAGAGCGTCCCTTGAAACCTCTAAAAATATATACTTTGTTGGGGGTACACTTGAGTCTGGGGGAGTTATACTCAAAAAAGTGGCATTTTTGGGGCCAAAAGTGGTCGGTTTTTTGAGTATATCTCCGAGGAAAAAATTTTTAAAAATAAACGGAGTTCGGATTCGTGTTCAGCACATATTGGAGCACCATAAAACATATTTTTCTCGAGGTCGAATTTTTGACCCTTTTTTGAAGGGGTACCCCTTTTGAAATTTTTGGGTGAAATTTTAATCGACTGTAACTTTGCGAGTTTTTGTCGTAGCCAAACGAATTAAAGCTTATAAAATAGAGCAAAAAATTACAAATTTTTTGAGCTATTTAAATTTTTGTAAAATTTCACCCGAGGCCTGGTAGGGTCGATTTTTTCAAAATTCAAAATTTTTCGGTTTTTTTAAATTTTTTGGGGTATATCGAGGCTGAGGGGTGTTATAAATATTTTTATAAAATAGAGCAGAATTTTTGCTATATATTAAGCTTTTAAAATGTTTCAAAAGGGTTTATTTTTGGGGAGTTATGAATTTTTAAACATTTTGTTAAATTTTGAGTCTCAAAATTGGGGAATAAATTTTGACGTGTCAAAATTTTTTAATACTTTTACAAAAAATGGCCTATATGGTACTATAACATGCGCTGAGTACAAATCCGGCGTCAGAAAAATTTTAAAAAATTTCCCCGGGACGTTAGAGTCTCATAAAGTTTTCCGACATTTTGCCACATTGGCTATAACTTTTTGAGACTCAATTGGACCTCCAACATATTATACCTTTTTCTGACCGCCAGGGGACACTCTTTCGAACTGGCTATCGAAGAGACCTGAAACGACCTTTTAAAAAAAGTCGACTTTTCGACTTTGACACTTTAGACCAAAACACCCCCAAAAGTTCATCCAAGACTCAAGTTGTCAACTACTGATAAGTTCCTCACACTCTACCCTACAACATCGCTCCCAGGCCCTAAGACCCCCCACTTCTCAAAAACGCGTTATAACGCGTTGAATTTTTCAACCGGCCGTTTCAGTGCCACACTCAAGTGCGGCACCAAAATGGCCATGCTCATTAAACTCCCCGTAGTCGATAACCTATTACCCAACCTTTTTTATTTTGATTGGCTTTCAGACAGCGTTAGAATACCCCGTGGGCATTTTGTCCGCCTGACCATTTTGTCCATAGGCATTTTTTGCCTTTTTTCTTATTTTTTTAATTTTTAAAAAGTTTGTTTTTTTGTGTTTTTTGGGGGTTTTTTGGAAAATCTCCGGGTTCCTTTTTAATTTTTTTTTAATTTTTTTATTGTTTACGCGTCCTGATCACACCCCGGGCCTTTTTTTCGTGAAAAATCGCGAAAAAAATCTTTAAAATTGCAAAAACTCGCTTTTTGCATTTTTTTGAGATTTTCCCAGTTTTTTACGATTTTTTTTGGGCTTTCGGTATTTTTGTGGGGTTTAATTGTTCATAAATTATAATTTGGGACCAGTTGATTATAAAAATGTTTAGTTTACCCAACAGCTTCGAGAAATTCCGGGGTTTATGAAATTTCAAAAATTCGTGGGTGTGATCAGGGCCCTTTTTAATTTATTTTAATTTTATTATTTTTTTTTAAATTTTTCAGTTATACCTTTAGGTGGATTGCAGCTTCAACGACAACAAGCAACAGGTTCGTTTCTTCCTTCTCCCTCGGCTAAGGGAGTTGCTCCCTACTAATCAGGGAATGTTCCCTGATTAGTTTTCTCTTTCTTGAGGAGGGGTCATGCCGGATTTTTTCGCGAAATCCGGTATAAAACTTCCTTAATTAAGAGGGCACTAATCAGGGGGCATTTTCTGATTAGGTTTCACTCTGGATAGAGGGGTCATGCCGGTTTTTTGATCGGAATGCCCCTCTTTACAGAGTGAAATCTAATCAGAAAGTGCCCCCTTTAGGTTCCTCTTAATGAAGTAAGTTTTATACCCTATTTCGCGAAAAAATCGGGCACTACCCTAATCAACAAAGAGTATAACCAATCAGTGAACGTTCTCTGATTAGTAGGGAACAACCCCCTTCCGAGGGAGAAGGAAGAAACGAACCTGTTGATTAATTGTCGTTGAAGCCGTAATCCACCTAAAGGTATAACTGAAAAAAATAGAAAATTTTAATAATTAAATAAATTAATGTAAAAATTACTTGCGTATATTTAATGACAGCTTTATAAAGCTAACTTAAATTTTTTCTTTTTTAGATAAAATTTAATATTCAATATTATTTTTAATTTTAAATGCCTTCAAAACAAGAGAGAAAACGAAAATTGGCTAAAGAATATCGTCAAAGGCGTCTTGCTAATGATGTTGTTTCTAAGGCTGCAGACTCTGTTGATGGTTCAATGGATGGTAATAGTGTTTTTTCTGTTGGCAATTTTGATGATGTGGGTAGTATTGGGGAACGGGGTTCATTGTGTGAGGGTATTTCAGATATTGTTTTAAATAGTTCTAATATTTCACGTAGTGCTTCCCCACATAGTATTTCTTCCATTTCACGTGGTGGGAGACCAAAAAAACGAAAAGTAGTTGGTAGGCCAAAAAAAGGTGTTTTGAATGAAAATTTTTCTAATGATAATGTTAATGTGAATTATGTTCCCGCCTTTTTGTCTATTGATTTATTAGATATCCCTTTTGGTCCTATGCCTAATATTGATAATAGGATTTTTACCGATGATATTGGGTTTTCAAGGTTAATTCACGCTTGTTAATTCACGCCATATATATAGTTAATTATATATATATATAGTTAATATAGTTATATAGTTAATATAGTTAATGATAGTTAATTCACGCCAAGAACTTTATGATTTTGTTTTTGATCAAGGGTTTACGATTGCAAGTAACGAACTATTAAAAAGATTGATATTAGCACCAACAAATAGGGTAGTTGATGCCATAAATTCTGAAATTATAGACATGATTGATTCACCCGAGCACGAATATTTATCTATTGACAACCCAACAAGTGAAAATCCATTAGTATATAATGCTGCTGATTATGATGTAGCACAATTAAATCGTCTCACTCCTATAGGAATGCCGGCACACAGTATTAAGCTTAAAGTTGGCTCCGTAATAGTGCTTCTTCAGAATTTAAATACTCAAAAATCGTTATGTAATGGTACGAGATTAATTGTTACGAATTTACAATCCAATCTTATTGAAGCAGAGACAATAAATATTGGATCTGATCATGGTTTGAACGTTTTCAGTTTCCTGTCAGGGTTGCTTTCTGTATGACTATTACAAAAGCCCAAGGGCAAACTTGTGACCGGTTGGGTATTGATTTTAGTGACGAGCCCTTTGCCCACGGGCAGCTATATACAGCTTTATCGCGTGCTCGCAGTAGTGAATTTATTAAAGTTTTTGCTCCGACTAAAAAGCCAAATAATGATGGAAGTGTTTCAATAAGAAATGTAGTTGCCAGTGGAATTTCTTTTGATTAGGTTTAGTTTAAAAAAGTTTTTTGTTGAGCTTTTTTGGTTCTTCTTGAATGTTGTATTGTGATATTACTTTTGGTTCTGTATATTATTTGTTGTGGAAGGGTTTTTTTGGTTTTATATTTATTATTTTATTTGGGGTATGAATTATTTACTTTTGATCCGAATTGTTTTTTATTTAAAATTTATTTGGTTGTGTCTATTATTTTAGTTTATTGAATGTTGTGTTTAATTAAAGTATAATTGGTATTTTTAGTGGAGTGTTTAATTATAGTATATAAAATAAGATTTGTTTTGTTTTTGATTGGGAGCTGATTATATTTTTTGGAATATTTTGATAGAAATGGGTATATTTCTCGTAATATTGGTGTAAGCTGTTTTTTGATTTGGTTTATTTGTTATTGATGTTTTTTTATATTATTCTTTATGAGAAGGTTTTTGGGATTGTATTATTTAAAACTTAGTATTTTTGGGGTTGTTTTTTAAATAGTATTTTATTTGTTTAATTATTTTTATAGTTTTGAGCTTTAATTTTATTTTTTTCACTTTTATGTCCAATAGGGGCATAATCGCACGGGAGGCTTTATGCTGACCGGTTTAGTATTTCATTGTTGTTTAATGATTTTTTTTTAATTTATTATTCACTTTTATGTCCAATAGGGGCATAATCGCACGGGAGGCTTTATGCTGACCGGTTTAGTATTTCATTGTTGTTTAATGATTTTTTTTATTTATTATTCACTTTTATGTCCAATAGGGGCATAATCGCACGGGAGGCTTTATGCTGACCGGTTGAGTATTTCATTGTTGTTTAATGATTTATTTTTTTATTTATTATTCACTTTTATGTCCAATAGGGGCATAATCGCACGGGAGGCTTTATGCTGACCGGTTGAGTATTTCATTGTTTTTTGTTTGTTTTTAAGTTTATTTTAATTATTTTAATTATTTGGGGGATTTTTATTATTTATTTATTTATTTATTATTTCTTTTGGGGTGGGGTCCCTCCCACGGGGTACAGGGTTTGCCCGTTTACCTCCGTGCACCTCCACGTGGTGTACCCTGGGCATTGTTGTATAATTACAAAATGTTATACAACAATGGCTAAGCACGGTAAAAAACGGGATGGTTTAAATTATGAAAAGAATGAACTGTTTCTAGCAGCGCGCGAAGCGCGCCCCAAAGCCGTTAGGCTTTCCAACGGGCACCTCAAAATTTTACCGCCAGAGTGCTGTAACCAACCGCCATCGCATACGTAACCCACAGCTAGTTATATATTTAATAAAAATCTTGGTAGTGCCCCTATTTTTGGGGGGAAATGGGCTTTCAAAAATTCCGCCGGCCGAAGGCCGGCGGCTGGAATTTTTTTGAAGGTGGATTTGTCCTGCAACTTTTTGCGCTCTATTCAGGAAAAATCTGACCTCGGCACTGAACCGTCGTTTTCGCACTGAAACGGCCATGGGTGGTTTTTCAAATGGTTATAGCTCGAAGGGGAAAAGTTGGATCAAAAAGTGGTTGGGGGGAGGATTTTAAGTTGGGATGTGTACTATATTGAAGGAAAAATTTGGGAGGTCTGGGATCAACTCTCCGACCCGTAGCCTCGCGGAAAAATTGCACATCTCGTCCCAAAATGACACATGGTGTCCGACGAAACTCAACGACAATTTACAAATTATATGCCATTCGATAGAGCTCCATGTGGGGAGTCTGAAAAAATTTGGTTCAAATTTTTCTGACCATTTTGGGCAAAGTTATTAAACGCTAAAGGTCCAAAATGTCCAAAACCCCTAACCTGAAGGGTGGCTCCCATTGAGTGTAATTATAAAAATGCTTAAGATTGGGCAAACGGTTTCAACTCTTTTTTGGTATAATAGGGCACTAAATGTACTACAATTTTGTTGGGGGACACAAGAGTCTGAGATTTTTTCCTGACATAGTTATGGGCACCAAAGTGACCTCGCCAAAACCGACTTTTTAACGCGTGAATTGAAACTCGATTTGAGTATCCTATCTTGTAGAGCGTCCCTTGAAACCTCTAAAAATATATACTTTATTGGGGGTACACTTGAGTCTGGGGGAGTTATACTCAAAAAAGTGGCATTTTTGGGGCCAAAAGTGGTCGGTTTTTTGAGTATATCTCCGAGGAAAAAATTTTTAAAAATAAACGGAGTTCGGATTCGTGTTCAGCACATATTGGAGTACCATAAAACATATTTTTCTCGATATCGATTTTTGGACCCATTTTTGAAGGGGTACCCCTTTTGAAATTTTTGGGTGAAATTTAAATTGGCCATAACATGGCGGGATTTTGTCGTAGCCAAACGAATTAAAGGTTATAAAATAGAGCAAAAAATTACAAATTTTTTGAGCTATTTAAATTTTTGTAAAATTTCACCCGAGGCCTGGTAGGGTCGATTTTTTCAAAATTCAAAATTTTTCGGTTTTTTAAAATTTTTTGGGGTATATCGAGGCTGAGGGGTGTTATAAATATTTTTATAAAATAGAGCAGAATTTTTGCTATATATTAAGCTTTTAAAATGTTTCAAAAGGGTTTATTTTTGGGGAGTTATGATTTTTTAAACATTTTGTCAAATTTTGAGTCTCAACTTTGGGGAATAAATTTTGACGTGACAAAATTTTTTAATTTTTTTTCCAAAAACGGCTCATATGGTACTCTAATATGCGCTGAGTTCAAATCCGTTCTCGGAAAAATTTTAAAAATTTTCCTCGAGTCGTTAGAGTCTCATAAAGTTTTGTGACATTTGCGAACACTGACCATAACTTTTTGAGACTCAAGTAGACCCCCAACAAAGTATACCTTATTCGGAGCCCCAGTGGACGCTCTTTCGAATAGGCTATCGAAAAAAGCTGAAACGACCTTTTAAAAAAAGTCGACATTTCGACCCCGGCTCTTTGGACCATATGACCTCCAAAACTTCATCTGAGACTCGAGTGACCAACTATTGATTTGTTAACAACTCCCATCCCTACAATATCACTCTCAGGCACTTAGACCTCCAGGCTTTGGAAAATCCGCTATAACGAGTTGAAATTTTCAACAGGCCATTACGGTGCCGCACTTGAGTGTGGCACCAAAATGGTCATGCGCATTAAACTCCCCGTGGCCGATAACCTATTACCCCGCTTCTTTTATTTTAATTAGGTTTCAACCAGCTTTATTATAAACCGTAGGCATTTTATCCGCCTGACCATTTTGTCCATAGGCATTTTTTCGGCTTTTTTTCACTTTTTTGATTTTCAAAAAATTCATTTTTTTCTGTTTTTTTTTAAATTTTTTAGTTTTTTAAAGATGGTGTTTATTTTTTAGTGTTCTAAAAGGGTCCTGCTCATGTTTCAATCCTTTTTTGAGCAAAAAAAAAACACGAAAAACCCTCGAAATTAACGAAATTGGTTTTTCCCGTTTTTTTCGGGTTTTTTTGGGTTTTTCGAGTTTTTTTCCGGATTTTTACATTTTCAATTATTAATAATTGTTTGTGAATTATTAATTAGGATCTGTTGCATGTAATCAAGTCAACAGTTCCCAAAAGATTTCAGAAATTTAGGCTTTTTTTAAATTACAAATTCTGAGCAGGGCCCTTTTTAGGGTACTTATTTACTTCCCGCCCCCACCCAATTTTTTCGATAAATATGTAAAAATGGTCAGTCTGTCATCTTTATAGAGCTCATCGAGCTGCATCGAATGACACCAAAATCAAAAAAATCTGACTCGGTTTGACCGAGATACAGACCCCCGAAAACTTAGACCCCGCAGGGGTGGTTTTTTGGAATTCGAAAAGTTTGTGCAAATGATACCTCATTCGAAAGAGCTCGTCGAGCTGAGTCGAATGACAACAATATCGACAAGCTTGGACAGTATTTGGCAAAATTATGACGCGAGTCGTCGATCTTTCGTATGTTTATTTTATGTCATAACTTTGACAAATCTTGTCCAATCTTGTCGATATTGTTGTCATTCGACTCAACTCGACGAGCTCTTTTGAATGAGGTATCATTTCCATCAAATTTTTTTATTTGAAAACCCTCCCCATGGTTTCTAAATTTTCTGGGTTCTGTATTTTGGTCAAACCAAGTGCATTTTTTTTGATTTTGCTGTCATTAGGCACTTCGTGACGAGTTCTACAAACATGACAGATTGGCCATTCTTACATTTTTACCGGAAAAATTGGGTGGGGGAGGGAAGTAAATAAGTACCCTTTTTAACTTCATTTAATTTTTTTAATTTTTCTTTTTAATTGTTTGGTTGTATTGGCCTCAAGTGGATTCAAACCTTCAACACTTCATCAACATTCAAAAGGTTAGTTTCTTCCTCCTCCCTCGGTTAAGGGAGTTGCTCCCTACTAATCAGGGAATGTTCCCTGATTAGTTGTACTCTTTATAGAGTAGGGGTCATGCCGGATTTTTTCTTGATCCGGTATGGACCTTGCTTTATTAAGAGGAAACTAATCAGGGCGCATTTTCTGATTAGGTTTCATTCTGGATAGAGGGGTCATGCCGGTTTTTTACTCGGCATGCCTCCTTTAAGGATGGAATCTAATCAGCAAATGACCCCTGATTAGTTTCCTCTTAATAAAGCAAGGTTCATACCGGATTCAAGAAAAGTCCTGCATAAATCCTGCTTTATAAAGAGTATAACTAATCAGGGAGCATTCCCTGAATAATAAGGAGCGATCCTTTAACCGAGGGAGGAGGAAGAGACTAACCTTTTGGATGTTGATAAGTGTTGAAGGTTTGAATCCACTTGAAGTCAATACAAACAAACAATTAAAAAGAAAAATTAAAAAAATTAAATGAAGTTAAAAAGGTACTTAAACTTTTTTCTTTTTAGATAAATTTTTATATCAAATTTTATAATTCAATTTTAAATGCCTTCCAAACAACAAAGAAAGAGAAAATTGGAAAGAGAACGTTATCAGAAGAGTGTTGTTGGTGGATGTTCTGTGGATGGTGATTTAATGGATGGTATAAATGTAACTGGGGGTAATATTGTTTTGGGTAATGATTCAATTGGGGATAATTTAGATAATGGTAGTATTTCTTTTGAAATTGATAGTAATTTAAGTGATGATCTTTCAAGTTTTACTTTTGTTTCTCGTGATTTATCGCCAAGTAGTATTTTTTCTGATACATCTGTTAAAAGGGGTAGGCCTAAAAAAAGGAAAACTTGTCGAGGTAGGCCTAAAAAGAGTGTTTTAAATGAAACTGTTTCCAATGATAATGTTAATGTGAATTATGTTCCCGCCTTTTTGTCTATTGATTTATTAGATATACCTTTTGGTCCTATGCCTAATATTAATAATAGGATTTTTACCGATGATATTGGGTTTTCAAGGCCCGAAATTATTAGTTTGTGGTCGGATCCTAATTTGTGGTTGCAAGATAGTTTTGTTTTTATTTATTTAAAATTTTTATCATATCGTTCCAATTTGAATGTTGTCGTTGTTTCGCCTCAGTTTGCTGTTGTTGAGCACCATTTTGGGGAGGGTGTTGATCCGCTTAATATTTTTGATTGTTGTTATAATTATAACCAGGATTATGATATTTTATTGATTCCAATTATTTTTCCTGGTCATTTTGGGTTGGTAATTTTTGATCGTTCAGATCGTAATAATTTTTCTTGCATTTTCGTTGACTCTTTACCTTCTGTTAACCGTTTAACCGATGTTTCTTGTGGTGTTTTTGATCAAAGGCGTGTAGATTTAATTAAGAGGTGTATTTGTGATTTGACACCTGGCCTTTTTGTTGAGAATATAAATATTCAAGTTTTGCCCCGTTCTCAGTTTACAGAACAAAGAGATGGGACAAATTGTGGATTTTTTGTTTGCCTGTATTCGGAATTGTTTTTGTTTAATAATAAATCGTTAATAATTCCTTTTTTAAATATTCAATATGAAAGGAAGCGTATTTTATGGCATTTTTCTCAGTTAATTCTTTCAAATGATATTGATTATGTTGGGATTTTCGATTATAATCCTAGACATGCTCCAGTGCAAGGAAATGTTTTTAATTTTAATTTAGATTTTGGTAACGAGATACAAGATAATTGTGTTGTTAATAATTATCCCGTTTTAGATTTAGAGCCAGACCCACCATTAAGGCGGTCTGAAAGAATTGCTGCTAGAAAAACTAATTCTGTTTCTGAACTTTCTGAAACAGAGAATAATGATGATGTGTTTTTTAAGATTTCTTCTTACTGTGGAAGGTCTCATAAGCTTTATCCGTGTGCAGATGTTAGGTCTATGCATTATGAGCCTTATTACGATTCCGGTAATTTTGGTGATCAAGTTTGTTGTTTTTGTGGGGCTTTATTGTTGAACACAGAAGTTAACGAGGCTTTTCGTCAGAAACATAAAAAAATTACTTCTTCTTTTTGTTGTAAGTGTGGTTTAGTCACTCTTCCGCCTTATAGTCCACACCCTCAACTTTTAAAAGATTTAAGTAATGGTGATTCTCAAGATTCTTTAGAATTTTTGCAACACCAGAATATATATAACTCATTATTGGCCTTCGCATCAGTTTATGTCGGCCATAGAGAATCAAATCTTGATGGGGGAATTTGTTATTTACTTAACGGAGAGTTTGTTCGTAAACTTAGCTCGATCACGCCTGGTGATAATGGCCCTTCTTTTTCACAGTTATATATTTTGGATGCAAATACAGCCTTTGAAAATAGGGTTAATAATGTTTCTTATGGTGGCGATAGAGTAGACCAGGAAACACTTAGAAATTTAGATACACTTTTGCGTCAAACCCATCCTTTGGCAACTATTTATAAAAATTTCCATGCTCAATACTTGGATAAATTACACTCGGATGGTCTTGATTCTGTTAAGTATTATAGGCTTGTATTGTTAGAAGAGAGGGATGCGCCTGTTATTGTTCGTGATCCTTCTGATCATCCTAGGCAAGTTAATCTGCCTACAGAAGAGACTTTATTTTCGATTTGTACTGAAGCCGATGAATTACCACAAGTTAAAGGCATCTATATTACAGATCTTGAAGGTCATTTGTTTACTTTTGCTCCTAATCATCCTTTAACAGACACATTATGTTATCCCATTCTTTTTCCTTGTGGCGATGATGGTTATCATGCAAAAATACCTTTGAATAAAAATAATTTAAATGCCATAAACGATGATTCGTCTGATGATGATGCTGAAAATTCTAATAAAAAAAATATTTCTGTTAGGGCTTACATTAAATATCGCCTTGCTTTGCGTAGAAATGAAGATTACCATAATATTTGGAACGCAGGTGGCGGTTTGAGTCAAAAGTTTGTGTTAGATTATAATGCTAGAATAGATTCCTCTGTTGCTAATTATTTAAGAAGAGACGATATGGATTTGCGTGCTACATATCCTCCAGATGCTCTTAGATGGTTGCAAAGAGATTGCGGTGCTAAGTCTGTTTCTGATCTTGGTCACATTGTTGCGTTTAGGAAATATCACCCCGGGACACGCCCATATTTTCAGGAGATGTTTTATAATGCAACTGCAATAATGGCCCGGACTCGTAAAACTGGGTTTTGTTCATTTATGTTTACTTTTACCTGCAATCCCAGGTGGCCTGAAATTCAAAGAAATTTATTACGGGCTAATCAAAAAGTTGTTGATAGATTTGATATTACTTGTCGTATTTACGAAGATAAACTTAGAAAACTTCATTATCTATTAGAAAAGAAGCATATTCTTGGTAACATTCTAGGCTTTGGTGAAAGTCGTGAGTTTCAGAAAAGAGTAGGCGGTCCACATTTGCATAGAGTATATTGTACTGATATTCCTGCTACGCCTGAAAATGTAGAAAATTTAATTTGGGCACATATTCCACCAGAACCAACTGCAAATGATAAGTCTGTTTGGGCAAATTTTTTACGCAAGGTGCGTGAACTGTTACCTAAGCATCAGTTTCATGATTGTGGGTCACATTGTCGTAATAATAGGGGTAACTGTAAGAAAGGCTTTCCAAAACCTTTCAGTAAATTTACCATTTTACACGCCAACAAACCAGCCGAATATAGGCGTCCGAGTCCGGCAGACGGCGGTGAAACGTTAGAAATTAAAAGAGGTAGGATTAAAGTTAAATATGATAATTCTCGTGTAGTAGCTTATAACCCATTTATTCTTGTCATGTTTCATTGTCACCATAATCTTGAATTTGCGTATGGACAATCTGACAATTTAAAATATGCCTTAAAATATCCGTTTAAAGGTAACAGTTTTTCCTATGTCCGTAGTGCTGTAGATGGCCTAATCAATGTTGATGAACCTGCACAATACGCTAAAATGATTTATCGTAGTCCAACCGAGGCTTTTTCGCGAGTAATGGGATATAAGTATGCCTTTCTTTCACACACTGTTATAGGTTTGAAAATTCATTTGCCGGGTAACCAAAAATTAGTTTTTAATTCTAAAACTGCTCCTGAGGTTCTTGCTAACGTTGAAGAAGGCATTCTTCCAGATACACATCTTACTGCTTACTGGAACTTATGGCGAAAGAATATAAATAATCCCTTTATTAAAAATATACTTTTTGAAGTTTTACCTGAAACATATTCATTTGATAGCAAAGAAAAGGTGTGGCATAAAAGGAGAATGGCTGAAATTAGAAAAATAACTAAACCGATTATAGGGAGAATTTATCCTGTATCACCACGTGAACCTGAACTCTTTGCTTTGTATGTTCTAACTAAGCATTTTCCTGGGGATCCAGAAGAACTAAAAACATTTAATGGTCAAGTATGTACTACTTTTGCAGATGCTGCACGCTTAAGGGGACTTTTTGAAGATAATGGGGTTTGGGAACGTACGTTGAGGGAGGCCTCTTTTTCATTTAATCCCTCACAGATGAGGCAATTGTTCGCAAATATTCTTGTATTTGGGGGAACAGAACGGTGTGTTATTGATGGTTATGTTTTGTGGGAAATGTTTAAGGATCAGATGTATGATAGGAGACGGTGTTCAGAAAATGAAAAACTTTTACGTATTGATAGAGCATTAGCTATCATTGAGAGATATTTGTTAAGTAATGGGCGTTCTATGGATGATTTTGGTCTTCCTTCGCCTAATAATTCAATCTTAAATGACCCAGATAGGGCGTTAGACGATTTTTTCTTTCCGAACACTGTTAACAGTGATGAGCCCGATGAAACATTAGATACCTCTAATTTAGAAAGGGCAAATTTAAATACTGAACAAAATACTTTCTTTAATATGATTCGCGATGCTGTTTTTGACCCTAATTCTGTTAATAAATATTTTTATTTGTCAGGAGATGGGGGTACAGGCAAAACATTCTTATTAAATTATGTTCTTTACCAACTTAGGCAGTTAAATTTAAAAGTTTTACCAACCGCCTCAACGGGTATTGCTTCTACAAAGTTTTATGCAGGGGGTATGACATTTCACTCTGCTTTTCGTTTCGGGATTAATGTTGAACCGGGAAAACTTCCTTTGGTAAAGTTTGACAGCTTTTTTGGGAGAAGAATTATAGAATGTGATGTCATTATTATTGATGAGATAACCATGTTAAATAAGACTGTGTTTGAAAATGTAGACCAATTGTGTCGTACTATGGTTCCTCAAAATAAAACCCATCCTTTTGCTGGGAAAGTTGTGATACTTTCAGGAGACTGGAAGCAATCTTTACCAGTTGCTGATTCTGCTTCCCCTGGTGCTTCTGTTGCTGCTTGCATTCAATCCTCACATTTGTATCCCCTTTTCCAAAAATTTAGACTTGTGCAAAATATGAGAGTGATTCCTTCGGAAATTCAATTTAAGGATTGGCTTTATAGTATTGGTACCGGAACTATCGGTGATTTAGTTAATATTCCACCAAATATGATAGTCAATTCACGACAAGAATTATATGATTTTGTTTTTGATCAAGGGTTTGCTGTAGCAAGTAATGAATTATTGAAAAGATTAATTTTAGCACCAACAAATAGGGTTGTTGATTCTATTAATTGTGAAATTATAGACATGATTGATTCACCAGAGGTCGAATATTTATCTATTGACAATCCGACAGGTGAAAATCCTTTGGCTTATAATGCTGCTGAATATGACGTTGCAACATTAAATCGTATCACTCCAAATGGAATGCCAGCTCATAGTCTCAAGCTCAAAGTGGGCTCCGTAATCGTATTGCTTCAAAATTTAAACACACAAAAATCGTTGTGTAATGGAACGAGACTAATTGTAACTAATTTACAATCGAATCTTATAGAAGCAGAGACAATAAATATTGGATCTGATCATGGTTTTAAAGTTGGCATTTGTCGTACAAGAAATCAATTTGTTGATAATAATCCTGATGCAGTAAGCTTCGAACGATTTCAGTTTCCTGTAAGGGTTGCTTTTTGTATGACAATCACTAAAGCTCAAGGGCAAACTTGTGAGCGTTTGGGTATTGATTTTAATGACGAGCCCTTTGCCCACGGGCAATTATATACAGCCTTATCACGTGGCCGAAGTGGTGATTTTATTAAAATTTTTGCTCCTAAAAAACCAAATAATGATGGAAGTATTCCAATAAGAAATGTAGTTGCCAATGGAATTACTTTTGATTAGGTTTAATTTAAAAAAGTTTTTTGTTGAGCTTTTTTGGTTTTTCTTGAATGTTGTATTGTGATATTACTTTTGGTTCTGTATATTATTTGTTGTGGAAGGGTTTTTTTGGTTTTATATTTATTATTTTATTTGGGGTATGAATTATTTACTTTTGATCCGAATTGTTTTTTATTTAAAATTTATTTGGTTGTGTCTATTATTTTAGTTTATTGAATGTTGTGTTTAATTAAAGTATAATTGGTATTTTTAGTGGAGTGTTTAATTATAGTATATAAAATAAGATTTGTTTTGTTTTTGATTGGGAGCTGATTATATTTTTTGGAATATTTTGATAGAAATGGGTATATTTCTCGTAATATTGGTGTAAGCTGTTTTTTGATTTGGTTTATTTGTTATTGATGTTTTTTATATTATTCTTTATGAGAAGGTTTTTGGGATTGTATTATTTAAAACTTAGTATTTTTGGGGTTGTTTTTTAAATAGTATTTTATTTGTTTAATTATTTTTATAGTTTTGAGCTTTAATTTTATTTTTTTCACTTTTATGTCCAATAGGGGCATAATCGCACGGGAGGCTTTATGCCAACCGGTTGAGTATTTCATTGTTGTTTAATGATTTTTTTTTAATTTATTATTCACTTTTATGTCCAATAGGGGCATAATCGCACGGGAGGCTTTATGCTGACCGGTTGAGTATTTCATTGTTGTTTAATGATTTATTTTTTTTATTTATTATTCACTTTTATGTCCAATAGGGGCATAATCGCACGGGAGGCTTTATGCTGACCGGTTGAGTATTTCATTGTTGTTTAATGATTTATTTTTTTTATTTATTATTCACTTTTATGTCCAATAGGGGCATAATCGCACGGGAGGCTTTATGCTGACCGGTTGAGTATTTCATTGTTTTTTGTTTGTTTTTAAGTTTATTTTAATTATTTTAATTATTTGGGGGATTTTTATTATTTATTTATTTATTTATTTATTTATTATTTCTTTTGGGGTGGGGTCCCTCCCACGGGGTACAGGGTTTGCCCGTTTACCTCCGTGCACCTCCACGTGGTGTACCCTGGGCATTGTTGTATAATTACAAAATGTTATACAACAATGGCTAAGCACGGTAAAAAACGGGATGGTTTAAATTATGAAAAGAATGAACTGTTTCTAGCAGCGCGCGAAGCGCGCCCCAAAGCCGTTAGGCTTTCCAACGGGCACCCCAAACTAAACAGCCAGAGTATCCTAATAGGAATTGCATACGCACAACGCCGCCATCGCATACGTAACCCACAGCTAGTTATATATATATAAAAAACCCCGACACCTCCCCCTTTTTGGCCGTAAAATCCCTTTCAAAAATTCCGCCGGCCGAAGGCCGGCGGCTGGAATTTTTTTGAGGGTGGATTTGTCCTGCAACTTTTTGCGCTCTATTCAGGAAAAGTCTAACCTCGGCACTGAAACGTCGTTTTCGCACTGAAACGGCCATGGGTGGTTTTTCAAATGGAAATAACTCGGGAGGCAAAAGTTGAATTGAAAAATGCTTGCTGGGAGGATTTTAAGTTGGGATGTGTACTATATCGTATGCAAAAGTTGGGAGGGCTTGGATGAACTCTCCGACCTGTAGCCTCGTGGAAAAATTGCACTACTCGTCCCAAAATGACACATGGTGTCCGACGAAATTCACCGACAATTTTCAAACTATATGCCATTTGATAGAGCTCCATGAGTTGGTTCTGGGAAAATTTGGTTTAAATTTTTCTGACCACTTTGGGCAAAGTTATGGGACTCAAAAGGTCCAAAATGTCCTTTACCCCTAACGTAAAGGGTGGCTCCCACGGAATGTAATTATAAAAGTGGTTAAACTTGGGCAAACGGTTTCAACTCTTTTTTGGTATAATAGGGCACTAAATGTACTACAATTTTGTTGGGGGACACTTGAGTCTGAGATTTTTTCCTGACATAGTTATGGGCACCAACGTGACCACGCGGAAATCGACTTTTTAACGCGTGAATTGAAACTCGATTTGAGTATCCTATCTTGTAGAGCGTCCCTTGAAACCTCTAAAAATATATACTTTGTTGGGGGTACACTTGAGTCTGGGAAAGTTATACTCAAAAAAGTGGCATTTTGGGGCCAAAAGTGGTCGGTTTTTTGAGTATATCTCCGAGGAAAAAATTTTTAAAAATAAACGGAGTTCGGATTCGTGTTCAACACATATTGGAGCACCATAAATCATATTTTTCTCGAGGTCGAATTTTTGACCCATTTTTGAAGGGGTACCCCTTTTGAAATTTTTGGATGAAATTTAAATCGACTGTAACTTTGCGAGTTTTTGTCATGGCCAAACGAATTAAAGCTTATAAAATAGAGCAAAAAATTACAAATTTTTTGAGCTATTTAAATTTTTGAAAAATTTCACCCGAGGCCTGGTAGGGTCGATTTTTTCAAAATTCAAAATCCTCGGCCGAAGGCCGAGGAGTTTGTGGGCGAGGGCCGAAGGCCCGAGCTTAAGACCCATCCCGAAAGGCAGAGCAAAGACCTACCGAGGCCGAAGGCCGAGGAGTTTGGGGTCGAGGGCCGAAGGCCCGAGCTTAAGACCCATCCCGAAAGGCAGAGCAAAGACCTACCGAGGCCGAAGGCCGAGGAGTTTGTGGGCGAGGGCCGAAGGCCCGAGCTTAAGACCCATCCCGAAAGGCAGAGCAAAGACCTACCGAGGCCGAAGGCCGAGGAGTTTGGGGGCGAGGGCCGAAGGCCCGAGCTTAAGACACATCCCGAAAGGCAGAGCAAATACCTACCGAGGCCGAAGGCCGAGGAGTTTGGGGGCGAGGGCCGAAGGCCCGAGCTTAAGACCCATACAAAATGAATCGCGAGGGCCGAAGGCCCGAGCTGCGACCCATCCCGGAAGGCAGAGCAAAGATTCACCGAGGCCGAAGGCCGAGGAGTTTGGGGGCGAGGGCCGAAGGCCCGAAGCAATGAGAAGGCAGGGCTAAACTTTATCGGCGAGGGCCGAAGGCCCGGAGCAATGAAAAGGCAGGGCAAATCTTAATGTTTCTAGCCGCGCGCGAAGCGCGCCCCAAAGCCGTTAGGCTTTCCAACGGGCACCCCAAAATTTACCGCCAGAGTATCCTAATAGGAATTGCATACGTAAGTTACCGCCATCGCATACGTAACCCACAGCTAGTTATATATTTAATAAAAATCTTGGTAGTGCCCCTATTTTTGGGGGGAAATGGGCTTTCAAAAATTCCGCCGGCCGAAGGCCGGCGGCTGGAATTTTTTTGAAGGTGGATTTGTCCTGCAACTTTTTGCGCTCTATTCAGGAAAAATCTGACCTCGGCACTGAACCGTCGTTTTCGCACTGAAACGGCCATGGGTGGTTTTTCAAATGGTTATAGCTCGAAGGGGAAAAGTTGGATCAAAAAGTGGTTGGGGGGAGGATTTTAAGTTGGGATGTGTACTATATTGAAGGAAAAATTTGGGAGGTCTGGGATCAACTCTCCGACCCGTAGCCTCGCGGAAAAATTGCACATCTCGTCCCAAAATGACACATGGTGTCCGACGAAACTCAACGACAATTTACAAATTATATGCCATTCGATAGAGCTCCATGTGGGGAGTCTGAAAAAATTTGGTTCAAATTTTTCTGACCATTTTGGGCAAAGTTATTAAACGCTAAAGGTCCAAAATGTCCAAAACCCCTAACCTGAAGGGTGGCTCCCATTGAGTGTAATTATAAAAATGCTTAAGATTGGGCAAACGGTTTCAACTCTTTTTTGGTATAATAGGGCACTAAATGTACTACAATTTTGTTGGGGGACACAAGAGTCTGAGATTTTTTCCTGACATAGTTATGGGCACCAAAGTGACCTCGCCAAAACCGACTTTTTAACGCGTGAATTGAAACTCGATTTGAGTATCCTATCTTGTAGAGCGTCCCTTGAAACCTCTAAAAATATATACTTTATTGGGGGTACACTTGAGTCTGGGGGAGTTATACTCAAAAAAGTGGCATTTTTGGGGCCAAAAGTGGTCGGTTTTTTGAGTATATCTCCGAGGAAAAAATTTTTAAAAATAAACGGAGTTCGGATTCGTGTTCAGCACATATTGGAGTACCATAAAACATATTTTTCTCGATATCGATTTTTGGACCCATTTTTGAAGGGGTACCCCTTTTGAAATTTTTGGGTGAAATTTAAATTGGCCATAACATGGCGGGATTTTGTCGTAGCCAAACGAATTAAAGGTTATAAAATAGAGCAAAAAATTACAAATTTTTTGAGCTATTTAAATTTTTGTAAAATTTCACCCGAGGCCTGGTAGGGTCGATTTTTTCAAAATTCAAAATTTTTCGGTTTTTTAAAATTTTTTGGGGTATATCGAGGCTGAGGGGTGTTATAAATATTTTTATAAAATAGAGCAGAATTTTTGCTATATATTAAGCTTTTAAAATGTTTCAAAAGGGTTTATTTTTGGGGAGTTATGATTTTTTAAACATTTTGTCAAATTTTGAGTCTCAACTTTGGGGAATAAATTTTGACGTGACAAAATTTTTTAATTTTTTTTCCAAAAACGGCTCATATGGTACTCTAATATGCGCTGAGTTCAAATCCGTTCTCGGAAAAATTTTAAAAATTTTCCTCGAGTCGTTAGAGTCTCATAAAGTTTTGTGACATTTGCGAACACTGACCATAACTTTTTGAGACTCAAGTAGACCCCCAACAAAGTATACCTTATTCGGAGCCCCAGTGGACGCTCTTTCGAATAGGCTATCGAAAAAAGCTGAAACGACCTTTTAAAAAAAGTCGACATTTCGACCCCGGCTCTTTGGACCATATGACCTCCAAAACTTCATCTGAGACTCGAGTGACCAACTATTGATTTGTTAACAACTCCCATCCCTACAATATCACTCTCAGGCACTTAGACCTCCAGGCTTTGGAAAATCCGCTATAACGAGTTGAAATTTTCAACAGGCCATTACGGTGCCGCACTTGAGTGTGGCACCAAAATGGTCATGCGCATTAAACTCCCCGTGGCCGATAACCTATTACCCCGCTTCTTTTATTTTAATTAGGTTTCAACCAGCTTTATTATAAACCGTAGGCATTTTATCCGCCTGACCATTTTGTCCATAGGCATTTTTTCGGCTTTTTTTCACTTTTTTGATTTTCAAAAAATTCATTTTTTTCTGTTTTTTTTTAAATTTTTTAGTTTTTTAAAGATGGTGTTTATTTTTTAGTGTTCTAAAAGGGTCCTGCTCATGTTTCAATCCTTTTTTGAGCAAAAAAAAAACACGAAAAACCCTCGAAATTAACGAAATTGGTTTTTCCCGTTTTTTCGGGTTTTTTTTTGGGTTTTTCGAGTTTTTTTCCGGATTTTTACATTTTCAATTATTAATAATTGTTTGTGAATTATTAATTAGGATCTGTTGCATGTAATCAAGTCAACAGTTCCCAAAAGATTTCAGAAATTTAGGCTTTTTTTAAATTACAAATTCTGAGCAGGGCCCTTTTTAGGGTACTTATTTACTTCCCGCCCCCACCCAATTTTTTCGATAAATATGTAAAAATGGTCAGTCTGTCATCTTTATAGAGCTCATCGAGCTGCATCGAATGACACCAAAATCAAAAAAATCTGACTCGGTTTGACCGAGATACAGACCCCCGAAAACTTAGACCCCGCAGGGGTGGTTTTTTGGAATTCGAAAAGTTTGTGCAAATGATACCTCATTCGAAAGAGCTCGTCGAGCTGAGTCGAATGACAACAATATCGACAAGCTTGGACAGTATTTGGCAAAATTATGACGCGAGTCGTCGATCTTTCGTATGTTTATTTTATGTCATAACTTTGACAAATCTTGTCCAATCTTGTCGATATTGTTGTCATTCGACTCAACTCGACGAGCTCTTTTGAATGAGGTATCATTTCCATCAAATTTTTTTATTTGAAAACCCTCCCCATGGTTTCTAAATTTTCTGGGTTCTGTATTTTGGTCAAACCAAGTGCATTTTTTTTGATTTTGCTGTCATTAGGCACTTCGTGACGAGTTCTACAAACATGACAGATTGGCCATTCTTACATTTTTACCGGAAAAATTGGGTGGGGGAGGGAAGTAAATAAGTACCCTTTTTAACTTCATTTAATTTTTTTAATTTTTCTTTTTAATTGTTTGGTTGTATTGGCCTCAAGTGGATTCAAACCTTCAACACTTCATCAACATTCAAAAGGTTAGTTTCTTCCTCCTCCCTCGGTTAAGGGAGTTGCTCCCTACTAATCAGGGAATGTTCCCTGATTAGTTGTACTCTTTATAGAGTAGGGGTCATGCCGGATTTTTTCTTGATCCGGTATGGACCTTGCTTTATTAAGAGGAAACTAATCAGGGCGCATTTTCTGATTAGGTTTCATTCTGGATAGAGGGGTCATGCCGGTTTTTTACTCGGCATGCCTCCTTTAAGGATGGAATCTAATCAGCAAATGACCCCTGATTAGTTTCCTCTTAATAAAGCAAGGTTCATACCGGATTCAAGAAAAGTCCTGCATAAATCCTGCTTTATAAAGAGTATAACTAATCAGGGAGCATTCCCTGAATAATAAGGAGCGATCCTTTAACCGAGGGAGGAGGAAGAGACTAACCTTTTGGATGTTGATAAGTGTTGAAGGTTTGAATCCACTTGAAGTCAATACAAACAAACAATTAAAAAGAAAAATTAAAAAAATTAAATGAAGTTAAAAAGGTACTTAAACTTTTTTCTTTTTAGATAAATTTTTATATCAAATTTTATAATTCAATTTTAAATGCCTTCCAAACAACAAAGAAAGAGAAAATTGGAAAGAGAACGTTATCAGAAGAGTGTTGTTGGTGGATGTTCTGTGGATGGTGATTTAATGGATGGTATAAATGTAACTGGGGGTAATATTGTTTTGGGTAATGATTCAATTGGGGATAATTTAGATAATGGTAGTATTTCTTTTGAAATTGATAGTAATTTAAGTGATGATCTTTCAAGTTTTACTTTTGTTTCTCGTGATTTATCGCCAAGTAGTATTTTTTCTGATACATCTGTTAAAAGGGGTAGGCCTAAAAAAAGGAAAACTTGTCGAGGTAGGCCTAAAAAGAGTGTTTTAAATGAAACTGTTTCCAATGATAATGTTAATGTGAATTATGTTCCCGCCTTTTTGTCTATTGATTTATTAGATATACCTTTTGGTCCTATGCCTAATATTAATAATAGGATTTTTACCGATGATATTGGGTTTTCAAGGCCCGAAATTATTAGTTTGTGGTCGGATCCTAATTTGTGGTTGCAAGATAGTTTTGTTTTTATTTATTTAAAATTTTTATCATATCGTTCCAATTTGAATGTTGTCGTTGTTTCGCCTCAGTTTGCTGTTGTTGAGCACCATTTTGGGGAGGGTGTTGATCCGCTTAATATTTTTGATTGTTGTTATAATTATAACCAGGATTATGATATTTTATTGATTCCAATTATTTTTCCTGGTCATTTTGGGTTGGTAATTTTTGATCGTTCAGATCGTAATAATTTTTCTTGCATTTTCGTTGACTCTTTACCTTCTGTTAACCGTTTAACCGATGTTTCTTGTGGTGTTTTTGATCAAAGGCGTGTAGATTTAATTAAGAGGTGTATTTGTGATTTGACACCTGGCCTTTTTGTTGAGAATATAAATATTCAAGTTTTGCCCCGTTCTCAGTTTACAGAACAAAGAGATGGGACAAATTGTGGATTTTTTGTTTGCCTGTATTCGGAATTGTTTTTGTTTAATAATAAATCGTTAATAATTCCTTTTTTAAATATTCAATATGAAAGGAAGCGTATTTTATGGCATTTTTCTCAGTTAATTCTTTCAAATGATATTGATTATGTTGGGATTTTCGATTATAATCCTAGACATGCTCCAGTGCAAGGAAATGTTTTTAATTTTAATTTAGATTTTGGTAACGAGATACAAGATAATTGTGTTGTTAATAATTATCCCGTTTTAGATTTAGAGCCAGACCCACCATTAAGGCGGTCTGAAAGAATTGCTGCTAGAAAAACTAATTCTGTTTCTGAACTTTCTGAAACAGAGAATAATGATGATGTGTTTTTTAAGATTTCTTCTTACTGTGGAAGGTCTCATAAGCTTTATCCGTGTGCAGATGTTAGGTCTATGCATTATGAGCCTTATTACGATTCCGGTAATTTTGGTGATCAAGTTTGTTGTTTTTGTGGGGCTTTATTGTTGAACACAGAAGTTAACGAGGCTTTTCGTCAGAAACATAAAAAAATTACTTCTTCTTTTTGTTGTAAGTGTGGTTTAGTCACTCTTCCGCCTTATAGTCCACACCCTCAACTTTTAAAAGATTTAAGTAATGGTGATTCTCAAGATTCTTTAGAATTTTTGCAACACCAGAATATATATAACTCATTATTGGCCTTCGCATCAGTTTATGTCGGCCATAGAGAATCAAATCTTGATGGGGGAATTTGTTATTTACTTAACGGAGAGTTTGTTCGTAAACTTAGCTCGATCACGCCTGGTGATAATGGCCCTTCTTTTTCACAGTTATATATTTTGGATGCAAATACAGCCTTTGAAAATAGGGTTAATAATGTTTCTTATGGTGGCGATAGAGTAGACCAGGAAACACTTAGAAATTTAGATACACTTTTGCGTCAAACCCATCCTTTGGCAACTATTTATAAAAATTTCCATGCTCAATACTTGGATAAATTACACTCGGATGGTCTTGATTCTGTTAAGTATTATAGGCTTGTATTGTTAGAAGAGAGGGATGCGCCTGTTATTGTTCGTGATCCTTCTGATCATCCTAGGCAAGTTAATCTGCCTACAGAAGAGACTTTATTTTCGATTTGTACTGAAGCCGATGAATTACCACAAGTTAAAGGCATCTATATTACAGATCTTGAAGGTCATTTGTTTACTTTTGCTCCTAATCATCCTTTAACAGACACATTATGTTATCCCATTCTTTTTCCTTGTGGCGATGATGGTTATCATGCAAAAATACCTTTGAATAAAAATAATTTAAATGCCATAAACGATGATTCGTCTGATGATGATGCTGAAAATTCTAATAAAAAAAATATTTCTGTTAGGGCTTACATTAAATATCGCCTTGCTTTGCGTAGAAATGAAGATTACCATAATATTTGGAACGCAGGTGGCGGTTTGAGTCAAAAGTTTGTGTTAGATTATAATGCTAGAATAGATTCCTCTGTTGCTAATTATTTAAGAAGAGACGATATGGATTTGCGTGCTACATATCCTCCAGATGCTCTTAGATGGTTGCAAAGAGATTGCGGTGCTAAGTCTGTTTCTGATCTTGGTCACATTGTTGCGTTTAGGAAATATCACCCCGGGACACGCCCATATTTTCAGGAGATGTTTTATAATGCAACTGCAATAATGGCCCGGACTCGTAAAACTGGGTTTTGTTCATTTATGTTTACTTTTACCTGCAATCCCAGGTGGCCTGAAATTCAAAGAAATTTATTACGGGCTAATCAAAAAGTTGTTGATAGATTTGATATTACTTGTCGTATTTACGAAGATAAACTTAGAAAACTTCATTATCTATTAGAAAAGAAGCATATTCTTGGTAACATTCTAGGCTTTGGTGAAAGTCGTGAGTTTCAGAAAAGAGTAGGCGGTCCACATTTGCATAGAGTATATTGTACTGATATTCCTGCTACGCCTGAAAATGTAGAAAATTTAATTTGGGCACATATTCCACCAGAACCAACTGCAAATGATAAGTCTGTTTGGGCAAATTTTTTACGCAAGGTGCGTGAACTGTTACCTAAGCATCAGTTTCATGATTGTGGGTCACATTGTCGTAATAATAGGGGTAACTGTAAGAAAGGCTTTCCAAAACCTTTCAGTAAATTTACCATTTTACACGCCAACAAACCAGCCGAATATAGGCGTCCGAGTCCGGCAGACGGCGGTGAAACGTTAGAAATTAAAAGAGGTAGGATTAAAGTTAAATATGATAATTCTCGTGTAGTAGCTTATAACCCATTTATTCTTGTCATGTTTCATTGTCACCATAATCTTGAATTTGCGTATGGACAATCTGACAATTTAAAATATGCCTTAAAATATCCGTTTAAAGGTAACAGTTTTTCCTATGTCCGTAGTGCTGTAGATGGCCTAATCAATGTTGATGAACCTGCACAATACGCTAAAATGATTTATCGTAGTCCAACCGAGGCTTTTTCGCGAGTAATGGGATATAAGTATGCCTTTCTTTCACACACTGTTATAGGTTTGAAAATTCATTTGCCGGGTAACCAAAAATTAGTTTTTAATTCTAAAACTGCTCCTGAGGTTCTTGCTAACGTTGAAGAAGGCATTCTTCCAGATACACATCTTACTGCTTACTGGAACTTATGGCGAAAGAATATAAATAATCCCTTTATTAAAAATATACTTTTTGAAGTTTTACCTGAAACATATTCATTTGATAGCAAAGAAAAGGTGTGGCATAAAAGGAGAATGGCTGAAATTAGAAAAATAACTAAACCGATTATAGGGAGAATTTATCCTGTATCACCACGTGAACCTGAACTCTTTGCTTTGTATGTTCTAACTAAGCATTTTCCTGGGGATCCAGAAGAACTAAAAACATTTAATGGTCAAGTATGTACTACTTTTGCAGATGCTGCACGCTTAAGGGGACTTTTTGAAGATAATGGGGTTTGGGAACGTACGTTGAGGGAGGCCTCTTTTTCATTTAATCCCTCACAGATGAGGCAATTGTTCGCAAATATTCTTGTATTTGGGGGAACAGAACGGTGTGTTATTGATGGTTATGTTTTGTGGGAAATGTTTAAGGATCAGATGTATGATAGGAGACGGTGTTCAGAAAATGAAAAACTTTTACGTATTGATAGAGCATTAGCTATCATTGAGAGATATTTGTTAAGTAATGGGCGTTCTATGGATGATTTTGGTCTTCCTTCGCCTAATAATTCAATCTTAAATGACCCAGATAGGGCGTTAGACGATTTTTTCTTTCCGAACACTGTTAACAGTGATGAGCCCGATGAAACATTAGATACCTCTAATTTAGAAAGGGCAAATTTAAATACTGAACAAAATACTTTCTTTAATATGATTCGCGATGCTGTTTTTGACCCTAATTCTGTTAATAAATATTTTTATTTGTCAGGAGATGGGGGTACAGGCAAAACATTCTTATTAAATTATGTTCTTTACCAACTTAGGCAGTTAAATTTAAAAGTTTTACCAACCGCCTCAACGGGTATTGCTTCTACAAAGTTTTATGCAGGGGGTATGACATTTCACTCTGCTTTTCGTTTCGGGATTAATGTTGAACCGGGAAAACTTCCTTTGGTAAAGTTTGACAGCTTTTTTGGGAGAAGAATTATAGAATGTGATGTCATTATTATTGATGAGATAACCATGTTAAATAAGACTGTGTTTGAAAATGTAGACCAATTGTGTCGTACTATGGTTCCTCAAAATAAAACCCATCCTTTTGCTGGGAAAGTTGTGATACTTTCAGGAGACTGGAAGCAATCTTTACCAGTTGCTGATTCTGCTTCCCCTGGTGCTTCTGTTGCTGCTTGCATTCAATCCTCACATTTGTATCCCCTTTTCCAAAAATTTAGACTTGTGCAAAATATGAGAGTGATTCCTTCGGAAATTCAATTTAAGGATTGGCTTTATAGTATTGGTACCGGAACTATCGGTGATTTAGTTAATATTCCACCAAATATGATAGTCAATTCACGACAAGAATTATATGATTTTGTTTTTGATCAAGGGTTTGCTGTAGCAAGTAATGAATTATTGAAAAGATTAATTTTAGCACCAACAAATAGGGTTGTTGATTCTATTAATTGTGAAATTATAGACATGATTGATTCACCAGAGGTCGAATATTTATCTATTGACAATCCGACAGGTGAAAATCCTTTGGCTTATAATGCTGCTGAATATGACGTTGCAACATTAAATCGTATCACTCCAAATGGAATGCCAGCTCATAGTCTCAAGCTCAAAGTGGGCTCCGTAATCGTATTGCTTCAAAATTTAAACACACAAAAATCGTTGTGTAATGGAACGAGACTAATTGTAACTAATTTACAATCGAATCTTATAGAAGCAGAGACAATAAATATTGGATCTGATCATGGTTTTAAAGTTGGCATTTGTCGTACAAGAAATCAATTTGTTGATAATAATCCTGATGCAGTAAGCTTCGAACGATTTCAGTTTCCTGTAAGGGTTGCTTTTTGTATGACAATCACTAAAGCTCAAGGGCAAACTTGTGAGCGTTTGGGTATTGATTTTAATGACGAGCCCTTTGCCCACGGGCAATTATATACAGCCTTATCACGTGGCCGAAGTGGTGATTTTATTAAAATTTTTGCTCCTAAAAAACCAAATAATGATGGAAGTATTCCAATAAGAAATGTAGTTGCCAATGGAATTACTTTTGATTAGGTTTAATTTAAAAAAGTTTTTTGTTGAGCTTTTTTGGTTTTTCTTGAATGTTGTATTGTGATATTACTTTTGGTTCTGTATATTATTTGTTGTGGAAGGGTTTTTTTGGTTTTATATTTATTATTTTATTTGGGGTATGAATTATTTACTTTTGATCCGAATTGTTTTTTATTTAAAATTTATTTGGTTGTGTCTATTATTTTAGTTTATTGAATGTTGTGTTTAATTAAAGTATAATTGGTATTTTTAGTGGAGTGTTTAATTATAGTATATAAAATAAGATTTGTTTTGTTTTTGATTGGGAGCTGATTATATTTTTTGGAATATTTTGATAGAAATGGGTATATTTCTCGTAATATTGGTGTAAGCTGTTTTTTGATTTGGTTTATTTGTTATTGATGTTTTTTATATTATTCTTTATGAGAAGGTTTTTGGGATTGTATTATTTAAAACTTAGTATTTTGGGGTTGTTTTTAAATAGTATTTTATTTGTTTAATTATTTTTATAGTTTTGAGCTTTAATTTTATTTTTTTCACTTTTATGTCCAATAGGGGCATAATCGCACGGGAGGCTTTATGCCAACCGGTTGAGTATTTCATTGTTGTTTAATGATTTATTTTTTTTATTTATTATTCACTTTTATGTCCAATAGGGGCATAATCGCACGGGAGGCTTTATGCTGACCGGTTGAGTATTTCATTGTTGTTTAATTATTTATTTTTTTATTTATTATTCACTTTTATGTCCAATAGGGGCATAATCGCACGGGAGGCTTTATGCTGACCGGTTGAGTATTTCATTGTTGTTTAATGATTTATTTTTTTTATTTATTATTCACTTTTATGTCCAATAGGGGCATAATCGCACGGGAGGCTTTATGCTGACCGGTTGAGTATTTCATTGTTTTTTGTTTGTTTTTAAGTTTATTTTAATTATTTTAATTATTTGGGGGATTTTTATTATTTATTTATTTATTTATTTATTATTTCTTTTGGGGTGGGGTCCCTCCCACGGGGTACAGGGTTTGCCCGTTTACCTCCGTGCACCTCCACGTGGTGTACCCTGGGCATTGTTGTATAATTACAAAATGTTATACAACAATGGCTAAGCACGGTAAAAAACGGGATGGTTTAAATTATGAAAAGAATGAACTGTTTCTAGCAGCGCGCGAAGCGCGCCCCAAAGCCGTTAGGCTTTCCAACGGGCACCCCAAACTAAACAGCCAGAGTATCCTAATAGGAATTGCATACGCACAACGCCGCCATCGCATACGTAACCCACAGCTAGTTTAAGGTATGTAAATCATAACTACTTGGGAAAAATTTTGGAATTGTATTTCGAAAGAAATACTTAAAATTAAATCAATAATAAAAAGTTTTTAAAAAAAACTTCATCCAAAATTTTTAAAAATAAACTTTTTAATAAAAGTATTTTATAGATTATAGAAGGAGAGAAGAAGCAGAGAATGTACACTATCTCTCATTAAATGAAGAAAATTTAAATTTTATTCCCCATCAATATTTTCCAAATTTTATGGACATTTTGTCCATTTATTTTTCCAATTCCTTGGTTTAATTACCCAAGTTTAAGGTATGTAAATCATAACTACTTGGGAAAAATTTTGGAATTGTATTTCGAAAGAAATACTTAAAATTAAATCAATAATAAAAAGTTTTTAAAAAAACTTCATCCAAAATTTTTAAAAATAAACTTTTTAATAAAAGTATTTTATAGATTATAGAAGGAGAGAAGAAGCAGAGAATGTACACTATCTCTCATTAAATGAAGAAAATTTAAATTTTATTCCCCATCAATATTTTCCAAATTTTATGGACATTTTGTCCATTTATTTTTCCAATTCCTTGGTTTAATTACCCAAGTTTAAGGTATGTAAATCATAACTACTTGGGAAAAATTTTGGAATTGTATTTCGAAAGAAATACTTAAAATTAAATCAATAATAAAAAGTTTTTAAAAAAACTTCATCCAAAATTTTTAAAAATAAACTTTTTAATAAAAGTATTTTATAGATTATAGAAGGAGAGAAGAAGCAGAGAATGTACACTATCTCTCATTAAATGAAGAAAATTTAAATTTTATTCCCCATCAATATTTTCCAAATTTTATGGACATTTTGTCCATTTATTTTTCCAATTCCTTGGTTTAATTACCCAAGTTTAAGGTATGTAAATCATAACTACTTGGGAAAAATTTTGGAATTGTATTTCGAAAGAAATACTTAAAATTAAATCAATAATAAAAAGTTTTTAAAAAAACTTCATCCAAAATTTTTAAAAATAAACTTTTTAATAAAAGTATTTTATAGATTATAGAAGGAGAGAAGAAGCAGAGAATGTACACTATCTCTCATTAAATGAAGAAAATTTAAATTTTATTCCCCATCAATATTTTCCAAATTTTATGGACATTTTGTCCATTTATTTTTCCAATTCCTTGGTTTAATTACCCAAGTTTAAGGTATGTAAATCATAACTACTTGGGAAAAATTTTGGAATTGTATTTCGAAAGAAATACTTAAAATTAAATCAATAATAAAAAGTTTTTAAAAAAAACTTCATCCAAAATTTTTAAAAATAAACTTTTTAATAAAAGTATTTTATAGATTATAGAAGGAGAGAAGAAGCAGAGAATGTACACTATCTCTCATTAAATGAAGAAAATTTAAATTTTATTCCCCATCAATATTTTCCAAATTTTATGGACATTTTGTCCATTTATTTTTCCAATTCCTTGGTTTAATTACCCAAGTTTAAGGTATGTAAATCATAACTACTTGGGAAAAATTTTGGAATTGTATTTCGAAAGAAATACTTAAAATTAAATCAATAATAAAAAGTTTTTAAAAAAACTTCATCCAAAATTTTTAAAAATAAACTTTTTAATAAAAGTATTTTATAGATTATAGAAGGAGAGAAGAAGCAGAGAATGTACACTATCTCTCATTAAATGAAGAAAATTTAAATTTTATTCCCCATCAATATTTTCCAAATTTTATGGACATTTTGTCCATTTATTTTTCCAATTCCTTGGTTTAATTACCCAAGTTTAAGGTATGTAAATCATAACTACTTGGGAAAAATTTTGGAATTGTATTTCGAAAGAAATACTTAAAATTAAATCAATAATAAAAAGTTTTTAAAAAAACTTCATCCAAAATTTTTAAAAATAAACTTTTTAATAAAAGTATTTTATAGATTATAGAAGGAGAGAAGAAGCAGAGAATGTACACTATCTCTCATTAAATGAAGAAAATTTAAATTTTATTCCCCATCAATATTTTCCAAATTTTATGGACATTTTGTCCATTTATTTTTCCAATTCCTTGGTTTAATTACCCAAGTTTAAGGTATGTAAATCATAACTACTTGGGAAAAATTTTGGAATTGTATTTCGAAAGAAATACTTAAAATTAAATCAATAATAAAAAGTTTTTAAAAAAACTTCATCCAAAATTTTTAAAAATAAACTTTTTAATAAAAGTATTTTATAGATTATAGAAGGAGAGAAGAAGCAGAGAATGTACACTATCTCTCATTAAATGAAGAAAATTTAAATTTTATTCCCCATCAATATTTTCCAAATTTTATGGACATTTTGTCCATTTATTTTTCCAATTCCTTGGTTTAATTACCCAAGTTTAAGGTATGTAAATCATAACTACTTGGGAAAAATTTTGGAATTGTATTTCGAAAGAAATACTTAAAATTAAATCAATAATAAAAAGTTTTTAAAAAAACTTCATCCAAAATTTTTAAAAATAAACTTTTTAATAAAAGTATTTTATAGATTATAGAAGGAGAGAAGAAGCAGAGAATGTACACTATCTCTCATTAAATGAAGAAAATTTAAATTTTATTCCCCATCAATATTTTCCAAATTTTATGGACATTTTGTCCATTTATTTTTCCAATTCCTTGGTTTAATTACCCAAGTTTAAGGTATGTAAATCATAACTACTTGGGAAAAATTTTGGAATTGTATTTCGAAAGAAATACTTAAAATTAAATCAATAATAAAAAGTTTTTAAAAAAAACTTCATCCAAAATTTTTAAAAATAAACTTTTTAATAAAAGTATTTTATAGATTATAGAAGGAGAGAAGAAGCAGAGAATGTACACTATCTCTCATTAAATGAAGAAAATTTAAATTTTATTCCCCATCAATATTTTCCAAATTTTATGGACATTTTGTCCATTTATTTTTCCAATTCCTTGGTTTAATTACCCAAGTTTAAGGTATGTAAATCATAACTACTTGGGAAAAATTTTGGAATTGTATTTCGAAAGAAATACTTAAAATTAAATCAATAATAAAAAGTTTTTAAAAAAACTTCATCCAAAATTTTTAAAAATAAACTTTTTAATAAAAGTATTTTATAGATTATAGAAGGAGAGAAGAAGCAGAGAATGTACACTATCTCTCATTAAATGAAGAAAATTTAAATTTTATTCCCCATCAATATTTTCCAAATTTTATGGACATTTTGTCCATTTATTTTTCCAATTCCTTGGTTTAATTACCCAAGTTTAAGGTATGTAAATCATAACTACTTGGGAAAAATTTTGGAATTGTATTTCGAAAGAAATACTTAAAATTAAATCAATAATAAAAAGTTTTTAAAAAAACTTCATCCAAAATTTTTAAAAATAAACTTTTTAATAAAAGTATTTTATAGATTATAGAAGGAGAGAAGAAGCAGAGAATGTACACTATCTCTCATTAAATGAAGAAAATTTAAATTTTATTCCCCATCAATATTTTCCAAATTTTATGGACATTTTGTCCATTTATTTTTCCAATTCCTTGGTTTAATTACCCAAGTTTAAGGTATGTAAATCATAACTACTTGGGAAAAATTTTGGAATTGTATTTCGAAAGAAATACTTAAAATTAAATCAATAATAAAAAGTTTTTAAAAAAACTTCATCCAAAATTTTTAAAAATAAACTTTTTAATAAAAGTATTTTATAGATTATAGAAGGAGAGAAGAAGCAGAGAATGTACACTATCTCTCATTAAATGAAGAAAATTTAAATTTTATTCCCCATCAATATTTTCCAAATTTTATGGACATTTTGTCCATTTATTTTTCCAATTCCTTGGTTTAATTACCCAAGTTTAAGGTATGTAAATCATAACTACTTGGGAAAAATTTTGGAATTGTATTTCGAAAGAAATACTTAAAATTAAATCAATAATAAAAAGTTTTTAAAAAAACTTCATCCAAAATTTTTAAAAATAAACTTTTTAATAAAAGTATTTTATAGATTATAGAAGGAGAGAAGAAGCAGAGAATGTACACTATCTCTCATTAAATGAAGAAAATTTAAATTTTATTCCCCATCAATATTTTCCAAATTTTATGGACATTTTGTCCATTTATTTTTCCAATTCCTTGGTTTAATTACCCAAGTTTAAGGTATGTAAATCATAACTACTTGGGAAAAATTTTGGAATTGTATTTCGAAAGAAATACTTAAAATTAAATCAATAATAAAAAGTTTTTAAAAAAACTTCATCCAAAATTTTTAAAAATAAACTTTTTAATAAAAGTATTTTATAGATTATAGAAGGAGAGAAGAAGCAGAGAATGTACACTATCTCTCATTAAATGAAGAAAATTTAAATTTTATTCCCCATCAATATTTTCCAAATTTTATGGACATTTTGTCCATTTATTTTTCCAATTCCTTGGTTTAATTACCCAAGTTTAAGGTATGTAAATCATAACTACTTGGGAAAAATTTTGGAATTGTATTTCGAAAGAAATACTTAAAATTAAATCAATAATAAAAAGTTTTTAAAAAAACTTCATCCAAAATTTTTAAAAATAAACTTTTTAATAAAAGTATTTTATAGATTATAGAAGGAGAGAAGAAGCAGAGAATGTACACTATCTCTCATTAAATGAAGAAAATTTAAATTTTATTCCCCATCAATATTTTCCAAATTTTATGGACATTTTGTCCATTTATTTTTCCAATTCCTTGGTTTAATTACCCAAGTTTAAGGTATGTAAATCATAACTACTTGGGAAAAATTTTGGAATTGTATTTCGAAAGAAATACTTAAAATTAAATCAATAATAAAAAGTTTTTAAAAAAACTTCATCCAAAATTTTTAAAAATAAACTTTTTAATAAAAGTATTTTATAGATTATAGAAGGAGAGAAGAAGCAGAGAATGTACACTATCTCTCATTAAATGAAGAAAATTTAAATTTTATTCCCCATCAATATTTTCCAAATTTTATGGACATTTTGTCCATTTATTTTTCCAATTCCTTGGTTTAATTACCCAAGTTTAAGGTATGTAAATCATAACTACTTGGGAAAAATTTTGGAATTGTATTTCGAAAGAAATACTTAAAATTAAATCAATAATAAAAAGTTTTTAAAAAAAACTTCATCCAAAATTTTTAAAAATAAACTTTTTAATAAAAGTATTTTATAGATTATAGAAGGAGAGAAGAAGCAGAGAATGTACACTATCTCTCATTAAATGAAGAAAATTTAAATTTTATTCCCCATCAATATTTTCCAAATTTTATGGACATTTTGTCCATTTATTTTTCCAATTCCTTGGTTTAATTACCCAAGTTTAAGGTATGTAAATCATAACTACTTGGGAAAAATTTTGGAATTGTATTTCGAAAGAAATACTTAAAATTAAATCAATAATAAAAAGTTTTTAATAAAACTTCATCCAAATTTTTAAAAATAAACTTTTTAATAAAAGTATTTTATAGATTATAGAAGGAGAGAAGAAGCAGAGAATGTACACTATCTCTCATTAAATGAAGAAAATTTAAATTTTATTCCCCATCAATATTTTCCAAATTTTATGGACATTTTGTCCATTTATTTTTCCAATTCCTTGGTTTAATTACCCAAGTTTAAGGTATGTAAATCATAACTACTTGGGAAAAATTTTGGAATTGTATTTCGAAAGAAATACTTAAAATTAAATCAATAATAAAAAGTTTTTAAAAAAACTTCATCCAAAATTTTTAAAAATAAACTTTTTAATAAAAGTATTTTATAGATTATAGAAGGAGAGAAGAAGCAGAGAATGTACACTATCTCTCATTAAATGAAGAAAATTTAAATTTTATTCCCCATCAATATTTTCCAAATTTTATGGACATTTTGTCCATTTATTTTTCCAATTCCTTGGTTTAATTACCCAAGTTTAAGGTATGTAAATCATAACTACTTGGGAAAAATTTTGGAATTGTATTTCGAAAGAAATACTTAAAATTAAATCAATAATAAAAAGTTTTTAAAAAAACTTCATCCAAAATTTTTAAAAATAAACTTTTTAATAAAAGTATTTTATAGATTATAGAAGGAGAGAAGAAGCAGAGAATGTACACTATCTCTCATTAAATGAAGAAAATTTAAATTTTATTCCCCATCAATATTTTCCAAATTTTATGGACATTTTGTCCATTTATTTTTCCAATTCCTTGGTTTAATTACCCAAGTTTAAGGTATGTAAATCATAACTACTTGGGAAAAATTTTGGAATTGTATTTCGAAAGAAATACTTAAAATTAAATCAATAATAAAAAGTTTTTAAAAAAACTTCATCCAAAATTTTTAAAAATAAACTTTTTAATAAAAGTATTTTATAGATTATAGAAGGAGAGAAGAAGCAGAGAATGTACACTATCTCTCATTAAATGAAGAAAATTTAAATTTTATTCCCCATCAATATTTTCCAAATTTTATGGACATTTTGTCCATTTATTTTTCCAATTCCTTGGTTTAATTACCCAAGTTTAAGGTATGTAAATCATAACTACTTGGGAAAAATTTTGGAATTGTATTTCGAAAGAAATACTTAAAATTAAATCAATAATAAAAAGTTTTTAAAAAAACTTCATCCAAAATTTTTAAAAATAAACTTTTTAATAAAAGTATTTTATAGATTATAGAAGGAGAGAAGAAGCAGAGAATGTACACTATCTCTCATTAAATGAAGAAAATTTAAATTTTATTCCCCATCAATATTTTCCAAATTTTATGGACATTTTGTCCATTTATTTTTCCAATTCCTTGGTTTAATTACCCAAGTTTAAGGTATGTAAATCATAACTACTTGGGAAAAATTTTGGAATTGTATTTCGAAAGAAATACTTAAAATTAAATCAATAATAAAAAGTTTTTAAAAAAACTTCATCCAAAATTTTTAAAAATAAACTTTTTAATAAAAGTATTTTATAGATTATAGAAGGAGAGAAGAAGCAGAGAATGTACACTATCTCTCATTAAATGAAGAAAATTTAAATTTTATTCCCCATCAATATTTTCCAAATTTTATGGACATTTTGTCCATTTATTTTTCCAATTCCTTGGTTTAATTACCCAAGTTTAAGGTATGTAAATCATAACTACTTGGGAAAAATTTTGGAATTGTATTTCGAAAGAAATACTTAAAATTAAATCAATAATAAAAAGTTTTTAAAAAAACTTCATCCAAAATTTTTAAAAATAAACTTTTTAATAAAAGTATTTTATAGATTATAGAAGGAGAGAAGAAGCAGAGAATGTACACTATCTCTCATTAAATGAAGAAAATTTAAATTTTATTCCCCATCAATATTTTCCAAATTTTATGGACATTTTGTCCATTTATTTTTCCAATTCCTTGGTTTAATTACCCAAGTTTAAGGTATGTAAATCATAACTACTTGGGAAAAATTTTGGAATTGTATTTCGAAAGAAATACTTAAAATTAAATCAATAATAAAAAGTTTTTAAAAAAACTTCATCCAAAATTTTTAAAAATAAACTTTTTAATAAAAGTATTTTATAGATTATAGAAGGAGAGAAGAAGCAGAGAATGTACACTATCTCTCATTAAATGAAGAAAATTTAAATTTTATTCCCCATCAATATTTTCCAAATTTTATGGACATTTTGTCCATTTATTTTTCCAATTCCTTGGTTTAATTACCCAAGTTTAAGGTATGTAAATCATAACTACTTGGGAAAAATTTTGGAATTGTATTTCGAAAGAAATACTTAAAATTAAATCAATAATAAAAAGTTTTTAAAAAAACTTCATCCAAAATTTTTAAAAATAAACTTTTTAATAAAAGTATTTTATAGATTATAGAAGGAGAGAAGAAGCAGAGAATGTACACTATCTCTCATTAAATGAAGAAAATTTAAATTTTATTCCCCATCAATATTTTCCAAATTTTATGGACATTTTGTCCATTTATTTTTCCAATTCCTTGGTTTAATTACCCAAGTTTAAGGTATGTAAATCATAACTACTTGGGAAAAATTTTGGAATTGTATTTCGAAAGAAATACTTAAAATTAAATCAATAATAAAAAGTTATAAAAAAAACTTCATCCAAATTTTTAAAAATAAACTTTTTAATAAAAGTATTTTATAGATTATAGAAGGAGAGAAGAAGCAGAGAATGTACACTATCTCTCATTAAATGAAGAAAATTTAAATTTTATTCCCCATCAATATTTTCCAAATTTTATGGACATTTTGTCCATTTATTTTTCCAATTCCTTGGTTTAATTACCCAAGTTTAAGGTATGTAAATCATAACTACTTGGGAAAAATTTTGGAATTGTATTTCGAAAGAAATACTTAAAATTAAATCAATAATAAAAAGTTTTTAAAAAAACTTCATCCAAAATTTTTAAAAATAAACTTTTTAATAAAAGTATTTTATAGATTATAGAAGGAGAGAAGAAGCAGAGAATGTACACTATCTCTCATTAAATGAAGAAAATTTAAATTTTATTCCCCATCAATATTTTCCAAATTTTATGGACATTTTGTCCATTTATTTTTCCAATTCCTTGGTTTAATTACCCAAGTTTAAGGTATGTAAATCATAACTACTTGGGAAAAATTTTGGAATTGTATTTCGAAAGAAATACTTAAAATTAAATCAATAATAAAAAGTTTTTAAAAAAACTTCATCCAAAATTTTTAAAAATAAACTTTTTAATAAAAGTATTTTATAGATTATAGAAGGAGAGAAGAAGCAGAGAATGTACACTATCTCTCATTAAATGAAGAAAATTTAAATTTTATTCCCCATCAATATTTTCCAAATTTTATGGACATTTTGTCCATTTATTTTTCCAATTCCTTGGTTTAATTACCCAAGTTTAAGGTATGTAAATCATAACTACTTGGGAAAAATTTTGGAATTGTATTTCGAAAGAAATACTTAAAATTAAATCAATAATAAAAAGTTTTTAAAAAAACTTCATCCAAAATTTTTAAAAATAAACTTTTTAATAAAAGTATTTTATAGATTATAGAAGGAGAGAAGAAGCAGAGAATGTACACTATCTCTCATTAAATGAAGAAAATTTAAATTTTATTCCCCATCAATATTTTCCAAATTTTATGGACATTTTGTCCATTTATTTTTCCAATTCCTTGGTTTAATTACCCAAGTTTAAGGTATGTAAATCATAACTACTTGGGAAAAATTTTGGAATTGTATTTCGAAAGAAATACTTAAAATTAAATCAATAATAAAAAGTTTTTAAAAAAACTTCATCCAAAATTTTTAAAAATAAACTTTTTAATAAAAGTATTTTATAGATTATAGAAGGAGAGAAGAAGCAGAGAATGTACACTATCTCTCATTAAATGAAGAAAATTTAAATTTTATTCCCCATCAATATTTTCCAAATTTTATGGACATTTTGTCCATTTATTTTTCCAATTCCTTGGTTTAATTACCCAAGTTTAAGGTATGTAAATCATAACTACTTGGGAAAAATTTTGGAATTGTATTTCGAAAGAAATACTTAAAATTAAATCAATAATAAAAAGTTTTTAAAAAAACTTCATCCAAAATTTTTAAAAATAAACTTTTTAATAAAAGTATTTTATAGATTATAGAAGGAGAGAAGAAGCAGAGAATGTACACTATCTCTCATTAAATGAAGAAAATTTAAATTTTATTCCCCATCAATATTTTCCAAATTTTATGGACATTTTGTCCATTTATTTTTCCAATTCCTTGGTTTAATTACCCAAGTTTAAGGTATGTAAATCATAACTACTTGGGAAAAATTTTGGAATTGTATTTCGAAAGAAATACTTAAAATTAAATCAATAATAAAAAGTTTTTAAAAAAACTTCATCCAAAATTTTTAAAAATAAACTTTTTAATAAAAGTATTTTATAGATTATAGAAGGAGAGAAGAAGCAGAGAATGTACACTATCTCTCATTAAATGAAGAAAATTTAAATTTTATTCCCCATCAATATTTTCCAAATTTTATGGACATTTTGTCCATTTATTTTTCCAATTCCTTGGTTTAATTACCCAAGTTTAAGGTATGTAAATCATAACTACTTGGGAAAAATTTTGGAATTGTATTTCGAAAGAAATACTTAAAATTAAATCAATAATAAAAAGTTTTTAAAAAAAACTTCATCCAAAATTTTTAAAAATAAACTTTTTAATAAAAGTATTTTATAGATTATAGAAGGAGAGAAGAAGCAGAGAATGTACACTATCTCTCATTAAATGAAGAAAATTTAAATTTTATTCCCCATCAATATTTTCCAAATTTTATGGACATTTTGTCCATTTATTTTTCCAATTCCTTGGTTTAATTACCCAAGTTTAAGGTATGTAAATCATAACTACTTGGGAAAAATTTTGGAATTGTATTTCGAAAGAAATACTTAAAATTAAATCAATAATAAAAAGTTTTTAAAAAAAACTTCATCCAAAATTTTTAAAAATAAACTTTTTAATAAAAGTATTTTATAGATTATAGAAGGAGAGAAGAAGCAGAGAATGTACACTATCTCTCATTAAATGAAGAAAATTTAAATTTTATTCCCCATCAATATTTTCCAAATTTTATGGACATTTTGTCCATTTATTTTTCCAATTCCTTGGTTTAATTACCCAAGTTTAAGGTATGTAAATCATAACTACTTGGGAAAAATTTTGGAATTGTATTTCGAAAGAAATACTTAAAATTAAATCAATAATAAAAAGTTTTTAAAAAAACTTCATCCAAAATTTTTAAAAATAAACTTTTTAATAAAAGTATTTTATAGATTATAGAAGGAGAGAAGAAGCAGAGAATGTACACTATCTCTCATTAAATGAAGAAAATTTAAATTTTATTCCCCATCAATATTTTCCAAATTTTATGGACATTTTGTCCATTTATTTTTCCAATTCCTTGGTTTAATTACCCAAGTTTAAGGTATGTAAATCATAACTACTTGGGAAAAATTTTGGAATTGTATTTCGAAAGAAATACTTAAAATTAAATCAATAATAAAAAGTTTTTAAAAAAAACTTCATCCAAAATTTTTAAAAATAAACTTTTTAATAAAAGTATTTTATAGATTATAGAAGGAGAGAAGAAGCAGAGAATGTACACTATCTCTCATTAAATGAAGAAAATTTAAATTTTATTCCCCATCAATATTTTCCAAATTTTATGGACATTTTGTCCATTTATTTTTCCAATTCCTTGGTTTAATTACCCAAGTTTAAGGTATGTAAATCATAACTACTTGGGAAAAATTTTGGAATTGTATTTCGAAAGAAATACTTAAAATTAAATCAATAATAAAAAGTTTTTAAAAAAAACTTCATCCAAAATTTTTAAAAATAAACTTTTTAATAAAAGTATTTTATAGATTATAGAAGGAGAGAAGAAGCAGAGAATGTACACTATCTCTCATTAAATGAAGAAAATTTAAATTTTATTCCCCATCAATATTTTCCAAATTTTATGGACATTTTGTCCATTTATTTTTCCAATTCCTTGGTTTAATTACCCAAGTTTAAGGTATGTAAATCATAACTACTTGGGAAAAATTTTGGAATTGTATTTCGAAAGAAATACTTAAAATTAAATCAATAATAAAAAGTTTTTAAAAAAAACTTCATCCAAAATTTTTAAAAATAAACTTTTTAATAAAAGTATTTTATAGATTATAGAAGGAGAGAAGAAGCAGAGAATGTACACTATCTCTCATTAAATGAAGAAAATTTAAATTTTATTCCCCATCAATATTTTCCAAATTTTATGGACATTTTGTCCATTTATTTTTCCAATTCCTTGGTTTAATTACCCAAGTTTAAGGTATGTAAATCATAACTACTTGGGAAAAATTTTGGAATTGTATTTCGAAAGAAATACTTAAAATTAAATCAATAATAAAAAGTTTTTAAAAAAAACTTCATCCAAAATTTTTAAAAATAAACTTTTTAATAAAAGTATTTTATAGATTATAGAAGGAGAGAAGAAGCAGAGAATGTACACTATCTCTCATTAAATGAAGAAAATTTAAATTTTATTCCCCATCAATATTTTCCAAATTTTATGGACATTTTGTCCATTTATTTTTCCAATTCCTTGGTTTAATTACCCAAGTTTAAGGTATGTAAATCATAACTACTTGGGAAAAATTTTGGAATTGTATTTCGAAAGAAATACTTAAAATTAAATCAATAATAAAAAGTTTTTAAAAAAAACTTCATCCAAAATTTTTAAAAATAAACTTTTTAATAAAAGTATTTTATAGATTATAGAAGGAGAGAAGAAGCAGAGAATGTACACTATCTCTCATTAAATGAAGAAAATTTAAATTTTATTCCCCATCAATATTTTCCAAATTTTATGGACATTTTGTCCATTTATTTTTCCAATTCCTTGGTTTAATTACCCAAGTTTAAGGTATGTAAATCATAACTACTTGGGAAAAATTTTGGAATTGTATTTCGAAAGAAATACTTAAAATTAAATCAATAATAAAAAGTTTTTAAAAAAACTTCATCCAAAATTTTTAAAAATAAACTTTTTAATAAAAGTATTTTATAGATTATAGAAGGAGAGAAGAAGCAGAGAATGTACACTATCTCTCATTAAATGAAGAAAATTTAAATTTTATTCCCCATCAATATTTTCCAAATTTTATGGACATTTTGTCCATTTATTTTTCCAATTCCTTGGTTTAATTACCCAAGTTTAAGGTATGTAAATCATAACTACTTGGGAAAAATTTTGGAATTGTATTTCGAAAGAAATACTTAAAATTAAATCAATAATAAAAAGTTTTTAAAAAAAACTTCATCCAAAATTTTTAAAAATAAACTTTTTAATAAAAGTATTTTATAGATTATAGAAGGAGAGAAGAAGCAGAGAATGTACACTATCTCTCATTAAATGAAGAAAATTTAAATTTTATTCCCCATCAATATTTTCCAAATTTTATGGACATTTTGTCCATTTATTTTTCCAATTCCTTGGTTTAATTACCCAAGTTTAAGGTATGTAAATCATAACTACTTGGGAAAAATTTTGGAATTGTATTTCGAAAGAAATACTTAAAATTAAATCAATAATAAAAAGTTTTTAAAAAAAACTTCATCCAAAATTTTTAAAAATAAACTTTTTAATAAAAGTATTTTATAGATTATAGAAGGAGAGAAGAAGCAGAGAATGTACACTATCTCTCATTAAATGAAGAAAATTTAAATTTTATTCCCCATCAATATTTTCCAAATTTTATGGACATTTTGTCCATTTATTTTTCCAATTCCTTGGTTTAATTACCCAAGTTTAAGGTATGTAAATCATAACTACTTGGGAAAAATTTTGGAATTGTATTTCGAAAGAAATACTTAAAATTAAATCAATAATAAAAAGTTTTTAAAAAAAACTTCATCCAAAATTTTTAAAAATAAACTTTTTAATAAAAGTATTTTATAGATTATAGAAGGAGAGAAGAAGCAGAGAATGTACACTATCTCTCATTAAATGAAGAAAATTTAAATTTTATTCCCCATCAATATTTTCCAAATTTTATGGACATTTTGTCCATTTATTTTTCCAATTCCTTGGTTTAATTACCCAAGTTTAAGGTATGTAAATCATAACTACTTGGGAAAAATTTTGGAATTGTATTTCGAAAGAAATACTTAAAATTAAATCAATAATAAAAAGTTTTTAAAAAAAACTTCATCCAAAATTTTTAAAAATAAACTTTTTAATAAAAGTATTTTATAGATTATAGAAGGAGAGAAGAAGCAGAGAATGTACACTATCTCTCATTAAATGAAGAAAATTTAAATTTTATTCCCCATCAATATTTTCCAAATTTTATGGACATTTTGTCCATTTATTTTTCCAATTCCTTGGTTTAATTACCCAAGTTTAAGGTATGTAAATCATAACTACTTGGGAAAAATTTTGGAATTGTATTTCGAAAGAAATACTTAAAATTAAATCAATAATAAAAAGTTTTTAAAAAAAACTTCATCCAAAATTTTTAAAAATAAACTTTTTAATAAAAGTATTTTATAGATTATAGAAGGAGAGAAGAAGCAGAGAATGTACACTATCTCTCATTAAATGAAGAAAATTTAAATTTTATTCCCCATCAATATTTTCCAAATTTTATGGACATTTTGTCCATTTATTTTTCCAATTCCTTGGTTTAATTACCCAAGTTTAAGGTATGTAAATCATAACTACTTGGGAAAAATTTTGGAATTGTATTTCGAAAGAAATACTTAAAATTAAATCAATAATAAAAAGTTTTTAAAAAAAACTTCATCCAAAATTTTTAAAAATAAACTTTTTAATAAAAGTATTTTATAGATTATAGAAGGAGAGAAGAAGCAGAGAATGTACACTATCTCTCATTAAATGAAGAAAATTTAAATTTTATTCCCCATCAATATTTTCCAAATTTTATGGACATTTTGTCCATTTATTTTTCCAATTCCTTGGTTTAATTACCCAAGTTTAAGGTATGTAAATCATAACTACTTGGGAAAAATTTTGGAATTGTATTTCGAAAGAAATACTTAAAATTAAATCAATAATAAAAAGTTTTTAAAAAAAACTTCATCCAAAATTTTTAAAAATAAACTTTTTAATAAAAGTATTTTATAGATTATAGAAGGAGAGAAGAAGCAGAGAATGTACACTATCTCTCATTAAATGAAGAAAATTTAAATTTTATTCCCCATCAATATTTTCCAAATTTTATGGACATTTTGTCCATTTATTTTTCCAATTCCTTGGTTTAATTACCCAAGTTTAAGGTATGTAAATCATAACTACTTGGGAAAAATTTTGGAATTGTATTTCGAAAGAAATACTTAAAATTAAATCAATAATAAAAAGTTTTTAAAAAAAACTTCATCCAAAATTTTTAAAAATAAACTTTTTAATAAAAGTATTTTATAGATTATAGAAGGAGAGAAGAAGCAGAGAATGTACACTATCTCTCATTAAATGAAGAAAATTTAAATTTTATTCCCCATCAATATTTTCCAAATTTTATGGACATTTTGTCCATTTATTTTTCCAATTCCTTGGTTTAATTACCCAAGTTTAAGGTATGTAAATCATAACTACTTGGGAAAAATTTTGGAATTGTATTTCGAAAGAAATACTTAAAATTAAATCAATAATAAAAAGTTTTAAAAAAAACTTCATCCAAAATTTTTAAAAATAAACTTTTTAATAAAAGTATTTTATAGATTATAGAAGGAGAGAAGAAGCAGAGAATGTACACTATCTCTCATTAAATGAAGAAAATTTAAATTTTATTCCCCATCAATATTTTCCAAATTTTATGGACATTTTGTCCATTTATTTTTCCAATTCCTTGGTTTAATTACCCAAGTTTAAGGTATGTAAATCATAACTACTTGGGAAAAATTTTGGAATTGTATTTCGAAAGAAATACTTAAAATTAAATCAATAATAAAAAGTTTTTAAAAAAACTTCATCCAAAATTTTTAAAAATAAACTTTTTAATAAAAGTATTTTATAGATTATAGAAGGAGAGAAGAAGCAGAGAATGTACACTATCTCTCATTAAATGAAGAAAATTTAAATTTTATTCTCCATCAATATTTTCCAAATTTTATGGACATTTTGTCCATTTATTTTTCCAATTCCTTGGTTTAATTACCCAAGTTTAAGGTATGTAAATCATAACTACTTGGGAAAAATTTTGGAATTGTATTTCGAAAGAAATACTTAAAATTAAATCAATAATAAAAAGTTTTTAAAAAAAACTTCATCCAAAATTTTTAAAAATAAACTTTTTAATAAAAGTATTTTATAGATTATAGAAGGAGAGAAGAAGCAGAGAATGTACACTATCTCTCATTAAATGAAGAAAATTTAAATTTTATTCCCCATCAATATTTTCCAAATTTTATGGACATTTTGTCCATTTATTTTTCCAATTCCTTGGTTTAATTACCCAAGTTTAAGGTATGTAAATCATAACTACTTGGGAAAAATTTTGGAATTGTATTTCGAAAGAAATACTTAAAATTAAATCAATAATAAAAAGTTTTTAAAAAAAACTTCATCCAAAATTTTTAAAAATAAACTTTTTAATAAAAGTATTTTATAGATTATAGAAGGAGAGAAGAAGCAGAGAATGTACACTATCTCTCATTAAATGAAGAAAATTTAAATTTTATTCCCCATCAATATTTTCCAAATTTTATGGACATTTTGTCCATTTATTTTTCCAATTCCTTGGTTTAATTACCCAAGTTTAAGGTATGTAAATCATAACTACTTGGGAAAAATTTTGGAATTGTATTTCGAAAGAAATACTTAAAATTAAATCAATAATAAAAAGTTTTTAAAAAAAACTTCATCCAAAATTTTTAAAAATAAACTTTTTAATAAAAGTATTTTATAGATTATAGAAGGAGAGAAGAAGCAGAGAATGTACACTATCTCTCATTAAATGAAGAAAATTTAAATTTTATTCCCCATCAATATTTTCCAAATTTTATGGACATTTTGTCCATTTATTTTTCCAATTCCTTGGTTTAATTACCCAAGTTTAAGGTATGTAAATCATAACTACTTGGGAAAAATTTTGGAATTGTATTTCGAAAGAAATACTTAAAATTAAATCAATAATAAAAAGTTTTTAAAAAAAACTTCATCCAAAATTTTTAAAAATAAACTTTTTAATAAAAGTATTTTATAGATTATAGAAGGAGAGAAGAAGCAGAGAATGTACACTATCTCTCATTAAATGAAGAAAATTTAAATTTTATTCCCCATCAATATTTTCCAAATTTTATGGACATTTTGTCCATTTATTTTTCCAATTCCTTGGTTTAATTACCCAAGTTTAAGGTATGTAAATCATAACTACTTGGGAAAAATTTTGGAATTGTATTTCGAAAGAAATACTTAAAATTAAATCAATAATAAAAAGTTTTTAAAAAAAACTTCATCCAAAATTTTTAAAAATAAACTTTTTAATAAAAGTATTTTATAGATTATAGAAGGAGAGAAGAAGCAGAGAATGTACACTATCTCTCATTAAATGAAGAAAATTTAAATTTTATTCCCCATCAATATTTTCCAAATTTTATGGACATTTTGTCCATTTATTTTTCCAATTCCTTGGTTTAATTACCCAAGTTTAAGGTATGTAAATCATAACTACTTGGGAAAAATTTTGGAATTGTATTTCGAAAGAAATACTTAAAATTAAATCAATAATAAAAAGTTTTTAAAAAAAACTTCATCCAAAATTTTTAAAAATAAACTTTTTAATAAAAGTATTTTATAGATTATAGAAGGAGAGAAGAAGCAGAGAATGTACACTATCTCTCATTAAATGAAGAAAATTTAAATTTTATTCCCCATCAATATTTTCCAAATTTTATGGACATTTTGTCCATTTATTTTTCCAATTCCTTGGTTTAATTACCCAAGTTTAAGGTATGTAAATCATAACTACTTGGGAAAAATTTTGGAATTGTATTTCGAAAGAAATACTTAAAATTAAATCAATAATAAAAAGTTTTTAAAAAAAACTTCATCCAAAATTTTTAAAAATAAACTTTTTAATAAAAGTATTTTATAGATTATAGAAGGAGAGAAGAAGCAGAGAATGTACACTATCTCTCATTAAATGAAGAAAATTTAAATTTTATTCCCCATCAATATTTTCCAAATTTTATGGACATTTTGTCCATTTATTTTTCCAATTCCTTGGTTTAATTACCCAAGTTTAAGGTATGTAAATCATAACTACTTGGGAAAAATTTTGGAATTGTATTTCGAAAGAAATACTTAAAATTAAATCAATAATAAAAAGTTTTTAAAAAAAACTTCATCCAAAATTTTTAAAAATAAACTTTTTAATAAAAGTATTTTATAGATTATAGAAGGAGAGAAGAAGCAGAGAATGTACACTATCTCTCATTAAATGAAGAAAATTTAAATTTTATTCTCCATCAATATTTTCCAAATTTTATGGACATTTTGTCCATTTATTTTTCCAATTCCTTGGTTTAATTACCCAAGTTTAAGGTATGTAAATCATAACTACTTGGGAAAAATTTTGGAATTGTATTTCGAAAGAAATACTTAAAATTAAATCAATAATAAAAAGTTTTTAAAAAAAACTTCATCCAAAATTTTTAAAAATAAACTTTTTAATAAAAGTATTTTATAGATTATAGAAGGAGAGAAGAAGCAGAGAATGTACACTATCTCTCATTAAATGAAGAAAATTTAAATTTTATTCCCCATCAATATTTTCCAAATTTTATGGACATTTTGTCCATTTATTTTTCCAATTCCTTGGTTTAATTACCCAAGTTTAAGGTATGTAAATCATAACTACTTGGGAAAAATTTTGGAATTGTATTTCGAAAGAAATACTTAAAATTAAATCAATAATAAAAAGTTTTTAAAAAAAACTTCATCCAAAATTTTTAAAAATAAACTTTTTAATAAAAGTATTTTATAGATTATAGAAGGAGAGAAGAAGCAGAGAATGTACACTATCTCTCATTAAATGAAGAAAATTTAAATTTTATTCCCCATCAATATTTTCCAAATTTATTGGACATTTTGTCCATTTATTTTTCCAATTCCTTGGTTTAATTACCCAAGTTTAAGGTATGTAAATCATAACTACTTGGGAAAAATTTTGGAATTGTATTTCGAAAGAAATACTTAAAATTAAATCAATAATAAAAAGTTTTTAAAAAATTTATTTTCAATTATGAATAATTATCTAAAAAAGAATATGAAAATAACATTTCCGTATTTTAGAAAAAATTTCCGTTTTTTAAAATTAAAAGTTAAAATAATTATGCACTTTTCTTTTTCTTTTTTGGCTCATAAGCGAGGCAATTTTTGCTGCATTGCTTTCTTCGTCTAAGGATAAACTAGAATCACTTTCATAAAACAATCCTATTTCTCTTGTTTCAAATTCTTTATTATTTTTGTACTTTTTTCTTATTTTGTTGCGCTTTTTAAATTCGTCTTCGCTATCAAGATTAGTATTATTGATATCATTTTCGCAAATAGCTAAAAATTACTTGAATTTATCAAAAATATTTAATTCGAAAGTGTCATAACTCAGAATGTTTTCATTTCAGTATACTAGGATTAATGTATGAACTAGAAAAATATCAATATATCTCGAAACTTACAATAAAACTCGTAATCATATAATATAAGTACTTTAATATGAAAATTTTAATCTTATTGTCTTCAATTAATTTCCAGTATCTATTTACCTTCAAAAGCATTTTTTGCCAGAGCATGTTTGGTTGTTTTCATATGATATTCTAAATTAATTAATCGTAAAAAAGAAATATCTATTTGACAATAAACACAGAAAGCATATTTATTTCCTAAAGAGCTTTTCTTGAAGCATCCAGTTGATTCAACCATTTCTTCATATTTTTCTTCAACATTTTCTTTATTTTTTAGAATATTTTTATCATTTATGCACTCTGAAAATAAGCAGAAAATCTATATTTACGAAGTTTTTAAAAATCATTTTGCCGGGCCCGGTATCCGCTTTTTTTTCTTCCGCCGCGACCCGGGCCGGGTTTTCCGGGTTAAAACTCCGAAAACCTGGTTTTTTTACATCCGGGTCCGGACCCGTGTTTTTAAAAATTCTAAAAATCTTTAAAATTTAGCTTTTTTTTAATTTCCTTATTTTAAATGCCAATCTATCAAAAATTTGCGGTCATCCCTCAATAACTTCATCCTGAATACTGAGGATTTGAAGCGATATCGGAGTATCAAGGGATTTGACGGGATTAGGTGGATTTAAAGGGATTAAACGGACGTAATAATAAAAGATATCAGTAATATTTGTGTTAAGGAGCTAGATTTGGCCAAAAAATCACAATTTTATTTAAAATTTCTCAAAACTGGACCCGGGCCGAGCTCGGGGTTTTCAGATGTGACCCGGGCCGGGTTCCGGGCTAAAAACCCCGAAAACCCGGAAACCACGAAAACCTAGATTTTATCAACAGAAGACAGAAGACCCACAGACAAAAGATTAACGCCTATTATTATTATCGCCTATTCCTATTATCGCATTATTTTTCGAGTAAAAGATAAAGTGGGGCATCTTTAGATTGTAAGAGAGACTAAATTATTTTCTTATAAAAAATCAAAAATCTAAACCTTTATAAGCTTTTTTCAGTCTGAGATGCTTGTAAGTTTTTACGTGATATCTCATACTCCTTCTGGGATAGTAACGTTTGCAATAAACGCAATAATAATTGTTTTTAGCTTTTATTTTATTTGTTGTTGGCATTCGATTTTCTGAAAAACAATAATGTCTTTTGAAATAAAGATAGTTAAAATAATTTAGTCATAAAAAATATTCAAAGTCAAGCACTTTCGAGACTGAATTTAACATTTACATATATGAGAGGATAAGGGTTGCCGTTTTTAGAAGTTCAACTAACTGTATAACCTTTATCTGTTTCTTGTAATAATTGTTGAAATATTGCTGGTATTCTCAGCATTGTTGCCTTCAAAAGCCCTTTTCAGCATTTTGTGTTTCTTTCTTTCTAGGTGATCTTTAACACATGAACCTTTATAATGTTGTTTACAATAAACACAATATTGTAGTTTTTTATATTTCCTTTTAAGATTAAGATAACGCGTAAATGATTGTCCATCCTTCAAGACCTTTGATTTTGATGAAACTAATAAATATTAGTGGTTTTATTTTATTGAGAAAATTATCGAATAAGTCTTCTCTTAGCTGAGTCAGTAAGGACGTAGTAAATTTAATTATATTTGAATTTTTTTAATTTTGATGTAAATCTAGCTCGTAAACAAACCTTGAAAGTCATGATAAGCTAGTTAAAAATAATAACGTTATTTTTGTCTCCGAAAATTTTCCCCGTGGCCCCCGTCGGGGAACAACTCTAGTAAATACGAAAAAAAATTTGAGTTAATTTTTAAATTCTAATCTAAATAAATTCAACTAAGATAATAATTAAAACTTGCAATTACTATTTTCTCTATTTTCTTCATCAGATGATGAATAAACTAAATTAACGTTGCTTATTGGTTTGGAAATATCATTTTTTGGAATATTCATTGGATCATTTTGTCCTTAAAACAAAAATATAAATTAAAATTGCTTTCATTTTATTAGAATTTTTTGGCTTTTATTTATTTCCCAAAAATTTTAAAAATTGATTAACTTCGATGTTCAGTACGCATAAACTTAAAACCTGAACTCTAACGAATGAAAGAAACAATAATTAAGCTTTACATCCTTTGCAGTATAAAATCCCAAAAGATTTATTAATTATTCAATTATTTTTTTGAATATTTAAAATTTTTAGCTATAAATGTGAATACACGACTTTTATAAAAATTCACAATTCCTAAGCATTCTAATTAGAGACCGGCAAAATCGCAGTTCCGGGATCCCGAGTCGGGATTTTATTTTTTGACCGATGCCGGGACGGGATCCCGAGGGAGAAATCCCGAAAAAATCCCGGATTCCGAAAATCAAAAAAATCTGGGATTTCGGGATCCCGGAAAATCCCGTCGGAATCCCGTCCCGCGCCGGTCTCTAATTCTAATCCATACCAAAAATACCTTTAAATATAGCTTTATGGTTTAAATGAGATATCGACTGTAGATGTACATTAAGAACACTTGATTTATTAATTAGATTTCGTTTGCAATAAATACAGTAGACATAATTTTTAAATTGAAAACTTTTTGTAAAACATCCGTCAGTGTCTTTACATTTAATCACAAAATTTGAATTTAAATTAATATCTCCTTTAGCAGCGTCTAGAAAGTATTAAAAAATAAATATTATAAAAGAATATTGAATTAATTTGCTGGATAAGCTGAAAATATTGGGCAGCATTCCTGTTGCAAATTTTTTAAATTTTTTTTTGAAAAAATCGTTATTTTTCTAACAAAAAATTTGAGAATAAATGTTAAAGCTAGACAAATACACGTAAATATTTACAAACAAACCCTCAAAAGCCTTTTTATTTATTGAATGCCTCTTTCGTTTTAAATGTCTATCAACATAACAACGAGCAAAGTCAAATTTGCAATAAATACAAAAATAATAACGATCGCCAAGAGAGCTTTGTTTATAGCATGAATATTTGTCTTGACATAATTCTTAAAATACAAAAACTTTAATAAATACTCTTTTTGTTCAATCCTGTTAATATAGATTAGGGAGCAATTGTCGACAGAGTTTTCTTGAAATAATTAAGGAAAATATTCTAAATATTTTAGAATTGTAAAAGAGATCTGACCGCAACTAAAACACGTGTTTTTTATTTTATTTTGATTTAATGTTTATAATTCTTCTTTGCAGACCTGATTCTTCTTTAGTTCCCAATTCCTTCCTCAATGCTTCAGCTGCTTTTAAAATTTCAGATACATCAGGAATTGATACTGTATCACTCGTATCTCCATCTTCTTCATTAAATGTATTGTTGTAGTTTTTGGTAGTTTTATTTGAAGTAAAGTTTTCATTAAATTCGTTGGAATTATTCATTTCTCCTTCTAAATTATAAACAAAATTTTATTTTTTTTTTGAGAGAAATACATAAAGTCGAAATATTAAAAGTCGAAGAAATGAGAAATGTCTACACCGAAATTCGATTTTTCAATAGTCTTTAGTTCAAAATATCCATCTTCTGGAACACAATACTAACTTTGAAAATCAGAAAAAGATTTTTTGAAAATTAAATTTGACTGGTTAATTTGGCTAGTCTCTAAAATTTAATTTTAAAATCAAATAATTCAAGACCTTACACGAAAATCCTTTAAAATTTTATTAAAATTTTTATGTGGAAAGTAATTAAATTTAAAATAAACCTTTTTAAATGTAAGGAATTATTTAACTATTGCAAATAAATTATTTTATATGAAAATTTGGGCGCGAATTCATAAAATGGTTAAAATTAAAGTTTGTTTATTTAATTTTTATGCTTTAGTCGATTAACTAAACTTTTTAAATTTATTTTACTTTAAAATGATTTGATATAAAAAAATAAAAATGATGTGCTGTATTTTTAAAATAATATTATAACGGTTTCTTAGATAAATGTTTACAATGGCTGGCATTTATGACAAAAATACATATTTAATTATAAATGCTAAATAAAAATAAAAGAAACAAAAATATTTTTCAAGAAAAATATCACTTTTTAATTTCTTAAATTTTCAGGTATGATTAATTTACATTTACTAGTCACTTATGAAAATTTTGTAAAAAAAATTTATTTTAAAAATTTATTCATAAATGCCATTATTTGATTAAATAACACAAAAATAAATTTCAACTTTTTTGAAATGACTAAGAAAAACATTTTAAAATATAAACTTTTTTCTAAAAGTAAAATGACAAAAAATTTCTCTTAAAAAAATTACTCATAAATATGTTCAAGTGTCAAATATTTTCACTATTCTTGGATATATAAATATTCTTGCCAAATTGTGTAGATATTCAATTTTTAAATCAATCTGGAATTTATCTAGGCATGTTATATTTTTAGAATTATCTTAGCCTACCTATAGAAACACTCTATAAATCGACTTTTCTCACTTTAAAAATTCAGAAAATTCCTCTTCTGTCTCGGTTATTGTTACCTTTATAATTTTTATATTTAGCTAACAATATTAAAATAATAAAATTAAAATAATAATTAAAAATGCTTAATTATTTTACTTCAATTTCAATGATTTTGACAATTATATTTCCTTTCTCTTTGGAATATTACGGAGGGGGAAGTTATGGGAGTTATGGTGGTGCGAGTTATGGCGGTAGGAGTTATGGTGGGGGAAGCTATGGCGGGGGAAGCTATGGAGGTAGTGGTTATAATTATGGACTTAGAGGTGGTGGGGGACATCAAAAAGGTTTGAAAATTTTTATAAAAGTTAATTTTTGAATATAAAAACAGAAATTCCTTCTGTGGGGGTAATTTAGTTTTAAGTTGATTTTAAGTCGGATGTACTAAATCTAGCGTATGTCAGTAATTATTATTTTCGAAATTATTAATAATCTTTTGTGATCTTGTGAGCTGGATTTGAAAAAATATATTGATAAATTTTAATTTGGATTGAGATCTATGTTATTAAACGTAATCGTTTAAGTGCTAGGTACTCCTCTACTTTATAGAAAAATTAGATTCCCAGGGTAATTTCAAAAATATTCTATTTATGCTTATGTATTCAATAAAAATTTTAATTTTTAAGTCCCGACATATCAACAGGCAAATCCTGGAATTCCACAAGGATATGCTTATCGTGTACCTGTTGTTCAACCTTGTGGTGTATATTATCCTTGCCCTCCTCCCACTGTTCCAACTAAAGAGCCTGTTATTAGCTCAACTTCAACTGGTTTTGTTTTAAATATATAATTGGGGATTTATTTAAAAATTGGAGTTTAATGAGAACTTTAGGTTTTTTCAATTTTATGTATTTTTTAGTTTTGAATATTTTCCTGTTTTCTAGTTATATTTGTCGGATCTGAATTTACATACAGTCTTAGATGATGACAATGGATGTTAACATCTAGGAGTTACTAACCTTAGCCAAAAACTAATATTTTAGTTAAAATTAGACAAGTTTAGTTACCATGCTGAATAGGAATCCGTAAACTTTTGGCAGTTAAACAGTTCTTAATTAATATTATTGTAGAAACTACAACTACACCGGAAGAAACAACAGAAACTACACCGGAAGAAACAACAGAAACTACACCGGAAGAAACAACTGAAATTCAAACTACAACAGAGGAGGGAACTACAGTCGAGGATACTACAATTCAAGAAACTACAATTGGGGATAATACTAGCGAAAGTCCTACGGAAGGGAGTACAGTTGAGGGAAGTACAGTTGAGGGAAGTACAGTTGAGGATACAACGATTGAGGGAGGAAGTACAAATGAAGCTCGTTAAGATTTTAAAGGTAAACATTTAATTGAAGATATAAAAATCTATTTTTGATAAAACTTCTAAGTTTTAGGTGTGTTATTATAATTTAGGGATCGGTTTCTATTATATTACCAATATTTACTTAGAATGCTTATTACTTTCGAACAAAAGTTCTAAAAAGGAAGAAAATTCCCTTTTTTCCTTTAGTAAAAGTTATTTACAAAATTTTATATCTTCCCTCTAGAGTAACTTAAATTAATTAAGAAACCTAGTAAAAATTTTGGATATACTTTAGCCGGTGGCCCACTCAGAAACGGGTCAAATTATATACCATTCGATTCGTCTCGGCGAGCTGAGTCGAATGGTACCACTCTTTTTTTGCGGAAATTTCTACGAGCCGAGATATAGGTCCTTGAAAACCGAAAAACCAAAGGGGGGACCAAGCACTTTTTTGGGGCGAAAAATTCGAATATGCAAATAATATCTCATTCGAAAGAGCTCGTCGAACTGAGTCGAATGACACAAAAATCAACGAAATCCGACTTGATTTGACAAAGTTATGATCTTTTATTTTAGCTCCTTACCTATGGCATCTGTGGAGATTTTTGCTGATACGGAGGCCCCAAATACATCCAGAGCAAGGGAGATAGGAATAGGTTTATGTTACGAGCCCAGACCCAGCGCCCGTAGACTCCCCGCGAGGCGCGTGCCGCAAAACCCCGCGCGAAGCGCGGGGTTTTGCACAAGCGCCTCGCCGACGCTCCATAGGTTTAGAGTGTTAGTTTTTTTGTCGTAACTTTGTCTAAACTTGTTCAATCCCGGTGATTTTGGTGTCTTTCGACTCAGCTCGTCGAGCTCTTTCGAATGAACTATAATATGGTTAAAAAATTTTTAATTCCAAAAATCACCCCTTTGGATTACTAGTTTTCAGTATCTATATCTCGGAACAATCAAGTCGGATTTCGTTGATTTTGGTGTCATTCGACTCAGCTCGACGAGCTCTTTCGAATGAGATATTATTTGCATATTCGAATTTTTCGCTCCAAAAAAGTGCTTGGTCCCCCCTTTGGGTTTTCGGTTTTTAAGGATCTATATCTCGGCTCGTAGAAATTTCCGCAAAAAATGAGTGGTACCATTCGACTCAGCTCGCCGAGACGAATCGAATGGTATATAATTTGACCCGTTTCTGAGTGGGCCACCGGCTAAAGTATATCCAAAATTTTAAATTAATAGTAAATTTCAGTTTAATATAAAAGTTATTTTCAATAGTTTTTATATTTTAATTAATTCTAGATTTTAACAAATGCATTGCGCATCAATGTACATTACTAAATTTAAGGTTAAAGATTATGATTAATAAAAATAATATTTTGTGCTTTAATTTACTCTAAAATCTATTATTATTATTATTAAAAATTAAATGAATAAACTTTTATTTGAATTAAATATTTTTATTTTAAAATGAATAAAATTTCTTTAAAATTAAAGATAATATAAAATTTAAATTTGCCCAAAAAAATTTTTTATCAATATTTTAGTGAAACAATTATTATGGAAATATTAATATTTTTAAAATAAATTGAGTTACACAATATAAATGAAAGGGGTAGGTGGTAATTATGATAGGTGGATTTGGGGAACTCCCGGATAACTGGATCCGAAATTTTTGGGTACCCGGATCTGGAACCGAAATTTATATTAAATTAATGAGAATGTCCGGTGACGGAAAGGGTTCAACAATAGTTGTGTTTTAAATCCAGATATCTGAACAATAACTATCAAAAAACTTTAGTTTTAAAGGTGTTAAACTGAAACTTATCTATTAAAATATTATCATTTTATTAAATATAAAATGATTAGCCGACATTTGGGGCCGACATTCCAGCAGATATATTTGGGGTTATTTAATTTGATTGGTCGGGGACGGTGTATAATTTATGTCGGCTCACACACAGCTTTAATAAATAAAAATAATGTCCTTAGTTCCTATAATTATCAAAATCCTTAATCAAAAAGTATTCATTTTTTAATAATTTTTAATTCCATTTAAATTCCATATCTTTTTCTAATAATTTCTCATTCTAATTATTTAATTTCGTTTTTTTCTTCCTTTGTATTATTTTCTTCGTTTTCGTCATCAAACTTAGTTACAGGTGTAAAATACATAGATTCGGTCTCAAAAGTCTCCAAATTATTAGAATTAACAATTCCGATTGAAGAAGATTGTGATTCCTTTGATCTTTGTTTAGTCAAAGTTTTTCGCCCAGCTGCAACTGCAATCTGCCACGTGGTTTTCTTTTTTGGTTTTGCTGAATAATTTAAAGGAGATGGATTTACTAAAAATTATTTAAATTTTATGATTAAAATAGCCCGTTAAGATATAACATCACTCTTTCTTGACCTATGCAGCTACATTCGGAGTGATTAAATTAATGAAAATGTCCAGTTAATATAATTCAGAGTACCACGTCAACTCGAAATAAATTTTCATTTATAATTTTTATCCAATTTTTTCAGAAAACTTAAAAAATATCTGACAAGAGCAAAAAATTATATTTGTTTTTGTTTAATAGGCAGTCGTGTAAATCCTTGAAACCAGGGCAATAAAAACCAGCCTAGGACACGGATACTGATTTTGGTATCCGTATCCGGATATTTACGGCGGATACAGACGGATATCCGCAGGCATTTTTATATCTGTATCCATATCCGTATCCATGTCCTAGTCTGATAAAAACTAAAAACTTGCGTGTTTCTGGAAAAAGAATATGGTATTCAGGAAGTGAAGTTAACGATTCTTTTTCTGTTGATTTATTCTCTTCTAAATATTTCTCTTTTAAATTTGTTTCAGAAAAACTTCTTTGTTCAGTTTCTTCAACCTTTTCTTTTTTATTATTTCCTCCCAATTTAATTTCTTTAGACGAAAAACTTTTTAATGACGAAAAACGTTTTAATTTTATAAATTTTTCTTTCAAATCATTTAATGTTTTAGAAGAATGTTTGTTTAATTTTGACATTTTTTGTTTGTGTGAAGGTTTTTCTATTTCTAGAAAATATTTTTAAAGAAATTAACATGTAAAGGTTATGATTTATTTATATCTACATAATAACAGTAAATTCCCTTGCTTTGTTTGAGCGAAACCCTTTAACTGTTTGGTATGAAAAAGCTTGGGGATAATATCCGAATATAGAATCCGTGTCAAAATCTCAAACCCAGAACATATAAAAATATTTAAAAAGAGACATAAAAACCCCGAATATAACCGAAAATTTACTTTTATTCCCAATCATCATTTAAACAAAAAAAAATTTAATTAAAAACAATAAATTTTACCAGAATCCGATAAAGAAGCTTTAATCTTTTTCCCCTCTTTAATCTCCTTTTTCTTTTTCTCCATATTACTATCGACAGGTATTTCTTCACAAATTGTTTCAATTTCAAGCGATGCTTTATGATAATTTTGTAAATATTTCTCGCAATTTCCAGGGAGAATTTCAGTAATTTCCCCACTATTTTCAATTTCATTGCTTTTACTACAATTAGCTTTATCGCTTTCAGTATTCGCCGAAGTTGAAGGTTTTGTATTTGAATTACTTGTAGATGCACTGTTTGTTCTAGATGATTGTTTTTTTTTTCTTCTTTCAGCTGCTTCTAAATTTAAAAATAAATTTGCTTTATTTTTTGTTTTTTACATAATTCCCGTCAAGATAAACGATATATAATAAATTTTATATATTGTAAAACATATTTTATATATCCTAAGGCTATGCAAGAGGCGGTATATCAGATAATATATCGGTCCGTACAACAGAAGAAATTTCGCACCAGCTGTTTAAACTTTTGATTTAGCTGAAAGAGAGATAGCTAGCTAATTTCAGCTTTATTATATCTCTTTTATTGAGTGGATGTAACAGCTTTATAGGTTAATTATTTGAACCTTTTCGGTATAATTCTGAGCGTAGATTTGAATCAAATCCATAATAGTCCATATTCATATCATATTTGTTTTTCTTCGAAATATTCTCATCAACATTGTTAGCGTTTTCTTGAGGGAAACTAAAATTAAATTACTAAATTTTTGAAAGAAAGAGGAAATTAAAGAGCAAGTAATGGGAATAGTATATCTAAGGATATTTTTTAAAAATTTACCTAATTTTTCGATCAGCCGGGATCGGATAAAAATCATTAAATGATTTAACGCGCCTTTTTCCCTTTAAATCAGTTTTTTCATTATTTTCATTTATTTCTATTATTTCACTTTTTAAATTTAATAATTCCTTTTCCAATTCCTCCTTTTTATTTTTAAGATTTTCAATTTCAATTTTATTTAATTCAATTGTATCCTTTTCTGATTTACTGCGTCCAATTTTTTTCTTTGATTTTTTAGATTTTTTAATTTCACCTTCATCAGATTTTTGATTAGAACAATCACTGTTACAGCCATCTAAGAGGGTCTTACTGCTTGAACCTTTCGAACCCTTTTAAATTGAAGTTTTTAATTACTAGTTAATCCTAAACTCGTTATAAAAAGATAAAGGGAAATTTGTAAGGAAAATTTATTCGAGTAAATTGGCTGAACCCATCACAGAAATTCGAAAAGATTTTAGGAAAGAGATCCGCCTAACTAACACAAATCAAATTTTATTAGTTTTGATATTTTCTTTTCACTTAAACTGGGAAACTTTGTCAAAAGTTCATACAGTAATCGAAATTTAAGAATTTTTTGTTTTATGACAACTTTAATAGACTACCTACTAAATAGGGTAATTAAAAATTCTTTTGATAATTTGGAATAAATGAAAAACTAACCTTATCTAAAGATTTATTATGAACCTTTGTCTTAAGCACGCAACCACATATTTTTTTAAAATTATTATTAGGCGATGAATTTACTTTTAATATCATAAAAAGAATTAAAAGTAAACAAAAAATTAATAAATTTTTGTTCATCTTGTTGAGGTATTTGTTGGAAATTTTTAATTTATATTTGTTTTTTATCTTTATTTAAATTACTATTTGGTTTATTTCAAGTAAGAAAATAATCAAGTATCATATTCATCCGATTTATTATACTAGATACATACTATTATAGGGTGAGATCATTATCAGAGGGTTTTGAAATCCATTCCACCTATTCCCCCAGGTAACAAACGATTTTCAATTGGAGGGAAGCGGGTATAAAGTTCGAATTAAGATTTCCGACTTTCAATTAAAAATTAATATGTAAATGATAAAAAATATTTTGAGAATTTAAGTTTTGTATAATTAAGAGGAATAAAAAATAATAAAAAAAAATTAAATTTATTTTTTCTTTAAAAAAGGGCAAATTGGCAAACAATGTTGCGAAATATAGAAAAATAAAATTAAAAATAAATTTAAAAGTGCATGTGAAAGTCGGTAAAATTAAATAATAAAAAGGGCTGAAAATAAAGTGCAAAAAAGACAGACAAATTATTATTATTTATTTAGTTGTCAAAAATTTGCACTTTTTATTTAAAAAAAATAAATTGTGAAATAATAATAAAAATATTAATGGGAAGATTTTTAAAAAAGTCCTACACACTTATAATATAAATTTAAATTAAAGCGGCTAGATCTATCCCAGAAAATTTTTGTATAGGACTTGATACTGAAAGCTCTCCGATAAAAGATTGTTAACCGAACAACCATCCCGCCATCGACTGATTGATTTCATTTTTGCTTTATTTGGTAAGCTGTTAGGAAACTTAGCCGGGCTTACATTATATTGAAGCATAAATTAGGTAATAAATTCAAACATTAGTATAATATAATGGCTGAAATGTGGTATACATTTTTCCCCAGTTTTCCTATTCTTAATTAGAAATTAAAGATTTTTCAGAGCGTCCACAATATTATTATAAACTACAGTCTGTTACATTTGTATAAACCAGGGCTTCGATTTCTGCGGATTTTTCCTCATTTTGTGGTTTTTTGATAGAGCGATGAGGATTATTTTTAAAAATGCGGATTTGCGGATTTTTGTGGTCTTTTGAAGATTATGAGGATTTTTTGTATTTTCTTGTAGTTTTTAGGATAAAATGTCATTATTTTTCTGCTAAGACCCTCTAAAATCCTCAAAATTTTCGCCTGCGGCGCTGAAAAAAGACGATTTTTGGCTTAATGATCCTCCAAAATCCGCAAAATTTTTGCCTGCGGCGCTGAAAAAGGACGATTTTTGGCTTAAGGATCCTCCAAAATTCCGAAATTTTCGCCTGCGGCGCAAAAAAAGAAGATTTCTCGAGTAAACAATTCACTATAACTAGGGATGGTGAAAGCATTGGCTCAAGTCAGCTGTAATTTTTCATTTAATTATTCGGATTTTAATAATATAGTCATCAGTAGTGAAAAAATTGCTCAATTCAATTGATGGAGTCAAAAAATATAACGCATAAAATGATTTTAATTCAGTTTTTGTGTTTGAAAATTTTTTGCGGATTTTTCATATCAAATGCGGATTTTTTCGATCAAAATTGCGGATTTTAAAAAATTCGAGATCGAAGCCCTGGTATAAACTCACTCCAATTTTTTCTGATTTTCCTACTTTTTGAAGTCAGAACGTTCTTAAATTTGGACCAAATATATATTAAACATTATTATTAAAAATGGCATAAGTAGATTTAGCTTGTGCGAAAAGAAAATTTTTTTATAATTTTTTAAAACAATATTGTCAATTTTGGACTGTTACATTAGTATAAACTCAGGGTAATTTTCTAACTATAAGTGATCCAAAAATTCTACAAAAATTCCTGTAAACATTTCCATCAATATCGTGTAGAAATGTAAAAAGAACGAAGTCCATAAATGCCTTCTTCATTGAGATCTCAAACCCCCAAAATCAACGGAAAACGGGGTGAGTTTATACTAATGTAACAGTCCAAAATTGACAATATTGTTTTAAAAAATTATAAAAAAATTTTCTTTTCGCACAAGCTAAATCTACTTATGCCATTTTTAATAATAATGTTTAATATATATTTGGTCCAAATTTAAGAACGTTCTGACTTCAAAAAGTGGGAAAATCAGAAAAAATTGGAGTGAGTTTATACTAATGTAACAGACTGTATTACTTTATAATTCTTGAAAGAAGTTAGACAAGGAAATTTAAATATAAAGGAGAATAAATTTAAATAATGATTTGGGGAATGCTGTGAAAATATGTACAATGTAGAAAGAAAAATGGTACTTATCGGTTATACACACACAAAATGAGTTCTACACGGCATTGATTGTCTATAACTTTTTTGAGCTTGATACAATTCAAATAAATATTATATCATTCGAAAGCCTCGATAAGAGGAATCTTCTTTCTATAAGATAGATCAGCGCCGATCACTCATTTAAAAGATATAATATACCAAGTCCAGTTATTTGGTGTTTTTCAAATTTATCGGGTTATAACTTTTTAACAGTGATCAGAATTAATCCGTTAAGTTGGAAAAAAGATTCCTCTTATCGAGGGCTTTCGAATGATATAAGATTTATTTAAATTGGATAAAGCATAAAAAAGGTCTAGCCGATCAAATTCGGCGGGTACTCAGTTTGTGGGCGTATAACCGATAGTACCGAAAAAATATTTAAAATAATTTTTGAAGGAACAGTTTGAATCAAATCGGACAAAGATTTATTAGGAAGATGTAATATATGAATTTAATCCAGCATGAAAAATATTGTTAATTATCGGTATAAATTATTGACAAGGTTTGCAGACATTTAATTAATTTTCAAAATATATTTGTTTTTATATTAATAAAATATAAAACTTTTGCTAAAAATTTATATTTATTTTGCTTAAAAATTTAAGTCAACACCAAATATTCATCAAATCAGCATTTAACACCTTAATAATAAATAAATTATCTACTAAAAATGTAAAAAAATTTAGTTAAATAGGTAGAATTTAAATATATTTTATCCTATTTTTAGAGCTGCAGGCAAAAAGCCAGAGGATTTTCATAAGGCTAAGGATTCCTTTTTAGAACTCAAATCGACGCTTTTAGAACTGCTTCGACGCTTGTATCCAATTCGCACTCGATCCTCATACTTGGTAAAACTCGTCTTTTTGTTTCATTCGTTCTTCTTCTAATACCTTTTTCTCTATTTCGCGAGGCTATATCCCCCCGCCCCCATTAAAACTAAGTAATAATGTTGAAGTAGGAAAAGTGAATGAAATGCTAGCCAGGAATTTGATCTATTTAGCTCAAAATTTTTCAAAAATTTCGATCAGGGAAGCAGGATCAAAGATTTCCGTAAACAAATGCGTCCTTACTCGTCGAGAGTAAAGCATCTGGATGTTTTTTTATCAGAAATGTAGCGGAGATATTGCTCTATTAGTACAATATTAGCATTGTTTTATAAAAACAGATAGCGAGCTGGGGAATACAAAAAGAGTAGCGCCCCCACAACTCTTGTAGTACTGAGTCTGCTTTATCGGCTAGCATAATTTCACTTCTTTAGAAATTTCCTCACGGGACAGGGTAGGCAATGTACTAGCCTGTTTTTCAGTTAGATTTTTGTATATTTGATTTTTTAATGTCTTTTTTGTTAAGAAACGAACTTTCTTATCTCCCTCTATATTGCCTGAGGAAATTAGTGTTTAACATGGAAAAGAAAAATATCAATGATAAAACTCGACTAGGAGAGGCGGAATATGAACAAATTACTAGCTATACTACTTTTAATAAATAATACCATTATCAAAACTCCATAAATGATCTCGAACAAAAATTCCAGATTCACTAATGCATTCTTCTTGGGTTACTTGAGCTGCAGTACAATTTGCTTTTATTATTGCAGTACTTTCGTTTTTATTTGACATAGACCAAACAATATAAGAAACTTGATGTCTTTCCAGAAAACCCCACCTTAATATTATTTACTAAATTATTTCGGAAGAAAAAAATTTAATTTGGAATATTTTAATGACTGAGGTTTTTGGCTAGAATCCTTCTCAAAACCCTAGTTCCACTTTCATGAATTAGGCCTGTGGACTTTTATTATATAATTACTAAACACTTTTGGTATATTACAGAAAAACAAATCTAACCAATATTTAACCATATCATATTCTATTGGCGCATGATCAGTTAGCGTTGTCGTTCCATATTCACTTACAAATGTTCCTAAACCTTTCCTTTTTGCACTAAGAATCATTCTTTGTTGAAGAGTATGATGTATATTGTCCGGAATGGCATACCAATGTAAAGCATATCTTTAGGATTATAAATTTATTCATTTAAATATGGACTTGGTACAGGATTCCAAAGCTTGTTATAAAAGTGCCGAAACTAATTTAAATAATGGAAGGATAAACTGGCACGCTACAAGCGTTTACTTATTGACCTAAGTTCTCATTCTTAATACGCTAAAAATTATTACTAGAAGATAAATAAATATACATATAGGTAACTTACAAAAAATTGTATCCAATTACAGGCTGGGTTAATACAGCTGAATTAGGCCCAGTTGACCAGTCAGGCGTTCCACCAATTATAACTGCATGCTTATCATTGGATCTTATTGCCTTATATTTTTGTTATATGATATTTAATTATAAAATAATCACAGTCTAAATTTCTTATCTTGATTCCAGGGTACGTCTCGGTCTTGATTCAAAGGTATATGGTTAAACCAAACAACAAGGTATTGTAAATTTACCCAAGAAAGTCTTGAATCATGACTCAAGACCATGAGTCTCGGACAGCATTACTGTTTTCAGCTTGCGTCAGGGCCCCTCCTTGATATATACTGGATAATAATTAAAAATAATCGCACCTTCATTACATTATAATGATAATATTTTATTATACGCCATTCAAGCCAAGCAGGTTCACTCCAAATCTCGTATAGCATATTGGGAATGTTGGCATATAAATTAGACATATGATCAAAGAAATCAACGGCATTAGAAATGAATGCGTTAAAATCGGGTATGCCAGTTCCAAAAGCATAACCACCATCGCCAGCATTATGCCAGTCAAGCAAAAGATAAATTCCATTCTGCAATTTTTAATGAAGTTAATAATTAAATAATTGTACTTTAAATTAGGGTTTAGAAATATTATAGAGTGAGATGGGATTTGAGAGTGATCGAGATTCCAAATAAATATCTCGAAAAATCTCGACCTCGATAATCGAAGTTTTTGAGTTAGATCTATCATTTAAGAGATTTTGTTAGGTGCGAATTAAGCTTCATTTATGATCAAGCTTTTAATTTAATCCATTCATCAAAATAATTTCTTTAAATTTATGAACCAATAAAAATCAACACTATTGAATCATGTCTTTATTCCTTCCCTAATCTAATTATTTTATTATCATTTTCTCTTTATAATCAATTCTCTATCATCAAAGTTTTACAATTAATTGGAAATCCTTAACAAGCATTCAAATATTTACCTCTATTGAAGCGTTTACAACGTCCTTTATTCTATCAATATCGTCCCAAGGATGGTCCGTGCCAACAGCCAAACGTATCTATTACAGAATATAATATTAAATATATAAATATTTAAGTAATTAATTTATTTGGCAACTTTTTAAAACGCTTTGGCAGGAGGTTAAAATCCTAAGAGATAAAAAATTATTGGTTATCCCGGTAGCTTAGTCAGTCTAACGAGATATGTAAGTGTTTAAGAGTATATGAATAGTCCCAATAGAAGCTGTCAGCGAAATCATAGATTCGATTCCTACTCGATAGCTAAACTTTTGATAAAGTCTTTATAATTTTAACTTTTTCTCTAAATTTATTTTCGTATATTTAAATTAATTCTCCAAAATTTTATACTCACAACATTAGCATTATAATAACATTTAACAGCTCTAACAACATCAGATGTCCAAAATTCCTGTTGCCATTCACTATTAAAAAGTGAAATCCCCCGCAAAATAACCGGCTTCCCAAAAGAATTAACTAATTGGCCATGGCGTACACTAAGTCTTCCAAATGGAGGATCGGCTGCAAACGAATGAGTAAATATTGAAAGGCAGACGGACAATAAAAAAATTTTTGGTAAAATATTGAGTAAATAATCCATAATTTAAGTAAGAATTATGTAAAAAATATACTGAATCTTTATGCTTAAAAATTATTTTAAAAGTATGTATTAAATTTAAAAAATATAGGTATTTTTGGGAAATTATTTAAACAATTTTAGACAATGTTTAAACTAACATCCATTGTTAATTACCTAAACTAATTAAATTAATTTTTCATGTTATTTTGGATTATTCAACGCTGGGTCAGGTCTAAAGTAGAATTGGAGGACTGATATTCAGACAGAAAATTTTGGATATCCAAATCTGTCATCACAAAAAATAGTAATAAATATATAGTGATTAATCCACTACCGATTCACAGACCTTACAATCATTTAATTATTCGAGAAAAACTAGTAAATAATTTTATTAATTAAAATAATGGATATACTTTAGCCGGTGGCCCACTCAGAAACTGGTCAAATTATATACCATTCGATTCGTCTCGGCGAGCTGAGTCGAATGGTATCACTCTTTTTTTGCGGAAATTTCTACGAGCCGAGATATAGGTCCTTGAAAACCGAAAAACCAAAGGGGGGACCAAGCACTTTTTTGGGGTGAAAAATTCGAATATGCAAATAATATCTCATTCGAAAGAGCTCGTCGAGCTGAGTCGAATGACACCAAAATCAACGAAATCCGACTTGATTGGTCCGAGATATAGATACCTGAAAACTGGTAACCCAAAGGGGTGATTTTTGGAAATAAAAATTTTTTAACCATATTATAGTTCATTCGAATGAGCTCGACGAGCTGAGTCGAAAGACACCAAAATCACCGGGATTGAACAAGTTTAGACAAAGTTACGACAAAAAAATTCAAAAAACCTAAACCTATGGAGCGTCGGCGAGGCGCTTGTGCAAAACACCGCGCTTCGCGCGGTGTTTTGCGTCACGCGCCTCGCGGGGAGTCTACGGGCGCTGGGTCTGGGCTCGTAACATAAACCTATTCCTATCTCCCTTGCTCTGGACGTATTTTGGGGGCTGTAGTATAGTATACCGGAGTCAAAATTTCGATACAAAACACATACCATTCGATTCGTCTCGGCGAGCTGAGTCGAGTGGTACCACTCTCTATTCACGGAAATGCCTGTGAACCGAGATATAGGTCCCCGAATATCGAAAAACCAAAGGGGGGAGTAAGCACTTTTTTGGGGTGAAAAATTCGAATATGCAAATAATAGCTCATTCGAAAGAGCTCCTCGAGTTGAGTCGAATGACACCAAAATCAATGAAATCCGACTTGATTGGACAAAGTTATGAGCTTTTATTTTAGCTCCTTACCTATGGCATCTGTGGATATTTTTGCTGCTACGGAGGCCACAAATACGTCCAGAGCAAGGGAGATAGGAATAGGCTCATGTTACGAGCCCAGACCCAGCGCCCGTAGACTCCCCGCGAGGCGCGTGCCGCAAAACCCCGCGCGAAGCGCGGGGTTTTGCACAAGCGCCTCGCCGTCGCTCCATAGGTTTAGGTTTTTTGTTTTTTGTGTCATAACTTTGTCTAATCTTGTCCAATCACGGTGATTTTGGTGTCATTCGACTCAGCTCGTCGAGCTCTTTCGAATGAGTATTATTTGTATAAAAAAATTTTTATTCCAAAAATCGCCCCTTTGGATCTACGGTTTTTAGGGGTCTATATCTCTGTCCAATCAAGTCGGATTTCATTGATTTTGGTGTCATTCGACTCAGCTCGAGGAGCTCTTTCGAATGAGTTATTATTTGCATATTCGAATTTTTCACCCCAAAAAAGTGCTTACTCCCCCCCTTTGGTTTTTCGATTTTCGGGGACCTATATCTCGGTTCACAGGCATTTCCGTGAATAGAGAGTGGTACCACTCGACTCAGCTCGCCGAGACGAATCGAATGGTATGTGTTTTGTATCGAAATTTTGACTCCGGTATACTATACTATATCCATTTTGGGGCCTCCGTAGCAGCAAAAATCTCCACAGATGCCATAGGTAAGGAGCTAAAAGAAAAGATCATAACTTTGTCAATTCAAGTCGGATTTCGTTGATTTTGGTGTCTTTCGACTCAGCTCGACGAGCTCTTTCGAATGAGATATTATTTGCATATTCGAATTTTTCGCCCCAAAAAAGTGCTTGGTCCCCCCTTTGGTTTTTCGGTTTTCAAGGACCTATATCTCGACTCGTAGAAATTTCCGCAAAAAAAGAGTGGTACCATTCGACTCAGCTCGCCGAGACGAATCGAATGGTATATAATTTGACCCGTTTCTGAGTGGGCCACCGGCTAAAGTACAGCCAAAATAATTTTTAAATTTTATTTTATTCAAATATAAATAGAGAATAATAAAAAAAGTTAACAGATGCACTAAAATTGCTTTTAAATAATTTCTAAATATTCTTTTTGAGACAACAACTTTTTAAAAATATAAAAGATTAACCTTTAAACTTAAATAAACTTTAATCTTTTTTTCTGCCAATTATTACGAATAATAAATAGAAAAATGGATGTTTGAAAATTACAGAAAATTTAAATAATTCAAGAAGTGTTATGGCTCGGGTCGCCTCCTGATTTAAATTTTTCCAGCTTTTTGAATGATGTATGAAACAAGAAATAGTTATTCCTAATCATTGGAAACCAGAATTAAGAATTCCCTATCTTTATTGAAATAGTAAAGCAGCTGGGCTATAGCTATTTCTCTCCTTTAGCTAGTGCAAAAGGTTAATCGGCGGCTGGGAGCGAACCAGTATTTTCAGAGGACCGAACTCATGCTTACACCATTCCGTCTACAGCACAGCCTTAGGAATTAAATAGCTATATGCTTTACAAAATTAAATTTCTGATTACCAGTCCCGAGCTTTCTCAAAATTAATAATATAAAAATAATTTAAAAAATTTTTTAATGGAAATTAAATAATAATATTTATTTATAAATATTTATATATAATTAAATTTATAAAATTTAAATTGCAAATTAAACAAAACATGCAAATATTATTTTTGATTTTAAAAAATTAGAATTTTTCCTTGCTAAAATTAAAATGAAAATTAAAAATAAAATTTGCAAAACAAAAAAATAAATTAATATTTTTAGAGAAAAATATTTTATTTTTCATAAATTTATTTTACATAAATTTAGAAAAAGAAACTTTTTATAAATTAGCTAAAATTAATAAAACAGTTCGAGTTTTCTTGTTTATAATAATTATCGAATTTACTCGAATAATTAACTGAGTCAGCGAGAGATTCAAACAATACCCAGGGTAATTATTTGACTAAATCAGTATTTTGTGAACGTTTGTGATGTTTGTCCACTTCAAATGTTTTTAACAGTTTTTAACATACATTAATAATTGTGGTTTGAAATTCTGTTTTTCACCTATATTCTATGCTGAAGGTAATTGGTTATTTCTATTCCTTGAACAGTCATAATAATATTGCAATCACTGAGTCAATTCTGTTTTTCTTGTTTTGTCTTATTTTATATCTTTTAGATAATAACAGAATTTGTGTACTCGATAACCTCCTCAAAATTTCGATTAACTAAGTATTTTTTCTTCCATTTGTTTTTGAAACGGTAAGGCAACTGAAGTTTCTCCTCTAGATAGAACCAACTATTTTTAAAGTGATTCAATATATTTCTGTTCCCTTAGGGCATCTAAACGTCGATTTGAATAAGCAGATTTTTGCATCAAATGCTATCAAATAAACCCATTGTATTTTTGCTAAAAACCTCAAAATAAAACTTAAAAATATTTTGTGTATTGTGTTCTGATATTTCCCCATAAATATATTTATTTATTTGGAATTAGAAAAAATAAAAAAAATTTTTTAAATTAATAAAAACAAAAAATTCACGTGAAAAACTTTAAAATTAAAGATTAAAAATTAATTATAATTTAGTAAAAATAAAAAATGATTAATCTAAATAAGAATATTTTTAATATTTTATAAATATATTATTATAATATATTATTATCATTTCAGCTCGAAAATGCCCGAAAAGTTTAAAAGTCCAGGTTGCTGTTTTTAACCAATAAACCAGTTTTTAACCAATTTTAACCAATAAAATTTAACTTTAAAAATATAAAATTTATATTGATCGATAGAGAATAAACAGAACTTTCAGAATCTTTTTAAATTTTGAAAATCGGTTCAGAATTGATCGAGAAATAGTATAACAAACTTTTAAAAAAGTTGTCGCAAAAAAGTTCGCAAAAAATTCAAACATGTTTGAATCAAAAAAAGGTCTCCGGCAACATGTCGCATTTTATGTAAGCACGCAAAATACGATAAAATCGCCCGCGACTTTTCTCTCCTCTTTTTCCATTATCTTTTCTGTTTATCTTTTCTGTCGCGTGTCGCGCGCGATTTTTATGTAAGCGTAGCATTAGACTCCACTAATTCACTTCATTAAAAAAATTTAGTTGAATGTATGGGGAAAATATTCCTTCTAAATTAATTTTAAATAAAAAGAAAAAAGTTTTAATTTTATTGTTAACTGCTTAATATTTTTAGCGGGGATGGGCAGACTTTCATCTGTTTCCGTATTTTTGTCTTTTTCCACAGTTATTTTTGAAAAAATTTTAATTTGGGTTTCCTGTTTTACTCGGCACTGAATTGGGAGAAATCTGGCCTTTCAAAATTTTGATATTTTCTCATAGGAAGAATTGAATATTGACTAACTTGAACTGAAGCCCGACTGAAAAATTGAAATTTTTGCACTTCGTTCAAAAAATTTAGTTGAATGTATGGGGATTCAATTGAATTTTAGTTCAATATATTTTACCTGATGCTTTATCATCTCCTCAAACTTGATGAGGTATCTACTAAGATACGCCTTTATTCAAAAGAATTAGTGTTAATAAAAAAGCCTACTTAACTAATTTTATGGGAAGAATTGAAAACATTGAGTCAACCAACCTATTATAGGTATGCAGCAGGGATGTCTCGGGTTACCCGAAACCCGATACCCGAAACCCGAAACCCGGACTTTTTTTCGACCCGAAACCCGAAACCCGACCCGAGAAATTTTCGAAAACCCGACCCGAAACCCGACATTTTCCTTGGAATTTTATTACAAAAAGGGAAGATTTTTGGCTCTTTGGCCTTCCAAAATTCCCAAAATTTTCGCCTGCGGCGCTGGAAAATGAAGAAATCTAGTGGGTTGGTCTTCCAAAATTCTCAAAATTTTCGCCTGCGGCGCTGGAAAATGAAGAAATCTAGTGGGTTGGTCTTCCAAATTTCCGAAAATTTTCGCCTGCGGCGCTAAGAAATGTTGCCGAATTTGGGCACGATTTTTAAGGATCATGATGGTTTGTGGAGGTATCTATGGGAGGTATCTTCGGGGGAAGATAAAAAAATCAAAAATTAAAAAATGTGGGCGTGATATCGCGTGGGACGTTTTCCGTTGGGATTTTTACCATAAAAAGAAGAATTCTGGCCTCATGGCCTTCCGAAATTTGCAAAATACAGAGTAATTTTGCCGTGATGTCGAAGGAGCAAGAGTGGATGAAGGGTGATATCGGGGGATTTACTTGGATTAAGGTGGATTCAGGGAGATATCGGAGGGTTTAGAGGTGTATCTGGGATTTCAAGGTATTTGCAGAGGGTCTCGGAGGTTTAAGGTATAAATCATGGATTAGACATCTTCACCAGATACTTTTAAATGCCTTGATATCCCTTTTAATCCCCAAATCCCCTGATATTACTCTTAATCCATCCAAATCCATTTAATCCCTGTCTCTTATTATATCACTACTACTATCCGCAGCCTCTCCGAATTATATCACTACTACTATCCGCAGCCTCTCCGAAAAATTTGGCTTCATGTTCAAATTTTTAACTGACCCGACCCGAAACCCGACCCGAGACCCGAAACCCGGACTTTTTTTCGACCCGAAACCCGAAACCCGATCCGAAGAAAATTTTGAAAACCCGATCCGAAACCCGACCCGACTTTTTTCTCAACCCGTGACATCCCTGGTTTGGACCAGCTTATCTTTACCATTTGTAAACCAAATTTCTTCTTCCTGGTACCAAAAAATTTCTCAGAGAATTGTGAATAAAATAAAAAAAGAATTATCAATTTTTGTTGAGATTGAAGCGAGATATGACCAAAACAAAAGGGGCGGAAAATTTGCCGCACCCTGTATAAACAACATTTTACGTCAGATAATGTCAAAATATATAAAAATATCCGTCTATGTCTGGCCATTATCTTTCGTAATATTACTTTATAAAAAAATAAAATTATATAAAAATTATTTAAAAAGTCAAACAATCAGAAAATCAGAAATTATATTGGTAATGTAAAATGGTTTTAGAAAAAAAGAACACTATGATTTATGCTTCCGAAAATGTTATTTTCCCAAGAATATGTATAAATAAAAATATGTATTTACTGCATACCAGGGATGTCTCGGGTGAGAAAAAAGTCGGGTCGGGTTTCGGGTCGGGTTTTCAAAATTTTCTTCGGATCGGGTTTCGGGTTTCGGGTCGAAAAAAAGTCCGGGTTTCGGGTCTCGGGTCGGGTTTCGGGTCGGGTCAGTTAAAAATTTGAACATGAAGCCAAATTTTTCGGAGAGGTTGGGGATATTAGTGATTTGCGGGCTTAATAAGATAATATATAAGAGTGATATAATACATAAGAGACAGGGATTAAATGGATTTGGATGGATTAAGAGTAATATCAGACGATTTGGGGATTAAAAGGGATATCAAGGCATTTAAAAGTATTTGGTGAAGATGTCTAATCCATGATTTATACCTTAAACCTCCGAGACCCTCTGCAAATACCTTGAAATCCCAGATACACCTCTAAACCCTCCGATATCTCCCTGAATCCACCTTAATCCAAGTAAATCCCCCGACCTTCATCCACTCTTGCTCCTTCGACATCACGGCAAAATTACTCTGTATTTTGCAAATTTCGGAAGGCCATGAGGCCAGAATTCTTCTTTTTATGGTAAAAATCCCAACGGAAAACGTCCCACGCGATATCACGCCCACATTTTTTAATTTTTGATTTTTTTATCTTCCCCCGAAGATACCTCCTTCCCCCGAAGATACCTCCTTCCCCCGAAGATACCTCCCATAGATACCTCCACAAACCATCATGATCCTTAAAAATCGTGCCCAAATTCGGCAACATTTCTTAGCGCCGCAGGCGAAAATTTTCGGAAATTTGGAAGACCAACCCACTAGATTTCTTCATTTTCTAGCGCCGCAGGCGAAAATTTTGGGAATTTTGGAAGGCCAAAGAGCCAAAAATCTTACCTTTTTGTAATAAAATTCCAAGGAAAATGTCGGGTTTCGGGTCGGGTTTTCGAAAATTTCTCGGGTCGGGTTTCGGGTTTCGGGTCGAATAAAAGTCCGGGTTTCGGGTATCGGGTTTCGGGTAACCCGAGACATCCCTGATATACATATTTACATAACCTGTACATATTTAAAACTGATTTAAACTTTAATAATAAAAATATAAAATAAAATTTGAAGTGTGGTTGTTGATTGCTTAATCGCAGGAAAATGCAAACAATTAACTTTAACAAAATTGCTCGACAGTCCAACATTAAATAAAGGTTAAATATTAACTTTGGAAAAGCTATTTATATTTTTTAAATTAAATATTTAGGCGTTCGAGTATCTGATACAGCTTCCAATCTAAACAATTTATTTGATGCGCATTTTGAAAAAATTGAATAAAGAAAATTGGAACAGATTAATGAATTTTTAGATTAATAAAGTTTGTAGCATTTCTTTTAAAATATTTAATGTCATTTCTAATAATATTCTTATATTTCTTAGAAATTAAATACTTCAAAAATTAACCGTCTGATATCAAAAAAATTTTAGCAAGAATTTTTATCAATATGACTTTATTTTTAGTTTCTTTACTCTGAAAATATAAGCTTTTTTTGGGTAAATGTCCAGCTCGCTGTACACATGTCCGCAAAATGCATTCTGCATAAAGGCATTTTTTTCTGCATTCACTCCTTTCCTTCTCTTTGAAATGATTGGTTGACAGTTTGGCGCAACAAAGGGAATGGGCCTTGGATTTAAACGAAGCAAGGTGCTATAGACTTTGGATTTAAAAATCTAATATACATACATTCCCTAGTTGATCATTTTCATTGCTGATCACTCTCACGGTTTATCAAATTTCCGAGAGAGTGATTGAGAGTGATCAACCGAGAAAGTGATCAGCCGGGAGAGTGATCAACATTTAAATTGATCAACTGGAGGTTGAAAAATCATTTTTAATCTCTTTGATATCAGTTCTAGATAAGATTCTTTTTTTACGTTTGGTGACCAAAATCCCCATTGGTACCAAAATTTCAGTGCCCAATATTCCGTTTTTTGATGACCAAAATTCCGCTGGTGACCAAAATTCTAAAAAGATTGGTGACTAAAGTTCCGAAAAACCTTGGTGACCAAAATTCCGTACACCCTACATATTCCCTGTTGCATTTAAAAATGTAAATTAAATTTTCTCTATTTTTATGTAAAATTATAAAATTTAATTAATTTTATACTTTTTTAATTTTTATTGCTTATCTTCTCAATCGTTCCCTGTTTATATTCTATAACACGCAAAAAAAAAGAAATAATAATTTTAAATTATTTTTCACATAATAACTGAATCATCTTTTAAAATCGTTTTTATTTTAAATTATTATTTTTTGATTTTTTCATTTTATTTTCAAATATTTTTTATTAAAATTTATTTAAAATATAATTATGATTACAAAATTAATCTTAACAATTTTATTATTTTTTTCTTTCAATTATTCTTCAATTATTAGCTGTCCTTTTAATAATAAAATTAAAATATCCAAAATTGAAAATATAAATATTATTACCGAAAAAGATATAACAAAATGTAAATTTCCTTTAGAGAATATAACTGGCTGTTCTGGGTTTTTTCATAAATTTATAAAATTAAAAAAAAAGTTTTTTTAAAGAATAATATTTTGTTATGAAAGTCAGCTAAGTTCTCTCTCTAAAAAATTTTGGAAAGTTAACAAACGTTTTGAAATTACAAGAAAAAGAAATAGTCAAATATGTAAACAAATAATGATTGAAAAATCAGTTGAAACGAATAATGTTGAATGGCACGGGTTTGTTGTTATCGAGGAAGGAAAAAATTGTTTGAAAGTTGAAGCTGATATTTTTAAAAGGTTTGGGTTAAAGTTAAGAAATAAAGTATTAGAAATATAGTATTTGCCAAAGGACTTTTGGGATTGCGGAAAGGACTGGGAGAGAATCGTACGAGATATCTAGAAAAACCTCTATCTCAATATCTCAATAAAGATCTCTAGTGAAAATTTTTTTCTTTAATAAAGAAAAATTTTCAAAAATAAATTGAAAGTAAAGGCAACATTTTCAGAGAAAAGTCCTTTTTATAAAAAGAGTTCCCTAAATTAATATAAAAATAATTGTTTTTACAGCGAGGGTTATGTTCTAAATGATATTAAAGCTTCGGAACTTATCAATTATCTTCTTGGAATGGATAACTCACTCAAAAGTTAGTACTGTAAAAATAAACTAGTAGTTAAACAAAGAAACCCATTAAGATTCTGTTCTAGTAGAAATAAAGGTTTTTTGTTTTTTACATATCACTTAAAGCTTCAAGTTTCAACTCAAAACTAAGACAAAAAACCTTAGAAAAATTTACTATTTGCCAAACAAAGGGATTTTTTTGGGCGTATGTTAATAACTGTCAAACAACTCTTAACCAAGAGTCTTCAACGATAATAATTTCTAAATTTATCTCTGAAATCCTCCTTCAAGGAAAACTTTTAAGGTAAAATCTTAGAGGCTAGTCCTATTGACGATGAGCATATCATCGCCTATTGACGATGAGCATATCTCGCTTCAATCTCAACAAAAATTGATAATTCTTTTTTTATTTTATTCACAATTCTCTGAGAAATTTTTTGGTACCAGGAAGAAGAAATTTGGTTTACAAATGGTAAAGATAAGCTGGTCCAAACCAGGGATGTCACGGGTTGAGAAAAAAGTCGGGTCGGGTTTCGGATCGGGTTTTCAAAATTTTCTTCGGATCGGGTTTCGGGTTTCGGGTCGAAAAAAAGTCCGGGTTTCGGGTCTCGGGTCGGGTTTCGGGTCGGGTCAGTTAAAAATTTGAACATGAAGCCAAATTTTTCGGAGAGGCTGCGGATAGTAGTAGTGATATAATTCGGAGAGGCTGCGGATAGTAGTAGTGATATAATAAGAGACAGGGATTAAATGGATTTGGATGGATTAAGAGTAATATCAGGGGATTTGGGGATTAAAAGGGATATCAAGGCATTTAAAAGTATCTGGTGAAAATGTCTAAACCACTGATTTATACCTTAAACCTCCGAGACCCTCTGCAAATACCTTGAAATCACAGATACACCTCTAAACCTTCCGATATCTCCCCTAATCCACCTTAATCCAAGTAAATCCCCCGATATCACCCTTCATCCACTCTTGCTCCTTCGACATCACGGCAAAATTACTCTGTATTTCGTTACAGTTTTCTTCATTTTTTGGCGCCGCAGGCGAAAATTTTGTAAATTTCGGAAGGCCATGAGGCCAGGATTCTTCTTTTTATGGTAAAAATCCCAACGGAAAACGTCCCACGCGATATCACGCCCACATTTTTTAATTTTCGATTTTTTTATCTTCCCCCGAAGATACCTCCTTCCACCGAAGGTACCTCCCATAGATACCTCCACAAACCATCATGATTCTTAAAAATTGTGCCCAACTTCGGCAACATTTCTTAGCGCCGCAGGCGAAAATTTTGAGAATTTTGGAAGGCCAACCCACTAGGCTTCTTCATTTTCCAGCGCCGCAGGCGAAAATTTTGAGAATTTTGGAAGGCCAAAAGACCAAAAATCTTCCCTTTTTGTAATAAAATTCCAAGGAAAATATCGGGTTTCGGGTCGGGTTTTCGAAAATTTCTCGGGTCGGGTTTCGGGTCGAAAAAAGGCCGGGTTTCGGGTTTCGGGTTTCGGGTAACCCGTGACATCCCTGGTCCAAACATCAAAATGCATCAAAAAATATTTTTTTCTTGCCAAATTTTAATTGATCATAACTTTGTCCAAAATCCTTCAATCCCAGTGATTTTTGCCCCAATCGACTCAGCTCGTTCAGTCGCATCGAAATAGCTTATAATTACATTTTTGAAAATTTCACTCAAAAATTTTATTTTTACCAAAATTATTTTAATTTATCATTCAGAGGACCGTAGCTCATTTGATTTTTGTCGAAGCCGCCTGATTTTGATGTCATTCGAATCAGAATGAAGAGCTGATTCGAATTATATAAACAATTCTAATATCAAAATCTTAGCCTTGAATCTAGGCCAATTTTTATCCAAAAAATTTTGCTCAAACTTTGAGAGAAGTTTTATCAGAGTAAACTTAAAATTTAAAGGTGATTTTGGTATCAAAAATTTTCTCAGAGAGTTGTCAATAAAATAAAAAAAGAATTATTAATTTTTGTTGAGTTTGAGCCGAGATATGACAAAAACAAAAGGGGCGGAAAATTTGCCGCACCCTGTATATTAAAGGGCATTTAAGGATATTCACGTGTTGCACTCGGAATGTCTTTTTTGAAATTAGTTTTTCTTTTCTCAAAATTTATTTAAATGTATTTAATTCACAATGTTCACCGAAAAATAATTTTTAATTTAATATTAATCTTTAATTAATTAAATAAAGTAAGTAATTATTAACCAATTAATTTAATTTATTTGAAGGAAAATATGAATTATTTAAAATATTTATTTAAAATATTTGTATTTTTAATTTTTATTCAAATTATTAACGGAACTATAAAGCAAGGAAAAAAGAGGGTAATTAATATATTTCTCTTAAATATTTTTTGTTATAATTATTTTAGAAATTTAATAATATTGATAAAGAATTTATGAATACTTCCAGACAAGCTTCTTCTTCTTCTAAATTAAATTTAGAAAAAGAATTAAATGAAACAATAAAATATTCTTTAAATAATAATCTGAATAATGTAAGAAAACCATTTATTCGTGTACGACGAAATAAAGGAAAAAATCCTAATAGTTTACCTTCATCACCAATCCGTGTTTCAAATAATTCCTTTATTGGCAAGGATCACATCAATGACGTAATTTTTTAAAATTTCTAATTATTAGGGATTTATTAAAATAAAATTGTCAATTAAAAGATCATAATTAATTATAATTAATTAAACCGACTTTATGAGCAATCTCAATAAACAGGATCTAGAAAGTCCGAAATATATATTACTTAGACCTTTTATTGTCTAAGTAATAATAATTAATTTATGTTTGTAGCACCTTCGTTTAATAATTGAATCCTCCAATATTTTCTAACAAAATTAACTCCAAAATTGTCTTTTCCTTATTTAAAATTCTTAAAATAATTATAAAATTTTAGAAAAATTTTGCAAAATTAGATGAGTATTTACTCATAAAATCCCTAAATAATATTCAAATAGAGGAGAAAGAAGTAAGACCTAAACAAAAACGTCGATTGTCAAATTAATATTCAAACAATCAAAAAATATGAGAGAAAATATAAATTTAATCTATAAAGTTGGGTGATTGATTATAATTCTCTTTTAGTAATTATTTTAATTTCAACTTTATTCCAACATTTTAATTGTAGAATTTATCTAATTTAATTTAAAATGAAACATTTAAATTCGTTCTTATACAAAACTTTATACACTGCTCCACATAACTATAACCTCACCCTAAATTTTCGAATTTCTTAACTTCTACTGAACCAATCGGGCTGATTTTTATTTTGTATTAATTAAAGCAGGTAACAATTCATATAAACTAGAGAAATTGAAAGGGTTTATATAAATTGTTACCTGCTTTAATTAATAAAAAATAAAAATCAGCCCGATTGGTTCAGTAGAAGTTAAGAAATTCGAAAATTTAGGGTGAGGTTATAGTTATGTGGAGCAGTGTATAAAATTAAACTTATAAAAAAATTTTTTATTTAAAAAAATTGTTTTATTTATTGTTTTGTCTTTTTAAATTTCACTTAAAACTCGGTAAACATTTCAATAATTCTCTAAATTCAGAATTATTAATTTTTATGGATTTAGGGAATGTATAAGGTGGTGAGAATCGATATGGACATAACGAGATTTTTGTAAAAAACTTACTTCTTTGTCTAGTTCAATAGATTATAAAAAGTTTTTTTCAAATATACAAAGCCTGTTGTTCTTTACTAAAATAGTAAAATAAATTTTATTTAAATAATATATCGTTTTAATTAACAAATTAAAATATAGTGATTCATCAAAATGAAAATAATTGTAATTATTTAATATATAAATTATTATATTATCAAGTCAATTATAAATTAATTTTATTTAAAAATAAAATAATTTAAATTTTATTTAAACAAAATATTTTAAGGAAAATATAAAAAAATAAAAATGAAATATTATCTATCAATTAACCTAATTATATTTATTTTGTCTAATTTGCATTTTGGAGGTATTTTTAAATACTTAAATATTTTATTAAATATTGTAAAACCGGAGTTATCTTAAAAACAAGTAGATAGTAGAAACAAGTAGAAAACAAGTAGATAATTCCCAGAGATATATGTAGGTCTAATGGAATAGGGCAAAGCTGATCACTTTCTGAGAGATGCTGGGAGACAAGTCCTTCATGTTATAGAAAGACTTATCTAACGTTATATTTAGACGGAATTGATAGTAGGAGCCGGTAAAAGGAAGTTTAGGGGGTGAAAGTTTAAAAATTGGATTCTCGCATTAGAAAACAAATGTTTAAAAAACTTTTATCGTCAGGAACAAGAGTTCCTGACGATAAAAGTTACATTAATGGGAGCTTCAAACGAGATTTCATTAATTAAATAATTTATATATCACAGTCCAAATTACAATTCAATAACGAATTACATTTGACCGGCCAAATTACAGCGAGCTAGTCCGAATTATTTCCGGATAAAGAAAAGTATTAGTAGTTGGGCGGATAAGCAATAAGAGAAAAAAGAAAAACAAAACAAATAGTGTGTTATAGGATTTTAGAGTAAGTTCTGGTAAACGATACTGGTATCGGCCAACCCGAGACCGAGATTGACCGATACTCAAGAACCCGATACCGAGACCGATACCAACATTTTGAGCCGAGACCGATACCGAGAAACGATACTGACCGAGACTAACAAAAATTTTTATTTTATGTCAAAAAATACGTGTAAAAATAAATTATTCTTTATTTTCATCATCCAAATCATCATATAAATACTCTTCATCATCTGGATCCGATCAGGCTTGGCAATGGATACAAATTTTTGTGTCCTTATCCGAATATTTCGGTTAACCAAACCATTGATTTCAGCGCCGCAGGCAAAAATTTTGAAAATTTTAGAAGTGCAAGTCAACAGATTTCTTCCAATTTTCAGCGCCGCAGGCGAAAATTTGAGAATTTTGGAAGGCCATGAAGCCAGATTTCTGCTAATTTTTCCCTCATCTACGCAAAACTCAATGTGCTCATGCCTGCTTACAATCACTTTAAATCCCCTTAATCCACTGGTGGTAACAACAGTTGCCGAAAATCGGAAGGCTCTGTAATCAAAATCTTGAAACTCTACCCCGAGGGCTCGGAAAATTCAACATTTCAGCGCCGCAGACGAAAATTTATTAAATTTTGGAAGGCCATGTCACCAAATTTCTTCCCTCTTCAGCGCCGCAGGCGAAAATTTTTTGAATTTTAGAAGCCTTATTCGAAAAAAATTCACTTTCTCTGTTATGGACGGATATCCGAAAAAAATTATAGACGAAAACTTGGACAATATTGAGGATTTTGTTTCTTTGAGTCAGTATCGTTTCTCGCCGAGAAATGGACCGAGAATCTCGGTATCGGTTTCGAGACCGAGAATGAAAAAACCGAGACCGATATTGGAAAAAAGCCGAGAATCTCGGTATCGGTCTCGGTCTTGATCAACTCTAATTTGAACTAAATCGCTTAAAGTAATTTGGCCGGCCGAGTGTATTTTGGGCTTTTATGTAAATACTCATACATAGATACATACAAATGTTATGTTGAAATTAATTTGCTAAGTAATAACTCAAAATATGTAAAAGTTAAAAACGACCCTTGTGATACAAATGATTTTTTAATTGATGTGAAATGTATCAAATTTGATTGTGGAATGAGTTTGTTTATTTATTAATTGGGCGGCCAAAATATGCATACAAAGTCGCAAATATGCAAAATCGCAAAGACTATATATTAAAAAATTTAAAAAATCTAAGAAAATGCCAGCAAAACATCTATAAGTTTAAAAATTAAAAGAAATTCAGAACCCAAAATTTTTTATCACACAAATTCAAAAAGCAATTGTTTAGTTTTACTTATTAAATGTGTGGCCCTAACGGGGGCCGTTTTTTATGGCAAATTAACTATTATTTGAAAGAGCTCTTCGAACTGATTCGGATGGGACTAAAATCAACGTACCGTATTTACTCTATTAGAGCCACATGGGGCTCTATTTTTCAACCTTCCTCCAGACGGGGGCTATATTAAGGAGGGGGGCTCTAATAGAGACGGGGGGCTCTATTTTTCAACCTTCCTCCAAACGGGGGCTATATTAAGGAGGGGGGCTCTAATTGAGAGGGGGGCTATAATAGAGTAAATACGGTAATCTGATTTAAATGAACAAGCTTATGACCAGAGAGAGTTTTTTAGGTCCAACACCTAAATAGGTTCGCACCTAAATAGGTTCGAAAAAGTGATAACTTTTTAAAACATTTTTACCAGTTATTAGCTTAGTGGGACAATTTTGTACAACTGAACGAATTTAGAATGAACGAATCTTGATTGGGATGAATCGTGGGCCCCATTTTAGTTAATGGTTTAATATACATTGATATACAAATATCCACTGAAGGACAAAAATATGTAAAAATATGCATAAAAACCGGGGCCTAAAATGTACGGTCCACATAATACGTATACACAAAATGCTTTTTCATGTTTTGGCTAGCCTTATTCATAAAATATTATTTTCTGCTTATATTATAAAGTAATTTATTATATATATTTTGTATAACGTAAAATATTTACTATAAGAAAAATATTTCTAAGAAATTTTTATTTGTTTAAAAAGCTGGTTATATATATGGCTGCGGTATTTGTAAATACGAATCTCTTGAGAAAGATGGCCATTTTTGTACTTGTCACGAATGTACAACAAATTTTTGTAATAAAGCTACAAAGAATATTTATCAAAATATAATTTCAAAGTTGCTTTTATCTTTTCTGATTGTTTTTGGTTTTAGGGGTAAAAAATTATAATTATTATTACAAAGATTAAATAGTCAGTTAGTTTTAAGTATAAATATCTTATGACTATTTTTTAATTTCCTTTTTATTTAGAATTATCTTTTATCGCATGAAAAGAAGGAAAACATGAGATATGTATAAGAATAAACAAAATTATCAAGAATGTATATTTAGAATCTAAATAAAATTATATTCTATATTAAATTCATAAATTACTATTTATGAAATATGTAGATACTTTGAAAATTTTTAGAAAAAAATTATTTTATAATCAATCACTGAATGCTTTTAAATTTATAAACTAACAAAATAGTCTATTTCACTCTTCTACTTATGTATCAACTGAGATTAGTTCAGGTTTTTTAACTCTCTTGATTAAACCTTTAATTGAACGATCCCCATCCAAAGTATGCGGATAACAAAATAAATTAATCAAGGTTCTGAAAAACCTTCATCCCTTGAATTAAATTGACCAATAAGATAAAAAAGAGTAATGACTTATTACAGAATCTAAATGTTTCTAGTCAGGATTAGCACTTAACTGCGTAAGAAAAGGATTCGCTTAGTTCTTTAAGAAAAAATTATTTTGATAGATTTTTGATAAATTTTCGTACAATAATTTAAGGAATTGAAGTTAAGGATAGGAAATTAATCTCGAATATACAGTCTTTAACATTATTACAAAGGGCTTTCAGAAAAGTATAAAATAAAAATTTAATATAGCCAAAGCCTATATTTAATACAGTCTATCAAAATTATTTCAATTTTCAGTTTTACTTATTAATTAAGAAGAGAAAAATTAGATAGAAGTTGCTTTGTTTAAAACAAACATATAAATTTTTGTGTTTTACATCTAACTCTTGACAAGACAATCCTATGATTCTGATTTAAATAGGCAACTCTCTTAGAAACATAAGGAAAAATATATTACATCTTGATAAAATTTTGTTTAATTTTAATAATTATTTAGTTCCATTAACTAAAGGGAGGCTCATTTTTTATGTTACAACCTAAGAAATTTATTAACAATTAATTTTACTAACTTTAAAAAATAAAAAAAAATTTATTCTTTTACAATAACATTATTCTTTTACAACTTTTATATCGTCCAAAACTATTCTTTAAAATTTTTATAATTTAATAAGCATTGTAATCTTTGTAGTAAATTGTAGATGCCTCAATACATTTTTCATTACTTTTTTTGGCATTCTTTTTATTTTTATTTGCTTTACGTTTCTAGAAAGTAAAAATAATTAACATTACTGACACCCTTTTCATATGCTTTATTCTAATATTTTTCCTTTACCATAAATTTATAAAATTAATTTTTAACCTTACGGAATGACACTTCAGACCAAAAGCCACCATCATCATCTTTATTTTGTGCCAAAACCCCTTTTTGATTTTTCGGTTTTATCATTCCATCAAGAATAAATAAAGCAATAAAAATTAAAAATAATACTTTTACCATACTTTTAAAATTAATAAAATATTTCAGAATTATTAAATTTAAAAAATTAAATGAATGAAATTAATGGAGATGATAAAAGAAGCTTTAAAAAATAAAGCTTGCCTTGAAATTCTAAGCTGAATAAATATAATACTTTATTTTAAAATAAAATGAGGAGCCAACTTTAAATTTTAAAAAGAAGGTTTGAGATATTAAATGTTGTGGTTTATAACATTTTTTAATTCGAGAGTATTGCCGCCAACAAGTGTTGGGTAAATTTTTTTAAATTTTATTTCTTTCAAGCGACACGTTTTAATTTTTTGTCAACTATTATTTCTCTTATAATTTTTAAAAAGCTTCCACTTTTTATTTTTCAAGTCTGGCCTATTCCATCAGGTGACAGAATTTAATGACAGAATGAATAATTGAAGGGTAAAATCAAAAAAAAGTCACAAGTAAAGCTCATGACTGGGGTTTCCGGGTTCAGTATTCCTTGAATATATAGGTATGTTTATTTATAGGTATATTAAATAAAATAAAATGACTATGATTAAATTTTATTTTTTTCTTGTAAAAAAACAATTTTGATTGAACATTTGAGTCAAATTTATCCAAAGAATATTCTATTTTTAGACATTCTCATATACTTTCTTTCCATCAAAGATCAGTTTGTATGTTGCCCAATAGGAAAGGCATACAAATACGTCTTGGTAATTTATATATTAATTAAGGTCTGGCCAATCTGGTCAATCCAATCCAATTATTACTAAATGTAATGGTAATACCTATTTAGATAGGTTTATTTGACAGAATTGTGCTTGAATTCATTTAAATGTATTTTATTTTTTATTTAGAGAATTTCAAGGTTTGATTCTATAACTCTTTTTGTATTCTAGAAAAATAACCACCTTGTTGGTTAAGAAATTGCCGACTAGAAATGCTACATTAAATGAAAAAATATTTTTAAATTTACTATTTTAATGTTTAAAAACAAATTTATTTATTTAAATAAACAAAAACAATTAAATTATTTCCTTTTTGTTAAATTAAAGGAGAAAGTGAAATATTAATGTACTAAATAAAATTTACTAAAATTTTTAAATTAAACTGGTTTTTATTTAAATTTTCTATCTGAAAGTAATTAAAATTTTACAATAATTTTTTTGGAATTTTCGATTTAATCTCTTTATAATAAAATTAAATTTTAATATTATTTTTATAACTTTTTTTATATTTTGAAATTTTACTTTAAAAATTTTAGGGAATTTTTTTGTTTAAAATTCAAGTATTTATTCAAATTACAGAAAATAATTGATATTTATTGTTAAAAATTTCCAACTTTGGAGGAGGATGAGTAGGGGGGCACAATAATAAAAAAATAGAGGAATGGATGAAAAAGTAAATAAAGAAGCAGAGGTGGGTCGGAACAGTCAGAGGTGTCGGGCCGGAAATCGGAACTGGCTCAAAAGTCGGAAATCGGAAAATTCCGACCCACCTCTGTAAAGAAGGAGCTTTCTCCTGCTATTTCTCTTTTTGTTTACTTATTTACTAAATAAAATGAATTATTTTCTTTTATTTCCATTTTTGTTAATTAATTTTTGTTATTTCACAAACGGGGAAAAAGCAACAATTGAACAATGCGACACTGTAATGGATGCTGATTATAAAGCTGACTGCAAGTTTGTTAATTAATTTAGAGATTAATAAAATAATTTAAATTGAAATTTTGATTATTTTATTTAGAAACTTTAAATTCCAATTCCTTTTATTTTATATTTTTATATTCGATATTTTTGTGTTTTTCATGTTTTCTGTCTTTTTTAATAGGAGAAATTAGAATTTTGTGAGACTTAAAAACCCTTAAATAAATTTTAGATGTTTAACTGATTTTCCTACATGCATAAAATCATTAATAACTGAGGGAAAGTGTACAAAAGAAAATTATCCAAGTAGTAATTTTATTGAAAAACCTTGCTCTAATGTGTATTCGAAATGTTCGGCGGCGAAAAATGGATGTGAAACTGGGATCTGTGCATGCTTTGAGTAGGAATTTTAATACTACATAGCTATTTTTTGAATTATTAAATAAAATGTTGGAATAAATTAAACAAAAGTTGAGGAATCTGAGAGATTCTATTAATATTCGCCTCCACGACCTCAAGACAAAACTAAAAAATAACAACGAATCACTTTTACTAAATTTGACAATATGAGGAGGAATTTAATATTTTTCTCGATATTCCCTAAATTTCTCAACAAAATATCCCTCCAGTAAATCTTCATTTTTTCAAACTCTTTAAAAATTTATTTTATAATACTTTAATAACTTAAAATATAAAAATTAAAGTTCGATTGTTGATTGTTTGTTCAAAAATACATGTCAACCTATACCAAAATTTACTGGCAGTTCAGCAGCAGTTAAACGTATATTTTTAATTTTAATTTGGGTATTCTTCTAAATTTTAAAATTAAATATTTAGGCGTTCGAGCATCGGATACAGCTTTTGGTTTTAACAATTTATTTGATGCACATTTTGAAAAAATTGAATAAAAAAGTTGGAATAAATTAATGAATTAAATTTTTAGATTAATCAAGTTTATAGAATTTCTTTTAAAGTTGTAGCGCCTTCTTACAATATTACCTATGATATTTTTAATTAAGTGATTCTACAATTTTTTGAAGAATTTAAGAGTTAAGAATAAATACTTCAATTATCGTATTTGGAATTTATAGAAATTAAAAAATATCTATAATTTCTTTCAGACCTGTTCACATTAATGAATGGTTAAGGAGTCTTTGCTCAATTTGCTACTTACATATGTGCTAATTTATTAGACTATGTTTTATTATATTTCCTGTCGTGTCTAAAATAATTTAAAAAATTAGAATATTAAATTGATACGAACCATCAAAACAAATATTTTACAAATCTGGTTTCCCCCATATTCGGCCTCGTTATTAAAGTGCTCTAGTGTTTTCTTTAATACATTTAATAAATGTTGTATATTATTTTGGGACGCATATACAATTTTTGGGACGCATAAACTTTCATGGGACGCATAAAAGTTCATGGGACGCATAAATGTTCATGGGACGGATGTCCTAAGATAGAGCCAAAAATTTGTAAAAATATTTTTTCTAATTTAAAATAAAATTTAATAATTTAAAAACTTTCCTCTTTTATTTTCTATTTCTTTTGCATTTAATATTATTTATTTTATCAAGTCTTGCAAGCATTTTTGCTTCATGGCCGGAAGTTAATGAATGTCGTTAATTTTATTGATTAATCAATATTTAAATTTTTGCAAAAATTTAATCGCGCTTAGAGCTACATATATACATAAATGCCTCTCCTCTTCATAATAGAGCTTTTTTTTAATCATTTATTTTAATTTATAAAGATTTATATTTTTATATATTATGTAAAGACAATTAAAATTTAAAAATTTCAGTCTTATTTAAATGTTTTTAATAAATTTTTAATTTGTCAGAAATAAAATTTTAATTATGCTAAAATTAAAAAAAAAACAAATTTTTTTTAATTCAAATTAAAGTTAGCCCAGCTTTCCGAAGTTGTAAAAATACCCGAAATTAATTTATTAAATCAAGAAAAAAACAGATTTTTCGAAAAATGAATTAAAATTTGCCTGCCAAATTAAAGCTGGTCTGAGGCAGAATTTGGAAATAAAATTATATTTTTTAATTTAAACACTTCTAAATTATATTTTGCTGACTGATTGTTCGAGTATTTTAAACTTTTTTAATTTGCCCAGAAATAATTTTTTAAATATTTTTAGATGAAAAACTATTTTCCCTAAATTTCCGAATAGTTTTATTTAAATGAAATTTCTTTTTGTTTTAACATATTTTTTGGTTGTGTTTATCACAAATTTACCTCAACCATTTGTTAGAGGAGCGGGTGATCGCTTTGGTGAGTTTAAATGAATAATAATTTATTTTGTATTACCAACATGGGAATTTGGGGAATTTCAGCCCCAATTCCATATCAATTAGTGAAAATTATACAAATAATGTTTTCTTCATCCTCCCTTTCGCATTTTTAAATGTTAATTAAATTTTCTCAAGTTTTTAGTAAAAATTTAAAATTAAATTTATTTTCTACTTTTTCATAACTTATCTTCCCAATAGTCCCCAATCCTCTTCAAAAAGTAACCTAAGCTTTTCCTATTATTTACATATACAACTAATTACTGATCGCTAAGTCTAAATATTTTATACAAAATAGGGTCAATTTTAGTTACTTTTATTCGTTCGATTTAAGTGCTTTACATATGCGCACTTAATTAGTAAAGCAGCTGGTCAATAGCTATTTCTCTCCTTTAGCTAGAGCAAAAGATTATTCGGCGGCTGGGAGCGAACCAGTATTTTCAGAGGACCGGATTGATTTGTTTAGCTGCACAGCCCAGCCAAATTTACGTTCCGGCAGAACACTACAATAACTAATTCCCACAATCAACCTTTAACCATCCATTAAAATCTTCTCGTCCTTTTTTATATTTACAAAATTTAATTTCATAAAATTTTCACTATATTTAAACAGAAAAAATTAGAAGATGTTATTATTACAACCCAAATGGCAATGTTAAAAGTTATTCGTTAGTAGAGCTTTCTTTTCTAATTCGAATATTAGAGAGTATTGTGCCTGATGAATTTTACGCGAATGATGATCCAATTTTAGATATTCTTGTTGGAGTAGGGGAAGGAATACTTGGAGAGCATAACTTGTCTAATGATAATTTCCTTCAATGTCTTGTAATAAAAATTGACAATGTGAGAGGATTTAAAGTTTTTTTTTAATTTAATAAAACTTTAAATAAATAAAGGTAATTAATTATTATGATAGAATAATTGCTGGTTATGAAATTGTTTTGGGCCAAGAAATTGGAGTAAATGAAAAGAATTTTTATTTGCTCTATCATTTGTATGCTTTAGCGAGAACTCTTATCAGAATGTTTTTCCAATCAAATTATTTTGGTACATATACAACTCTTTTCAGACGAAATACTGAGTGAGTATGTTTAAAATGAAAGTTATTATAATTTTAAAAAATCTTTTATAAACTAATTGTGAAGTTGATAATAGATTCTTTAAATATTCAAAAAAATTTATTGTTAAAGTGTGGGAGTTAAATTAGGCAATATAGAAAAATTATATTTCGTGAGATAAACATTAAAAAAATTCTAGTTCTTGTTATGTATAATGATTGGAAAAAGTAAGAAAATTCACTTTTCTGTGACAAAATAAGAAATTTTTGGTTTTTACTCCACAGAAAATCTAAGATTACAAGATTTTACATTATTTTTGTAGTTTCCCCAACTGGAATAAAAGATTTTATTCCTTTCTGAAACGAAACAAAATATGCAAAAAGGTGAAAAATAAATTCACTTGTATAACTTTAATAGTTATTAACACAAACTGAAATTCTATTGAAATTTAGGAAAAGTATTTCACTGATTCGCTACGTCAAAGCTTATGATGTTTTTGAAGTGCAAACAAACAGACTTCATATTCATCTAGTGGATCTAAATAATATTTTTTCTCAACGGAATAATTTTGACGTAGTCCATGATGGTGTCAGGGGTAAATTAAAAATTAATTATTTACTAGACTAACAGAACTAACAAAAAATATAATACCGTATTTTTCCAAATAAAGCCCCATTCTCAATTAGAGCCCCATTCTCTAATACAGCCCCAGTCTGGAGGATGGTTGAAAAATAGAGCCCCATTCCCTATTAGAACCCCACTCCCAAATACAGCCCCACTATTGTAAGTCTAAGTAAATACTAAATTGAGTCATCCTGAAAGCCTCCTGATCAACAAACTATTTTGATCAAACAAATTTCTTTTTTATTCCTTAATCGCGATTTTAAAGTCCTCCTAATCCCTCCAAATCCAGAGATATCCTTCCAAATTCCCTCAAAATTCACCCAATATCTCCTTAAACCTAGTATATACTTCCACACTAACATCTACGATACTATAGAGCGGAAAGTGAGTGTTGTACGGGAAATCATGAATCTCGAATTTATTTGATATTTTTAAAAATTTGAATTATCAGGGAGATATCGAGCATTAAGGAGAGGGATTAATAAATATCACTAATATCATCTTTCACCTAAACCCCTTTAATCCTACGATATTCTCTTAATCTAGGATACTATTCGACTCTTGTATTTTTAGACAACTGCATTAAAAGGGATATCGAAGGATTAAAAGGATATCTGAAGATATCTAAGGATATCAAGGATTTATGTTTAAACATGATATCGACTTAATTTTTAAAATCCTCTGATATTCATTCAAGACTTCAATTCCCACACAATCCCTCCAAATCCAAAAATTCCCTGATAATCCCTCTAAAAGCTTAATCCAGATTCTCGATAATTCTTGATTCTCTCTATATTCCATAATAATATCTCTCTATATTCCATAAAACCTTCCAAATCCCCCGACTGTGTTGACCACAGAGTCAGTAGGAATTAAAGGTTTTGGTAGAAATAAATAAAAATATAGTTGAAATATAAAGCCCCATTCTCTATTAGAGCCCCATTCTCTAATACAGCCCCAGTCTGGAGGATAGTTGAAAAATACAGCCCCATGGGGCTGTATTTGGAAAAATACGGTATATCCTAAACACCCCCCCCCCCCAATAACACTCTCCCATCCTCCACATATTCAGTCTTTCCCTCGGGAGCAGGCCAGTGTACCGCGAGCCCAATGTACCGCCGAGCTATAACTTTGTTCAAAATTGTCGAATCCGAGGCGCCCTGGTATGGTTCGGTTCAGCTTGTCGAGCCGCATCGAACCATACCAAAGCGCCACGGATTCGACAATTTTGAACAAAGTTATATCTCGGCGGTACATTGGGCTCGCGGTACATCGGGGTGTACCCCTTTCCCTCTAATTATGTACCTAAATTGCTTTATATTCTATTTTATTGTCAGTTAATTATGTGAATGCAGTGAAAACTTTGGAAGAGGTAGAAGCTGAGATAATCAACCAATATGCTGTAAATTTCAGAGGAGATCGGAATCATTAAAATCTTAATACAATAAGACATTACGAAGAGATTATATTTTCCTTCACAAGTAATTATTATTTTTCCCAATTATCTGTAACTTCCTTTCAAACTACAAATTCTAAAAGTAAAATGAAAAAGTTATGGAAATGATTTATTAATTAATAGTGCTCATGGATTTGAGCGAATTAATAGACCAAAATCATTAATATTCAAGGATTATATAAAAAAAGTTTTTATTAGTTAATACTGATTTCGCTCCCGATCCAAAATCGGGATCGGTTTCACTATGCCCAAATTCTGATATAAATTCTGGTAACGCTTAAACAAAGTTCAAATATTGCGGATATTAAGTGTGGCATGTTAAATATATCAATTTTTCAGGATTCTAAAGAATTTAAATTTTAATTTTTGTTTAAATTCTCTAAAATTATTTATTGATAACACTTAAATAAATAAATATTTTTAACATAAAATTTTAAGGACCCGCCGATAATGCGGTGATAACAAATGAAGAACTGACAGAATTGGATAATATTGCTGTCGTAAATGATTTATATAGACTTTTCTATTCAGAATATATTTTGAATCGACAAAATCTTCAATCAAGATTACAGGAATTTTTGATAAACCCTTATTTGTTTGATCAAATGGGAGGGAATATTGTGTATAACTATGCTTCAACTGAATTGATTACATTGTATGAGGAGGAAGAATATGAAGTAAAAATTCCAGAACTTTTAACTCGCCAGGTTGATTATATAATGTTCTAAAAGGGTTTAATGACTGAATTCTTTATTTTTCGACAAGTTCATTTTTATTAAATAAAAGATCAAGTGATATTCATTTAATCTCGGTTTATATCACATATTGGATAACTTGATAAATAATTAATAAAACTGCTGAGATATACATAAAATTATTATACTAATTAAGTTTGACTATCGTCAACTTTATTCAACTCTAAGACCAGCAACACGTCGTCGTCGTAGAAATGGTAACGGTGGAAATGGAGGAAATGGGAGAGGTGGACCAAGTCAACGTGGTAGAAGAGATGATGCAAGTGGAAGTGGACATTAAAGAGAAAATTAGTTAGCAGAATTTGGCAAATGAAGGATTGTTGAGAAATTTATTTTTAAAAGAAAATTTTGGATTATTTATTTTTTACTAAATTATTTAAGACTTTCTTTTTGTGTTTGGAGGGTTTTTATGGGTTTTGGTTATTTTTAGAAATTTAAAAAACAAGAAAATGGAATTTAACAACATTTTGGGCAACAAGAATTTCGAAAAAAATTTTTTAATTTTGAACGTAAACATATACTGTCGCCAAACATTGGCGACTTTTGGCCAATTTCTACCCGTCCAATTTTTGGTTAATTTTTAGCTCGTTCACTGTTCATTTTCTTGTCGTCCACTCTCCATTTTCAAACTTATTTGCCCGCCTAAATTCCTTTCATTATTTTTTGTGTCCGTTCGTGCCAGCCACCCTCTGTTCTCTTACTTATTTTTCCTTTGTTTTTTTGGACTTGGCTTCTCTGGTCGAGTTCTCTCTTCTATTTTATTTCTCTAGCTACTTCGCGCATTTTTTCAAACTTACATTTTTTAAACATTTTATTGCCAAACCCCGCCCTAATTTGTGCCTATTTAAGAAGCGGATCAGCCACCCACATATCCTTCATTCTATTCTTCACTTCTCATTCAACCACTTCAACAACTTCCTGTGTGGGCTGATCTGCTTCTGGCCCTTGCTGGCCCTCAACTTGTTCGCTGCGATTGTTTATTTGTGTGTGAAAATAAACTTTATTGGTTGGACTTGTGTGTTTATTTTTGTTGGTTAAAGTGAACGTGCTCCGTTCACTTCTGCTTCCTTGGTGAACGGCACTACCGTTCACCACTTCTACTCCTTGGCTAAAGTGACTCGTGCTCCGAGTCACTCACTGCCCTTCCTTTGACTGTTGGCACTACCAACAGTCTGGTGCCAGTGCCACTATACACTGGCTGGTGCCACGACTCTTCCTCCTCTTCTTCAAACCAATTTGTCGGGACTTCCCGTCTCCCGACATATACCTATAAAATATTGTTTTTCCTATGTTCGGGAATTTTATATAAAATTTATTCATAAATTACTTCTTTCATCGAAAACTTACAAAATTAAAAATCTGCGGTAGAGTAGCAATTACAAAATCTTTAAAAAAAACTCGGATCACTTTTTTAAATTAAACTCCGAGTTTAAAACTCGAGTCGAGGTTTTCTTTCCTTAGTTTCAGTTTTTTCGAAAAACCTCGACCTCGCGCAACTCTAAAGACAATAGACTAGCTTTTTCGCTATGGCTTTCATTTTAAGTAATGTATGTTTCTTAAAGAATTATATCAGGGATTCTGTGCCGTCCCGATTACTAAAAATCGGGAATTAACGATTTTCGGGGAATTTTTTGTCTTGATTTTGCCATCATCTAATAGCCGTTACATTAGTTTATTTTTATTATTACTTTTTTTTGGGAAATATGTACAATGAAGATCCTTGTGTTTGGAAGTTATGGTAAAAAATTAGAATTTATATCAAAAATATATTTAAAAATATTTATTATTTATTTTAGTTTAAATTACTAAAGAATTATTTTGTACTTTAAAAAACCTGTCTTTATTTTTTATTTAAACCGATACTTAAATTAAAAATAATTTAAAATTTGATTAATTAATAGTAAATATTTTTTTTATTATAAATAAAGAAGAAAAATAAGTTTTTAGAGTTCATTAAATTAAAAAAAAAATTTTTTTAATTAAAATAAAAATAATTACTAATTAATTAAATGAATTTTTTTCTTTTATTTCCATTTTTGTTAATTAATTTTTGTTATTTCACAAACGGGGAAAAAGCAACAATTGAACAATGTGATACTGTGATGGAATATCGTGTAGATGATTCCTGCATGTATGTTAATTTTAGTAAAATCTGAGCTGGGGTTTTCTAATGGTCTCCTTCAGCTAATGCAATAGTTTTATCGGCGGCTGGGAGCTAAGCAGCAGCTTTAGTTGACTCGACTATGTCCGTTATCTTTTATACCACGCTTTAGGAATTAAATAGCTATATGCTTTACATTAAATTTAATTAGTAATTTATGGTGATATTTTTGACAGCTTTTTTTTTTATTTTATTTTTAAAAGTCCAAAACCGAAATTTTTTTAAATTTTAAGAATTTTGTTATTGAAGTAAGATTGTATGAGTTATGTGTTTCTTAAAAACAAAAATTAAATTTCTCAAACTATTTTTATAATTTAATGATAATTAAAAGATGTACAAAGGACAATTTAATTAACTGTCTAAAGACATTAATAACTGAAGGAACGTGTACAAAAGAAAATTATCCTTTCAATTTTATTGAGAGTCCGTGTTCTAAAATGTATTCTAAATGTTCTTCGCCGAAGGATGGATGTGTAAGTGGGGCCTGTGCATGTTTCGAGTAGGAATTTTACTAAATTATTAAAGGAATAAGTTACCAAAAGTCGGGGAATGTGAGACATTTTATTATGTAATATTTCTTGTTCTGTGGAAAAATTTAAAAAGAGATTATTTTCAACCAAAGTCTCCGTAAAAAATTTCTCGAGGGAACATACTAACCAGTTGTATAAGATGAACTTTACAAAATATTTTGTAATATACATCAGGGATGTCTCGGGTTGAGAAAAAAGTCGGGTCGGGTTTCGGGTCGGGTTTTCAAAATTTTCTTCGGATCGGGTTTCGGGTTTCGGGTCGAAAAAAGTCCGGGTTTCGGGTCTCGGGTCGGGTTTCGGGTCGGGTCAGTTAAAAATTTGAACATGAAGCCAAATTTTTCGGAGAGGCTGGGGATATTAGTGATTTCCGGGATTAATAAGATAATATATAAGAGTGATATAATACATAAGAGACAGGGATTAAATGGATTTGGATGGATTAAGAGTAATATCAGACGATTTGGGGATTAAAAGGGATATCAAGGCATTTAAAAGTATTTGGTGAAGATGTCTAATCCATGATTTATACCTTAAACCTCCGAGACCCTCTGCAAATACCTTGAAATCCCAGATACACCTCTAAACCCTCCGATATCTCCCTGAATCCACCTTAATCCAAGTAAATCCCCCGACCTTCATCCACTCTTGCTCCTTCGACATCACGGCAAAATTACTCTGTATTTTGCAAATTTCGGAAGGCCATGAGGCCAGAATTCTTCTTTTTATGGTAAAAATCCCAACGGAAAACGTCCCACGCGATATCACGCCCACATTTTTTAATTTTTGATTTTTTTATCTTCCCCCGAAGATACCTCCTTCCCCCGAAGATACCTCCTTCCCCCGAAGATACCTCCCATAGATACCTCCACAAACCATCATGATCCTTAAAAATCGTGCCCAAATTCGGCAACATTTCTTAGCGCCGCAGGCGAAAATTTTCGGAAATTTGGAAGACCAACCCACTAGATTTCTTCATTTTCTAGCGCCGCAGGCGAAAATTTTGGGAATTTTGGAAGGCCAAAGAGCCAAAAATCTTACCTTTTTGTAATAAAATTCCAAGGAAAATGTCGGGTTTCGGGTCGGGTTTTCGAAAATTTCTCGGGTCGGGTTTCGGGTTTCGGGTCGAATAAAAGTCCGGGTTTCGGGTATCGGGTTTCGGGTAACCCGAGACATCCCTGATATACATATTTACATAACCTGTACATATTTAAAACTGATTTAAACTTTAATAATAAAAATATAAAATAAAATTTGAAGTGTGGTTGTTGATTGCTTAATCGCAGGAAAATGCAAACAATTAACTTTAACAAAATTGCTCGACAGTCCAACATTAAATAAAGGTTAAATATTAACTTTGGAAAAGCTATTTATATTTTTTAAATTAAATATTTAGGCGTTCGAGTATCTGATACAGCTTCCAATCTAAACAATTTATTTGATGCGCATTTTGAAAAAATTGAATAAAGAAAATTGGAACAGATTAATGAATTTTTAGATTAATAAAGTTTGTAGCATTTCTTTTAAAATATTTAATGTCATTTCTAATAATATTCTTATATTTCTTAGAAATTAAATACTTCAAAAATTAACCGTCTGATATCAAAAAAATTTTAGCAAGAATTTTTATCAATATGACTTTATTTTTAGTTTCTTTACTCTGAAAATATAAGCTTTTTTTGGGTAAATGTCCAGCTCGCTGTACACATGTCCGCAAAATGCATTCTGCATAAAGGCATTTTTTTCTGCATTCACTCCTTTCCTTCTCTTTGAAATGATTGGTTGACAGTTTGGCGCAACAAAGGGAATGGGCCTTGGATTTAAACGAAGCAAGGTGCTATAGACTTTGGATTTAAAAATCTAATATACATACATTCCCTAGTTGATCATTTTCATTGCTGATCACTCTCACGGTTTATCAAATTTCCGAGAGAGTGATTGAGAGTGATCAACCGAGAAAGTGATCAGCCGGGAGAGTGATCAACATTTAAATTGATCAACTGGAGGTTGAAAAATCATTTTTAATCTCTTTGATATCAGTTCTAGATAAGATTCTTTTTTACGTTTGGTGACCAAAATCCCCATTGGTACCAAAATTTCAGTGCCCAATATTCCGTTTTTTGATGACCAAAATTCCGCTGGTGACCAAAATTCTAAAAAGATTGGTGACTAAAGTTCCGAAAAACCTTGGTGACCAAAATTCCGTACACCCTACATATTCCCTGTTGCATTTAAAAATGTAAATTAAATTTTCTCTATTTTTATGTAAAATTATAAAATTTAATTAATTTTATACTTTTTTAATTTTTATTGCTTATCTTCTCAATCGTTCCCTGTTTATATTCTATAACACGCAAAAAAAAAGAAATAATAATTTTAAATTATTTTTCACATAATAACTGAATCATCTTTTAAAATCGTTTTTATTTTAAATTATTATTTTTTGATTTTTTCATTTTATTTTCAAATATTTTTTATTAAAATTTATTTAAAATATAATTATGATTACAAAATTAATCTTAACAATTTTATTATTTTTTTCTTTCAATTATTCTTCAATTATTAGCTGTCCTTTTAATAATAAAATTAAAATATCCAAAATTGAAAATATAAATATTATTACCGAAAAAGATATAACAAAATGTAAATTTCCTTTAGAGAATATAACTGGCTGTTCTGGGTTTTTTCATAAATTTATAAAATTAAAAAAAAAGTTTTTTTAAAGAATAATATTTTGTTATGAAAGTCAGCTAAGTTCTCTCTCTAAAAAATTTTGGAAAGTTAACAAACGTTTTGAAATTACAAGAAAAAGAAATAGTCAAATATGTAAACAAATAATGATTGAAAAATCAGTTGAAACGAATAATGTTGAATGGCACGGGTTTGTTGTTATCGAGGAAGGAAAAAATTGTTTGAAAGTTGAAGCTGATATTTTTAAAAGGTTTGGGTTAAAGTTAAGAAATAAAGTATTAGAAATATAGTATTTGCCAAAGGACTTTTGGGATTGCGGAAAGGACTGGGAGAGAATCGTACGAGATATCTAGAAAAACCTCTATCTCAATATCTCAATAAAGATCTCTAGTGAAAATTTTTTTCTTTAATAAAGAAAAATTTTCAAAAATAAATTGAAAGTAAAGGCAACATTTTCAGAGAAAAGTCCTTTTTATAAAAAGAGTTCCCTAAATTAATATAAAAATAATTGTTTTTACAGCGAGGGTTATGTTCTAAATGATATTAAAGCTTCGGAACTTATCAATTATCTTCTTGGAATGGATAACTCACTCAAAAGTTAGTACTGTAAAAATAAACTAGTAGTTAAACAAAGAAACCCATTAAGATTCTGTTCTAGTAGAAATAAAGGTTTTTTGTTTTTTACATATCACTTAAAGCTTCAAGTTTCAACTCAAAACTAAGACAAAAAACCTTAGAAAAATTTACTATTTGCCAAACAAAGGGATTTTTTTGGGCGTATGTTAATAACTGTCAAACAACTCTTAACCAAGAGTCTTCAACGATAATAATTTCTAAATTTATCTCTGAAATCCTCCTTCAAGGAAAACTTTTAAGGTAAAATCTTAGAGGCTAGTCCTATTGACGATGAGCTGCTTAAAAAAGTTGGCGAAAAACCACAATTTTTGCTTGATGATTATGCTGCTATTTTGGCTTTAAAATTGGATATTCTGTTTGTATCCAATCAAAACTGTTTTACAAAAGCTCGGGATCGGACGTTTTTCTGGGCGTATGTTAATAACTGTCAAACAAATGAGGTAATAAAGATAAAAAAGTCTTGACTCATTACTTTTACACAAATTAGAGTTGTATCCCAAAAATTATCGCGTTCGGGCCTCGTTGGAGGAGAGTCATCAGAAAAGTCATTTTTTTCCAATATGTCTAAATAAAATTAGTTTTTAATATTTGTTTCCGAGAAACATTTTAAATATTTTAATGATCAGAAGAATAAAAAAATTTATAAAGTTAAATAAATTTTGAAATAATTTAAGTTAATAAAAATGCCTTCGGAAATTAATAAAATGGTTCGGGAAATGACCTCTTTTGCATGTTTTATTATTAATCTACATAATCATTTCTTCAATTAACAAAATATTTATATCACAATTTAAAACCGCAATTTAACATTTAAATCTTTATTTATCTTTAATTATTTATTTAGTACATATTTTTATCTCTGTCAGATTTTATTCAAAGTTCTTCATAATCAGATATATTCTAGTAGTAATATAAATTTTTTACAACATTTTAAATCAAAAATTTACCTCTTCTTTATTAATATTCCCTACGAGGAACACATTTCGGTAATCCATAAATAATTTTACAAATATAAAAGAATCCACAATATTTGTTGCAATATTTAGGGCATAAAGATTTGGGTATACAAACATTATTTTTATCTCTAGCATATCCTTTCTTGCATTGACATTTTGGTTGGTCACACCTTTTGATGCAATTTATAGGTTCAATATCCGTACATTTAGGCTCGCAAGGTGTGGCACACTTTGCGACGAAAACTTCTCCTTTTCCACATAAAGGAGGTGGTATTCCTATACCACAATAATAGGTTTGACAGTACAACAATATCACAAAAAATGCAAGAAACAATTTTTATTTGTTGAACTTCCTTCTTAACAAATAAATAATTTAGGATTTAGTTGGCAAGCATTTAAAAAAGCCTCGTTATCAGTTGATAGGGATAGGAATTTATGATAGACGAAACAAAAAGCTCGGTTCCTGCTCACTAACTAAATTTTCTCTGGGCAAGCTTTTAAAAAAATTCTGGTAAAAATTAAAGCATTGTTAATTTTAAAAACCTACTAAATACAATATTTATTACAACTCCTTTAATTTTCAAAAAAACTAATAATAGACACATAACTAAAATTTATATACCGTAAAATCTCTAATAGAATGCCATGGCATTCTATTTTTCAAACACCCTCCAAGGTGGCATTCTAATAGAGGGTGGCATTATAGTAGAGATTTTACGGTATATCATTACCTGCATTACGTCTATTTAATTGGATTGAAAATAATTTTAACAACTTTCTAATAAAATTTAAGTTTTTGACTGTTAAATCAAATTTTGAGATTCTCTATTTATTTATTTTTGAATAATTGTTTAAAAAAGCTCAATTTTATTTCCAGCTTAGTAAGCAACAATAAACAAACAATTAAATAAACAATCACATATTTATTTTTTAAATGAACATTTTTAATAAAATGTGACAAATTTATTTTAGTAAAACGTGTCAAACTTGTTGGGTTTGGAAATTAAGGAAATAATTATAAAGAAATTATTTAGGAATTTTTTTAGTTCACGTAAAGAAGAATATATTAAAAATAATAATAATCATAAACAGATCTGTTTCAGAATTTTTGACTTGAAATTCTTGAAAATTTCGAAACATCTATGAGTATTAGACATATGTATTTATTTTTATTTCAATATAGGATACATCTTTCAATTTATAACCAAAAAATTAAACATAAATATTTTAAGATTATATCAACAACAACAACAACACAAAGTGTAACAGCAAAGCAAAAGAAAAAGATTGGAATTGTTTGTATTTTTAAATATAAATTAACTGAAAATTACCTAAAAATAAAAACAATTATTTGGCGGTTTTTTTGTAATCGAGCAAAATTAATAACCTTAACGAAAAGGGAATTTTTGTTTTCTTAAAGATATAATTTTTATTTTAAAAATTATTTGACTGGCACTAATAACTTGTCAAACTTTTTTGGTTTTTTCAAAAAGATCCCGTTTAAGCAAACATTTACCTATATTTTTAAAGACTTTTCCTGATGGAAATATTCAATATAAAATTGCTTTAATTACCGATCAAGACAAATTTAGTAAGGATAACGAAAAGAATAATACTTGGAAAAGTTTTTTATTAACTGGAAAATTATATTTTAATCCACAATCACTCAATACAACAATTATTTGGAATAATCAAAGTAAAGTTCTCTACTCTCAATTGAACTTTGATGGAAAGGCTATGGAGTGTGTTAATTTTTAAAAATAAATATTTAAAATTTAATCGTGTTTTGTTTAATAAATCTTGTGGATTTAACTTGGCACTAGTTTATATGTCCAGATTTATTCAGTCTTGGGTTCTAAACTCGATTTGAGCCAAAGTTAACGCATTAAACAAATTTAAAGGCTATCTGCGCTGACAGTTTTTAATAATTATTTGGTCACAGTTGATGACAGGACAGGAATTGTACACAAGTAAATAATTATTTTAATTGATATTTTAATTCTTTTATTTTTAAGAATAGTTAACAATTTTACAAGTTTGTCTCCTTGGGTTATTCTAAATAATGAACCGGGTTCTTCTAAACAATTTAAAGGGGAATGGATGACTGTGAAAGATGATTGTTTGGTTGTTGGCAGTTTAGGGTTTGGTAATGTTTAGAAAATTGTTTTTCATTAGGAATATTTCAAGACAATTTTTAACTTTATACCAAATATTTTGAGAAAAATTTTGTAGTTTTTTAAAGATGCAAAATAGCAATTTGGTTTTCGATATTCGGAATTTTTAAAATAATTTTTATAAACGTGACCCGCTTGATAATTTTCCCATTTAAACTACTCTAAATGGTGAACAAATACCCCCACTCAAAAATTTGCTTTCTCTCTCTCATAATTACCCCCCCCCCTCGTTCTTCTTAAACTAATTTTGAAAATATTTTTAAAATAATTTTCGAATTTAATCAATGGAATTTTTTAAGAATCAATATCAAAAAATAAATTATGTAATTTAGCCTCAATTGCATTTAGATCTACCCTAAATTCCCTATTAATTACCCCATCCTGCGAGAATAATTAACCGAGGTAAAATTTCAACATTTACTGTAAATATTAAAATCATTTTTTCTCTCCTAAATCGTTTAAAATGCTTTAAGATGAATTATTCCTACAAAATAATTTTATTCTCTTTTCAGAATTGCATACTAAATCAGGGAAAATTATGAGGGATTCAATGTGGATTAAAGTAAAAATTAACTCCAAAATTAAATAAAATATTTTCCAAAATTAAAAAAAGGTTATCAACATAAATGGAGAAATTACTTCATTTAATTGGATTAAAAATTATGACAAACTTCGGAATGCTGTAAATATAACATTTCCTGGGTTTTTAGTTCATGGCACGTTTTAAAAAAATTTAAAATTTAAAAATAAAATAAAAAATTAAAATTTATATATTTGAGATGATAGAGAGATTTAAATAAAAATTATAATCCTGTTTTAGTAAAATAAGTTTATAGGGCCAGCAGTTTTAATACAATTATTTATAAAATTAATTGTTAAAATAAGTAGAGTTTCGCTTGCAATTTTGGATAAACTACTCGAGAATTAATTATTTATTTTTAGATAAAATTTTAAATTTTAGAAGCAGTCCAATGGTCTGATTTTTATAAGAAATGGTTCTTTCTTCCAAGGTTTTTATTTAATTTTTATAAAACTTCTTCACCTTTTCGATTCCAATCTACATATTTGGCTAAATTTCCAATTAAATAATTTATTTATTTAAGATTTGCTTCGAATGTTTCTCCCAAAGATGTCAAAGGTGAAGATTATGGAACAAATTTATTATTAATTGCTGATGAAAACTTTACAAAAATTGAGGTGATTTTAAATAATTGTTATTAAAAAGTTAAATTAATGAGAATTAAAGGCTAATTTTTAAGCAATAAAACCTCAAAAATAAAAAATATAAATATAAAAATTTCATTAAAAAGTCTAAAAAATAATTTGAAGGGGGAGAGAATTGAGGAAGAGGGTAACATTTTAAAATTATTCGATCGAATATTCAATTCATCCAATCTCAATTAATTCCTTTATATATTTTTTAAAGACAAAACGAATCGGCTCTATTGGTGATGGTTCAAGCGGCTATACAGCCTTCCAATTTTTACCCGAAAGCAATGATGAAATTATTGTTGCGATTAAAGCCAAGGAATATAAAGGAGAGCCCATTGCAACTAATATAAGCGTTTTCCGTCATTCAGATGGGAAATTTTTGATTGAGAATGAAAAAGTGGATTCTAAATATAAATTTGAAGGATTAAGTTTTTATTAAAATTATTTTTTTATTTTTTATCATTTCGGGGTTTCTCCGACTTTTCTTATCATCATTTGTAATAATTTTTCGTTCATTTGTAATAATATGGTATATATATTACTAAATTTTTGCCTGAACATTAAAGGTCCATAAAAATTTAGTTCCTTTAGTGTTGAAGTATAGGGATTAGTGTTTGACTCAGAACGATATAATAAACAAAGATCAGTCAAAAAATTTGTTGAATTAAATATATTATTACTAGGGATCGGATTTTTAGGTCGTAAAAACCTTAAAATAGGCACCTAAATAGGTTGTATAAAATGCTAAAATAGGTGACAAAAATAGGCAAATAGGTCGTAAAAATAGAGAAATAGGTTGCAAAAAAAGGTCGACATAATGGGCAAGAAAGTCAAAAATGCCTAATAATTTCTATTCTAGTTCATAAATTTCAGCCCCACTGCAAAAATGTTAATAAAAGTCCAGTTTTGAAAAATTTTTGATTTTTGAGTATAATATTTTTCAAAAAATCGAAGAAAAATTTTTGAGCCGATAATAAAATTGACAAAATTTTTGAAAAATTTTAAATTTCTTTCAAATATTTTCGAAAATTTTTATTAAAAATCGAAATTTTATGAAAAAAGCCCAAAATAGGTGACAAAAAAGTGAAAAAATCACAAAAACATCCTAAATAGGTTACAACCTATTTTAGGTTGCAAAACACCAAAATAGGTTCAAATAGGTCATAATAACTCCCCGTAAACAAAAGATTTTCAAGAAATAACAACGGATTTGAGCTCAATTCATCAGGACTATTTCGCAGAAAAAATAGGTTATAACCTAAAAATCCGATCCCTAATTATTACGATTAGGGTCGAAACGGGGAAATTGTCTAAGAAAGTCTATGTAGTTATGGGTTCAAATAAAATGGCGAATGAAAATTCGGAATAAATTTTATAAATAAAGATTTAATAAAAAGAATCTAAACATTAAATATCCGTTTTTAAAATTTTTTACTTTGTTATTCTTTTTCTGATTTTTGTTTTGTTACAATTTTAGTAAATTCTGCAGGCTGGTCTGTTACAAAAAACCAAAAGAAAGTATTTGCCTTTAAAAATCAAAAATATTATTTTAGATAATTCTGATTAGAGTTATCGGTTCCTGACAAATCTCCGGATACCCAGAACCGATAATCAAACCGAAACATTCAGGATACCCGTAACCCCCCACCCCTCCTCAATTCTAATTTACCACAAAAAGTATTATAGCCATTCCAATAAAAATAATTCTCCATTGTTCTCGATTACTTTCATCTTGAACGAATAAAAGAAATAATAATGGGGAAACAAAAAGTGTGACAGATTTTTCGAATTGTATACCAGCTACAACAAAATGAGCATATTGCCTAGAATTTTTTATACATACTTTTCATAAAAATATTTTTATAACCGGCTAATTAATGTTGCACATTTATAAAATCCCCCACAATTTGTTGAAGCCAAAACAAAATTTATAGTCATTAAAATAACTGCTAAAAAACGTTTATCATCTGGAACAAAACCAACTAATGCATAAGCAACACCTGAGCCTACTAAAGCTATTGAATTGAAAAGGAGCATCCGACCAATTTCACTCATAAATCTTTAATTATTACTAGTAGCGATAATAAACTTAAGGTTAGAGATCTGACTGGGATGGTATGTAGTACAAAAATCGAGATTGATATTTCGCAAAATAAAAAAATTGTCATACGAGATATATCTCTCTCTTTAACATACAAGATATCTCGAAAAATATTTATCTCGATAAACGAGATTTTTTTCTAGATCAGACCAATGTCGACGTGCGCATCATACTCGGCTAAGCCCTGATCTCCTCCGTCTATTCTAGCCCAACACCTGCCTTAATTTTATTTCTACCTTGTATTAAGCTCGGACAAATTTCAGATATAACATCTGTCCTCTACTTAAGATCAGAAGAATCTCTCATTACCTCATATTGTCAGATAGCCATCCAGAAATAAGTTTAACCGGAAGATGTAAAAGTGCAGGTAAAGCACTCCAAATCCCCGTCTCTCTAACACCATAACGAAGAACTTTAGAAATATAAGTAGGCAAATAGGTAATTAAAAATACGGAGGTTATAATATCCGCAAATGAATTAAGCCAAATAACAAGGACAATTTTATTTGTTAGAATTGCTCTAGAATATTTTAAAAGGAGGTTTGGGAGTTTTCTTAATTTTTTACCGATAAGGCATAAATCCACTAAGCCCTATTTCTGCCTCAGTCTTGCCTGATAGAATTTGATCCTTTTCACTTTGACTAACACACGAGTGGGTATCAGGATGGTCAGTGTAAAGAAATAGCCACAATCCGAAAATTATTGGAGAAACTAATGCATGAACTAGATATCGAAAAAATTTGAATTGAAAAATACACCTAAAATTACAATAATAGACATAAGGCCAACCCAATGAAGGAGCAGAACTTATCTAAATTGAAAAAGATAGTTTTACAATTTTAAACTTACAAATGCAGCAACTGGATTAGTCAAAGTAACAGAAAGACCATTAAATGTAGTCATACAAGCTCTGATTTATTAATTACAAAATATTTTTTTTAATTTACAAAAAGAATCCATGTTGTTGTAAAGTAGCCCAACGTTGACAAACAAACCCAATAGCTGCAAAATTAGCCCCATAAACAAAACCCTGAATTAATCTAATTAATGTAAATTCAATCATTCCTTTAGAAGCAGCAAAAGGTAATAATCCCGTAGATATTGTTGAAAGTATTCCAGCTGACAAAAATACAAAACGGGCACCAAATTTTGTATATAACATTGAAAAGGGGAATGTTGATATTATACTTGCTATTCCAACCTTTTTATTATGAAACAAAATTTAAAATAAAGTTTTTTGTGAAAAAATAAGTTAAATAATTTCCAAAAAGCTTCAATTAGAGGTTGTAGATAAGTAATTTTATTAAAAATTCCACCAAAAAACTTAGACCCGAAAAACGGGGGTTTTTTCAAATATTGACTAACCAAAACCAGGAGTGCCGGTTATTTCCCGACACAGAACAATTCAAAATTATTTCAAAGATAAATTTTTATTAAATATTAAAATTAAATAAACATACAGCATATTGTAATTGAGCTTTCTCTGCTTGACTATAAGGCACATTTTTAGGTATAATATGTGTTTGATTAAAAACAACAAAAGGACCTTCTTCCTATTATTGTATAAAAATAAAGTTAAAATTTAAAATTACTTTAATTTTAGTTGAAGAATTAAAATTAGATATAGTAATTGTTATATTTTCCCAATTTGGTCTTTTCATTAAAATTAAAGTAAAATTAAAAACTATCATATTTGAACAAATTGAAGTTAGGCAGAGAGTCTGAATTTCACAATTATTATTTTTTTCTCAAAATTTACACAATTTACCGTAATTAATAAAATAATATATCTATATCCACAAAATTTACAAAAACAAAAAATATTTTTTTGTTTTTCTTGTTTTTCTTGTTGTTTTAAATTATTTAAATTTTTATTTAATAAATTTAAATGTCCATCAGTTTCAAACATTTTTTTCTCCAATTTTGTTGTTTTGAATGGTTAACCTTGTAGAACCGAAATGAGAAAGAAAAAAAAAGATGAAAAGATTCTTGAATGGTAAGATACAATTAAAATTTAATTAACTCAGACTTGAGGAAGACTGTCTCCTAGTTAAAAACAAAAGATTAATTTTGTTTAAAGTTTTAAACTATAGAAATCTTTTCCCGTCCCACCTCCCCCCCCCCCCCTTCCCTTGTGGAGCTGAATCATCTCCTCCCCCAACTTTTTCTTTTCGAAGAAAATGTTGGTTAACCGTTAGAGATAAATAAAATAATTTTTGTATAATAATTAATTTTATAAAATTAATTTTTTAAAAAAATAACATAATAAACTTGTACATATTTATGTGTTTAAATAATAAATAAATAAATTCTAGAAAATTTTTAATATACATTCATGTGTTTATTTGTATTATATTTACATATTTAACTATAAACATATACAAATTATTTAAATTTATTTTTCCTCCGTTAAATTCTTGGAAAAGATAATCTGAAAACCACCTAATAAAGTTTGTATTGGGAGAGTGAAGTATGTTGGCAAGTAAAGTTAAAACAAGGAACAAAAGCAAGGATTATTGACAGTCGAGCAATTGAATTTTATTTATTTTGCAGCCAAAATATATATTTACTAGTAAAATATATGGACGAGGGAGCAAGCTGGGTAAAAAGTTTATCAATCTGGAATGGATGTAAAAACGTGAAAAACAAATGAACACACATGTACATATTAAGCCTAAAAATGTGCCTCATATTTTGTATTTTTGTTTGTATTTTCTATTTTTATTTGTGATAATATTCTTCTACATACATAAATATATTTATTTTTTATTTTTTATTTACATAGTATATGAATAAAATTAATTTTTAATTTAATTTTTCATTATCCAAGAAGGGCCCCATATACAAGTAGAATAATCACTGCCAAAAAAAGAAGAGCAAAAAATGCCAAATGGAGGGTGACACTCCACCAAGCTGTCCAATAAACTGTCGGGTTACAATAATGCCATTCAAACATATAACGCTAAATTATAATTAATAAAAATTTTTTAAATTATATTCTTAAACTTGGTTTTGCATATATCGAGATGCTCCATATACCCAAAAACAGCCTAAAATATATTATTTAATTTTTGTTTTTTATCACAATTTTTAAATAAAAATATTTATGATTTTAGATCCTTGGAATAATTCTGATTCAATAAATTCTGATTGTTTCATGTTTTCCAATAATTCAATTTTTATTTAATAGTATATTAGGTGCGGATATAATTAGTGGCCGTTTTTTAATTTGGATTTTTAAAAATTAAGCTTATTGGAAATATTTTTTATTTTTATTACAAATCATTTGTTAGTGTATTTCCTAAAAGATCCCAGCATTTGAGAATTCTTGGGCAGGCATTCAGGAAATATTTGTAAAATAATAGCCCTAAAAATTTAACCTAAAAAACGGCCACTAATTATGTTCGCACCTAATAATTAATTTTCTATCAAACAAAAATTTTTAATTTAATCCAATACCTAAAATGACGATAACAACAATACAAAATAATATAGAGCCTTCAATTAAGTATTCACAAACATGACTACCACCTCCAGAATTGTTTCCCCTTCTTCTTCCAGTTGTTAATGAATCTGAGCTTAACCAAAAGAATATTCTCGCAACACCACTAGCAATTAATAAAATGCCAGAAATAATTAAATAAACTGGAATGTTTGGCTCTATCATGCATTTATAGGTACTGGCATTAAATGCTCCTAAATAGATTGGAGGGAATAAAAATTTTAAAAAATATCAAGAGGCAAAGGTTCCTGAAAAAATGCTGTCCGAGGAAAAGTATCTGGAAATTCCAAACTTTTAGTGTATTTGGATAAATGTTGTCATAATTCCATAAAATTTAATTTTTAAAATATACATTAGGCAGGTAAATTAGAGGACATTTGTAGGGCTTGAATTCGTTTGTAGGGCTTGAATTTTTAATTTTTTAATAAAAAAAAAATTCAATGTTTTAAGGAAGGCGTTCAAAGTTATGAAATAATAATACCAAGTTAATGTCAAACAACAAATAAATTAATTAGGTAATTATAAAATTTGATAAAAATTGTCTTGAATTAAATAAATAATATGTACATTATTTTTAATAATTTTAAAATAATTCTCTTTATTTTTTAAATTATTTAATTTTCTTTTTTTCAAAAAAATATTTACGAGGTTCGGTGCATTAATTGATAATCTACCCATTGCTGATTTTTTTGTTGTTCATTATCAGCAAGATTAGTTGAGGAAAGGTGTATAGATGTAGATTGTTCTACAGAATTGTAACGTTTAGTTATTACCATTTAATTAATGGAAATTATTGTTGAAAAATTAATTTAAAAATAATTTTAATTTAGGAAAGTATGAATTAAAATAATTAATCTTTGAAAATATAAAAAAGTTTTATTTAAATTTAGATATTGTATTGTTAATATATTGTACTATTACAAAAATTATTTTTAAAAATTTATTAACGAAATCAAAATAATTAGAATTATTTTATAACTCATAATAATTAGATATCAAAATACATAAATTGTTTAAAGCCCGGATATCTTGCCAAAGCAATTCAGTTATTCGGAGTTAATAGAGTAGACACATTAATCAGTAAGATCGTTCAATGATATTAAAGTTTGATAATAATTAAAAAAAAATTTTTTATAGTTTTTGTGGCCCTATTATATTCATTTTATCACTATCCAAAAAAGTATGAATAAGACAAGTAAAAAAGTAAAAAGTGTGGTTATTAGAATCTTTCACCAAAAAATAAATACAAATAACCTTCTAACAATAAATAAATAAAAATTTAAAATTCGTGCGTTTTTGCCTATTTGTTTTAGCCATCACGAGTGTGTAGAGTGTGTACATACAAAATTCTTAAGCAAACACAAAAATAACAGTCGTGAAGGAAAACAGAAAATTTTAAAGACAGCCGAGAGAAAGAGAAAATATTTACATATAAGTAAATACTTTGTATTTTTTGATTAAAAATATTGACGAAAATAAATTATAAAAATTTATTTAATTAATTTAATTATGTAAAAAACTAATTTCAGACCTATTTATTATTACCCTATTTACAGACCAGAGCTGTTTCGAAATTCCAATTTATGATTTTAGAGGTATACCTTCGATTTTTTCCAGTTTTTGAAATTTAACAAAAATTTGAATTTTTGGTGCAAACAAGGAAGAAATCTGACTTCTTACCTCTCAAAATTATCAAAAAGCGGCACTAGAGATGGAAAGAATCTGTCCGGGGTTTTTTGTGAGCAGGACAACCTACCGTCGACAAAAGTGATATCGATAGATTTATGGGATTAAGGGTTGCGTCGAGGAATTTGGTGGGATTAAGGGAGATATCGGTGGATTTGAACGGATATTGGGTGTATATTTAAGTGGAAATATATGTGATTTGGAGGGATTATAGCGATAGGTATGATTAAAAAGATAACGGGGAATTAAGTTGGGGCATCATAGCATATATACGGATTAAGTTATTGAGTTAGAGTTGGTTATAGTAAAAGGGCCAGCTGAACGCATAATCACCAAACACTTACAAATTCTTTTCTAATTTTCAAGATTTTTTTCGATTTTGACCGAACTGGAGTGTCGTACGAGAATCGTCAAGATATCTCAAAAATATTGATCTCGATAAACAGATTTTTCTTCGAGATCTTTTCTCCGTAACCATTATGTTAGGAATAGACTTACTCGGAAGTTGATAACTTAGCTTTCTTTGACTGACCAAAAAAATAATTTTAAAGTTACTTTGAATTCTGCGGAAAATTTTACATACTCTTGTGGAACTTGGGAAATCCTTAGAATTTTAAAAGATTACATCATTATTTACAAAAAAAATTTATTTTTCTTTGAAAAAGAAAGTCGGCATTTTATTTTTATATTTGCACTTTCGATTTATCTATTTTTTTACTTATACACATGACAGTGTTAGCTCATGACAGTTTTGGCTTTTTTTAATTAAATAAAAAAACTAGGGAGTAATTATTAGAGATTTAATTTCCCAAAAAATAAGTCAAAAAAGTAAATAAAGTCTGTACAAAATTATAGCAATTAAGTAAGTTTTTGGCCTAAAAACTAATGAATTTGATCAGAAACAAGTTTCAAAGTTACTTTGAATTCTGCGGAAACATTGGCATTAACGTTTTCAGGATTGGCGGATTTTGATGTTTTTTCCTTTTTACCAAGCCTATTTTTAGACTTAATTTTTTGAGCTTAACATGGGATGAAATTAAAACATTTCATTGTAAATAAGGCTTTTTAGAAGGCGCGCAACCAATAATAATAATTAGAATTTATTAATTATATTAATAAGTTCTAATTAGATTTATCAAATATATTAATTCAAACAATTTTAGATGATTAAATTTATTATTTTGTCTATACTATATTTAAATATTAATTTAAATTTAAAATGTAACGGAAACTTAGTTGAGTTGAAAATAAATGATAATTGGGAAGAAAAAAGAGAATTTATTTATTTAAAAAAATTAAAATTAAAAGAACGTTTTGTAATGAAAACTGTTGATAAAAATAGGAAAAGTGCTTATTTTAAACAAAATTATAAAATTGAAGATTTGCGTAAATTAAATTTAAATATTGATAAAAATATTTTTATTACAAAAAGATATAATGCTAATTCAAAATATAAACCAAAAGTTCAATTGAAAAATAAAATTGTGATTCAAATAGCCAATAATGAAATTATTCAAAAATTATTGCCTCAATTTGAGAAACGGGTATTTTATATATTTCGATTATTTGAATATTACAACAACATAAAGCTATTTCGAATTTTGGTTTTCAATTCAGACTTTAAAGCAAAAAGGGATTACTTTCTGCCTTAAACCCGAACTCCTTTCGACCCGAACCCTCCTTTCGACCCGAACCCCAATTTTCTTTCACCATTCCTCCAATTTTCTTTCATTCCTCCAATTTTCTTTCATTCCTCCAATTTTCTTTCATTCCTCCATAAATATTTTTAAAAATAATCGGCATGGGAAACGCAAAAAGACCATGTACATCGATTAATACGGATAGTGAATTTGATCAAACACCGATTTTAACTCAAGCACAACTTGAACAAATTTCTTCTAATGTTGTTCAGCTCCTCACACCAATAATTGAAACTACAATCAAAACCTTATTCCAACAAATACAACAACAATTCAACAATAATCCTCCTCAATCCGAAACCCAACAAAAAACCTCACGATGGGGTTGTCCACCAAATTTAATGCCACCTAAAATAAGACAAGCGGTAACAACTATCGAACAATTGCAACAACCAAAATTTGATGAAAATTTACAAGAACTTTATAAAAAGAAGAGTTATTATGCGGTCATTGAAAGATTTCCTGAAATGGAAAATGAGCAGGAAGATATAAAGAATATAGAAAAAAATGTCCAGGCTGTAATAAACAATAAAAATTTTAGAGAAGCTAAAACCTTTGAAGTAAAGAGGCATGGACAAAAAAAGCAAGGCAACTATCACCGAATCATCAAAGTAAAATTCTCAACTCCCACTGCAGCACAATCATTTATAAGTCAATATAGAACTCTACATCAGCCAATATTGGGTGGACATAGCCCCTTCGCTAGAAGGGACTTAACTCCACCTGAATTGCAGCTTCAAAACTACCTGAAAAAACAAGTGAAAGAAATTAATGAGAAACATGGAACTGGCACTGCTTGTTACCGTAACCTTAAAATTTATTATAAAAAACAAGTGAACATGGGTTAGGATATAGGGACCTCACAGATAAAAAGTCAGGAAAATATCAAAAAATCAAAAACTTTAAAATGCTTACTTTTAAATATACGCTCCATTAATTCAGAAAAAACCGCCTATAAATTGTTTGAATTAGAAAATTATTTAATTAAAAATAAAATTCATATAGCGTTTTTATCCGAAACCTGGTTAACCGAAAAAGTATCTAACCAGTCCCTTACAACTTCTGATAACTATAACTTTTTAAGAGTAGATAGATTAAAAGCTAGAGGAGGAGGCGTAGGCGTAATTTATAAAAAAGAATTAAAAATTATAAACGTCCCAACGCTTTCTATTTCCGAATATAATCATGAGCTTCTAACTCTTGATATATACTCAGATTTTAAAAGAATTAGATTTCATTTAATATATAGGCCACCAAATACAAAATTTACCGACGATAAGAAATTTTGGGGATTAATAAAGAAAAAATACAAACACGAACTTTCAAATATTATATTAGGGGACTTAAACTTCCCAAAAATAAATTGGCTAGAGTTTTCACTTCCAAAAGATAAGAAAAACTTATACTTTTATAATACCGTAAATAAACTAAATTTAAATCAGATAATTAAAGAGGCAACAATGTACAATAATTCCCACACACTAGATTTGATTCTCCAAAATAAGCAATTAATTGAAAAATATAGAATTATGGAGGATTTAGTTTTGAGTGACCATAAACCAATAGTATTCGAAGTAACTTTTCCTATCGAAAAAGTAAAATCTAAAGATAAAAGAGAAGTATTATTATTTAAGAAAGGAAAATATAAAATAATTAATTGGTTTTTAGCCCAATATGATTGGTACAATATATTTAAGGACAAGAATCCCTCTGAAATGTCCGAAATACTAAATTCCATAATAACCCAAGCAATTCAAAAATTCATCCCATTTAAAAAATTTAGTGAAAAAACACCTATGAAATATCCTAAAGAAATTAGGGAAATAATCAAACAAAAAGCTGAAGCATGGAAAAAGCTAAAATTAGGGCAAATTAGTAAAGATAATTATAAAAGTCTTGAAATTAAATGTAAATTACAAATAGAAAAATATAAAAATAATCATCTATCGAAAAGAATAGGATCTGGGCATATAGGGGAAATACATAAATTAATGAAGAGACATCGATTTAATTCCTCTGGTATACCTATACTTAACGAATCTGAGGAAGGCGACCCCATAGTATTAGACACAGACAAAGCAAATAAATTTAGAAATATTTTCGAAGAAATAGTTAGCGGAGGTAAAAACAATACACAGGCAAGCTTCGAAGCTAAGGATGGATATCGGGAAGAAGTCATTTTTGAACCTTATTTCATAGAAAAACTACTGAAAAAGCTCCCAAATAAATTATCTCATAGTCCTGAGAATATCAATCAATATTTTCTAAAAAAATGTGCTACCCCCTTAGCTCTTCCTCTCTCAATTTTATATGAAAACACATTCAAAACAGGAATAGTCCCTGAATTATGGAAAACAGCTCACATTCTACCGATATTTAAAAAGAAAGGTTCTGTAAACGACCCAAAAAATTACAGACCAATTGCATTAACATCCCCGACTTGTAGAGTTTTTGAGCGCATAATAGCAAATAACATATTAGAACACCTTAATAAACATAAATTAATTGCTGAAGAGCAATTTGGGTTTCTACCTAAAAGCTCTTGTACACTTCAAATTTTATCATCTATGCAAGACTGGTATAATTCACTTGATAGGAATATAGGTACAGACGTCATATATTTTGACTTTGAGAAAGCCTTTGATAAGGTAGATCACCAAATACTTATAAGAAAATTAGAAGAAATAAAAATAGATAGCTTAACAATTAGATGGATAGCAAATTTTCTCTCAAATCGATCTCATATTGTAAAAATAGGTGATCATTTCTCTGAACCATTTCTCCCAAAAACAGGTGTTCCCCAAGGGACTGTATTAGGACCATTACTGTTCCTGATATATATAAATGACCTACCTAAACATATCCCAAAAAATATAAAAGTAAAATTATATGCAGATGACTTTAAGCTCTATTCGGAAATTAAAACAGAAAAAGATTGTATAGAGCTCCAAGGAGCTATACACAATGCATATAGATGGGCAAAAAATAATAGACTGGAATTCTCTATCTCAAAGGTTAAGGTTTTAAAAATATACAACAAAATTAAGTATAACTATGAGATTAACGGTGACAAAATCGAAGAAGTTAATAACATAAGAGACTTAGGTATATACATAGATAACAAACTTAAATTTGACCAACATGTAGCAAAAATCACTAAATCCTCATTTATAAGGCTAAATAATATTCTAAGAATATTACCTAAAACATTACCAATAGATACATATGTAAAGGCATTTAAAACATACGTAAGGCCAATTATGGAGTATTCCACTGAAAGTTTTAGCCCAAAACTAGAATATCTTAACAAACAATTAGAGAGACCACAACGAAGCTTTACAAGGAAAGTTTTAAGATATAAATTCAAATACCAAAAAATAGGATATAACGAAAGATTAAAAAGATGCAATCTCCCTCCAACTAATATCCGTCGCATAAGAACAGATCTTATGACAACCTTCAAAATAATAAAGGGTTTTTATAAAATAAAACCAGAACAAATGTTCGCTAAACCAAATAGAAATAATCTGCGCTTGCATAGTTATCAAATATTTAAAAAACAAACTAAGAATAACCATTTCTTTTCACATAGAGTCATAGATAGGTGGAATAAACTTCCAAAAAATGAAATCGAAAAAATCAATACTATTCCTCAATTTAAAAAATTTTTAGACAAAATATTAACTACAGAAGATTATAATTTATGAGTATGAATTAATGGAGTTCATTAACATAAAATCCTAACCTAAATGTTCACTTTCTTACATAAACAAATTTACTTAACATTTAAATAAAATTTTTTTTTTAATACAAATATTTTTATACCCAAATATACCTATACATATATTTTTTATAGCATATAATTTTATACATTTAATTTATTTTTTCTGTGGAGTCCATTATTTATTTTATTTTTTTTTTAAACTTAACATTTTTTAAAAAAAACCGTCATATTGTATTTGATTTTTTTGTACGTTACCTCTCCATAAGTGATCCCTGTGGATCCAGGAGTTTTATTTTATTGTTTCACACTTATTTATTTGTGTTCGATAAAGAAAAAAAAAAAAAAAAAATTGTGATTCAAATAGCCAATAATGAAATTATTCAAAAATTATTGCCTCAATTTGAGAAACGGGTATTTTATATATTTCGATTATTTGAATATTACAACAACATAAAGCTATTTCGAATTTTGGTTTTCAATTCAGACTTTAAAGCAAAAAGGGATTACTTTCTGCCTTAAACCCGAACTCCTTTCGACCCGAACCCCAACATTTTTCATCAGATTTTATTCCATAAGAGGAAGAAATCTGGCTCTTGGCCTTCCAAAATCCTCAAAAATTTCTAAATCTGTGTTTACAACTTATAGGAAATGTTGAGGGATTGGATATTATATCTAGAGACCTAAAAAAAGTTTGAGGCAGGGATGCACGCAACTTCTGACTCGAATTGCGTGCATCCCTGACCTGTTTTAAATGCATAAACTAATATTGTCATAAATTTAAGGTTCTCATAAATAATGATTTTATTAAAAAGAATAATTATTATCAAACTTCTATATCGGATAAAAGTTTAGAGAATATAAAAATAAATAATAATTTAATTAAAGACAAAAAGAATTTATTTAAAGAAAATTTGGAAAATTATAAAAACAAACTTTTAGCAAGTTATTGGACGGAAATTAATTTAATTGGATATAAAATTGAATTATTAGAAAATCAAAAAGTTGAATATTCGAAGGAAGAATTAAACAACAAAATTATTTATGTTGGCAATAAAATAAGTAAATAAAATTTTTTCGTTTGTTCTCATTCAGAGCTTATAGAATGACTTCAGTGTATTCACACGATCATTTAACTATGAATTTATTTTATTGGCCCGGTGATAAATAATTTTATGAATTTAGCCATTTAAGGGGTAGTAGCTGGAGCCATAAAAACTTTTTTAATTTATGTACATTTTTTTTCAATTTATGTCTATATTATCGCAACAATAATTCCTTTGCACACTCCCTATTTCTAAGTAAATAATGCTTATCTTAAATATTGTAGGTGATGAAATTAATAAAAGAAACCGATATTGTTTCAGTTGTGGAATTGAAAAAACATTAAGATGGAATATCTACCTAAAAGAACATTATTTGTGCGGTAATTGTTACAACTACAAACAAATTAATTGGAGATTTAGACCTATAAAAAAGGTTTTAGAAATATTTAGAAAAATTTAAAAAATCTTTATCCATAATTAAGGAAATTATTTAAAATTTCTTAACGTAAAATAGGGTAAAAAATTATAAATAATAGATTTAAAAAATTTAAAAGTTTTATTAAAAGCCTTAAAAGCCTTCCTATTTTGTATTTGTCCAATTAATTTGAATTTAAATAAATCCCTTTTGGGAGAATCACTGTTCTTAAAATGTTTATCATTTTAAATTGCCAATATAGGAAAAAATAAACATTTTTCTAAGAATTGTTTAGTGTTTTTATAAATAGAAATCAGTTAAATAATTTTTATCATTAAACAAAATTAGTATTTTTAAAATATTTTAATTTGAGGGAAATCGTCATTGTCACGAATGTGGAGTTACACAAACAACACAGTGGCGTATCCATCCAGAACTTAAACACGATTTATGTAATGCATGTGGAATGAAACAACGAAAATTTGCTAGAAAGGAGAAATTATCTGGAAGTTTTAAAGGAAAGTGTTGAGTGAAAAGAAAGATATATGTAATATTAAAATGTAATATTAAACTTTTCTTTGTAGATTTATTTTAATTTTCCTAAAATTTCACAATTGTTTAAAGAATCCACAAAAAAATTTTTCAAAAATATTTCAATTCAAAATCTTTTCTTAAAACATTTTCTATCTTTTTTAATTTAAACTTTTATATTATCAATCCCCTCTAAGTTTGTATTTCATTACCTTCCTTATATTTTACTTTCAATTTTTTAAAATAAATTTGTTGTTAAAAAACTTGCTTGTTTTTCTATTTGTGTTAAATTACGTTAAATATAAAATAAATAAAATTGGGAGACTAAAAATTTATAAAATTAGTAAAAAATTTAGATAGAAAATATGTAATTTAAATGGCTCGAGAGATAAGTTAAGGTCTCGAGATTATTTGATTTTAATGTTGTATAGTTTAATATTTTTGATAAATTCACATCATTTGCAATGAGAACTATTTTCCAAACCTGACAATATTAATTCTTTTTTTGTTTCTATAAAAAATATGAATTGAATTTTAATAGTATTTTTTGTTTAATGGGGATAGAGACAAAGTTAAACCAGGGTTTCGATATCTGCGGATTTTTCCTCATTTTGTGGTTTTTCGATAGGTTTTTTATAGTAATGTTTATCCTTACCATCAAATACTTCACATTTATTACAAGAATAAGCACACACAAGTTCTACAAGTTTTTGTAATTTTAATGAACTGTTAAATGTCCCTTTAATTTAACAAGAATTGTATTTATTCATTACAAACAAACCTTCACATCCCCCTAATTTTGTCCATCCCCCAAATTGATCAAAATGAAGTTTTAATCCTTTTAATTCAAAAGCATCTGAAGAAAATTCATTACCACAATAACCAGAAAGTCGCTGACAAAATGGTAACATATCAGCACAATATGGGGCTGTCCCTCCTATTAAGTTAATTGAAAATTAATAAAAATTATTTATTTTTACAAAATAAATGAATAATAACCCCCATAAATCCCTCTCAATGAAAAATAAACTTTTTTTAAGTTAACATGTCACTCCAACAATTATCTCATTCAACTTTTAAATATTTACCATTTGCTTTAGCTCTTCCCCCCGTATATCCTTTATTTGACGATAACAAAGGCAAAGCTCTCCTACCAACACCAAAATATTCAAAAATATTTTGTTTTGCCAACTAAAAATATTTTTTTTATTTTTTACTATAAAATAATTTATTAGACCTTTTTTGTACTTAATTCTTTTAATTCATTTCTTGTTAAATTTCTAATAATTAAATTCCCTCCATTATTTGTTGTTGTTGATCTTTTTATTCTAAAGAGTTTATTTCCCTTTTTTAATTACAAAACAAATTATTTATTTACCCAATATTTTTTTGGTCATTATTACTATCAAAAGTTGCACATTTTACAAATTGTCCATTTTCTCGTTGAACAATTTTATTTAATGGAATTTCTTCAGATCCATCTAGGCATGCTAAATATTATTCTATAATAAAGACACATCGTTTTAATCCCCTTGAAGGATTTTTTGTATGTATTAAATAAAACTGTTCAGACATTAATTATTTGTCTAGTCCACCCTCCCCCAACAATCCTAATATTGTCGGGATTTCAGTAAATATTTCGATTAACCGTAATTTAGGGTTAACTTTAAAGATAATCTTTTAAAAAAATTACCAAAAGAATTTATTTCACTTCTAGCAATACTTCCATCAGAATTAAATGCCCACGAACACCTTTTCATTGTATCATCATCATTCCAAACCTGCATAAAACGTTTAAAACGTCCATCAGGTAAATCACAACCAACTTTTTTTTATTTAATTTTTTTAAATATAATTTTATTAAATACCTAAACTATTAAACATTGTAAAATTATCATTTTCTACACAAAGTGCCGGCATAATTCCGTCAATATACTTTACATCCCCAACTAAAGTTAATTCTTGTCCTTGGATAAAACAGCCTAAAAAGATAATAATTAATGTTTCTCTACGATTTAAATTTTTAATTTAATTTAAATAAATTTAAATTTTATTTAATTAAATACAAAATTTATATTTAAAATAAAAATTAAATTTTTAACAACACAATCCAACGAGCTTTTGTCTTTTTTTGTACATGTGAGGACTTAGGGATTGCCTTAAATTGTTACTAGGGAAATCTGGATAACCGAGATTTTTTATGTATTGTCCTGGATTAACCTCTAACTTGTCTATTAAGCCACACAGAATCCATAAATATGGAATTATTTATTTTTTGATCTTAAAATTAGCATAAGAGACTATTCAAAAAATAAATGACGGATCTTAAAACAGGCATTCTCTTAGTAAGTCTAAATTTAAATTATAAAATCACCCTGTTTAATAATTTGTCCATGGCTACAAATATAAAGTGAGCGTCTCGAAGTACTTTCAAAAGTCGTTCCATGTTTGTGTATTTTCCCCTCAAATTCACAATCTATGTCTATTTTTTATTTAAATTTTTTAATTTTAAATTAATTAAAAATACAATCAGAAGTAACATTAATTAATCGACATCCTTCCTTAAAACGCCGGCATTGTGTCCATTGACCGGCTACATTTGCATATCGAGAAATAACCAATTCTTGGCCGGTTGTTGCTACACAACCTTTATGTAAAATTTTAAGTTAATTTAAATATTAAGTAGTCTTTTGAAGTATTTTAAATTTAAATTTAATTTTTTGTTTTGGAGGAAGGGCAGCTACAACTATATCTGTTTTTAATCAGCTATATCTATAAAGCTTATCCCCAAAATCTATTTTCCATTGAATATTTTTATTTAAAAAGAAAAACATGCCTGTACATTTAAGTTTAACATTATTTTCTTCTCTTAAACAAGAAATAATTTCCTGTTTTTGAAGTAAAGACCGCTTTGAATTTACAGGTATATCTTGCCAAACAAAATCTCCCTCTACCAACCTTCCACCTTTAGGTAATTCACAATTTGCCCCTTAAATAAATCCAAAAATTCTTTTAATTTTTACTAATTATCCATACATTCGTGTACTACTTTTTTAGCCAAAAATTCATTTCCAACACACTCAACAGAAGTAAATTTCCCTTCAGAATTTTCTGGTGTTGTTTGAGTAAAGAATTCACCTATTTTAACTAATTTTCCTTCATTATCTATACAATCTATAGAAAAGGTTTTTTTGAAATTTTTTAAAAATAATTTAAAATACGTGTAACTTTTAAAGAAATTCCATTTGGACTATCATTTGTACATTCATAACGGAAATGTTGAGATATGTGGGCAATTCCTGGACGTATAACTGTTCCGTCTGATTTATTTGAAGGAACGCAACCTTTAAAATTTAAAGTTTAAAAACTCGAACAATAAAGGAATTTGCATTTATTTTCGCCTTATAATTTACTTTCACATCTCGTTCCAGCAAAAGCATTTAAAAAATGACCAAGACCCAGGTCTCGTAATATATGTAAAAGCATCGTAAACCCTCAGTAAAAGGATTTAAAATAGGTTTTTAAAAATTTACTTGCCCGTTGGGTCATAGAAGCTCCCTAAACGATACTCTTTTTTATGATACACCTCATTATAAGAAGTAATTTTAATAGGGGTATCTTTATAAAACTTTACTAACATACCGACAGGACGTCCAACTAGATAATTATTATTATTATTAAACAAAGAAATTCCACTTTCAAAGCTAACATCTCCACCCCCGTCAGGTATTTGTATATTATTAGAATTTAATCCATTATTAATTGAACATTCATATTGTATTAAGTCCTGTATAAATAAATCTCCAGCTTTTCGACATTTAATGTTTTCGTTAATATTTGTAGTTAATAAAGGAATTATTTGAATAATTTTAATTAAATAAATTAATAGTAAATTATTTTTTGTTAACATTCTTTTCTTGAAAATATAATTTATAAATGTACATGTATAAACAAATAATTAGTCTCCACATTAGATTATCGAAAGTTTTTGGAATATAACTTTGTGGAACTACAAGTTTTTCTTCTATTTATCAGTCCCTCTGCTTTTAAGAGCTCAAATTTCTCAAATATGCCTAATCCCAAGTTTCAGTATAGAGCTTTCAAATTTTTAATTAAAACTATGTTTACTAGAGCCGGAATTCTGTATCATACGTAATACAGAAGAATACCTCGATAATGAGGTACCGTTAGGCTTTAATGTTTAACGTTAAAATAAATGTAGGTGTATATGTCTTTATATATATGAGACATTTACTAATCTCTGGCCAAATCTCATCCCTCTGGGCATCTAAATACAGTTTAACGGTACATATTATTGTATCAATTTTAATATTAAATTTTTGAGAAAGCATTTTTATAATTTAAAAACAAAAATATATATATTTTTCCCTCTTCTTATAATTGACCGCTTACAAGGTTAAAAAATCTTTTAATTGCTTTTCTGAAAATTAATCCGTTTTCTTTTTATTGTTTTTCCAATTCTTTCAAGTTTTATTTTATTTAATATATCCTTTTAATATTTTTTTGTTTTATAAAAAGTTTTTTTTTAATTTTCTTTCATCGCCGCAATTAAAGAAATTAATAAAAGCTTTCTTTTCTTTTTCGAAGAAAAAAATTTTTTTAATAATTGTAGTTCCGTTCTAATAATTAAAAAAACATTTTTGATTTTTTTAATTTTAAAAACTTCTCTCAATAATTTAAAATTTAAATTGAGTATTGGTTAAGAAATTGTTGAATCGAGAAAATTGAGAGAAAGAAAAAACTGTAATTTTAAAAATAATTTTTTTAAATTTATAGTAAATATATTTATTTTGAACTATTATTTTTGTAAAACTTTGTGTTATAACTTTTTATTGTCAAACTTTAATAAAAAAAAATTTTTAACAAATATTAAAATTTATAAACATAGGGCTGATAAAATAGGGCTGATAAAATTATGCACGCAAAGAAGAAGAATAAAAAAATTGCTGATACTCCTTAGCTTTTACTGATTTTAATGTCAAAAAAAAAGAGTATTTCTTAAATTTGATAAACAAAAAAAACAACAAAATTTATTTTTAATTTTCATTAGAAGAGATCTCTCTCAAAAAAAAATAAATATATATTTATATCATTTACACAAAATTCAAATTTATTGCCATTATTTTTTATGATAAAAGCCATTCATTATTTTGAGCAATTGCGGCTTTTGCCCTTCTTTCAGGTTCCAATTCCAGCAAAGGCAATAAAAAATTACAAAATGAAAAAGCTTCTTTTGGTTTAAAAGAATATTTATCTGCAAGTACTTCAATTAATGGCCAAGGTCTTAAAGTTGGTATACGTAAGAGACGACCAGACTGGAAAAATTTTGTGATTAATATTTATAAAAGAGTTTTCCCAAACAAATCCTTACTCTATGGAAAAAATCTTTCCAAAATCTTCCACGTTTAAACACTTCAGTAGGCAAAGGCCCGAGGAGTTCAATAATGTGGGCTAAATGGTCTTCATCTCTACTCCATAAGGGATGGCTGTGTGGTTCAAATAGATAATCTCCTGTTGCTAATTCGAATGTCTAATAAAAAGTAGATTAGATGATTAATTGAGTAATAAAATTTAAAAAAATTAGAATTGAATCTATTTATAGAATGATGGTCTTAAGTGCCGTTTGCAGACTGAGGATTGCGTGAATTTCGTGGTTTTTGCACTTACAGACCGCAAATTTAATTTCTTTAATTGTGGACAGTCCTGCTACCCCCCCCCCCACAGCAAACTCAAAACCAACACCTATCTGCCCACAACTTGGGGGAAAGTTTATATATCTAATGGCAACCCAAATAATTATCAACACCCACCATACATGCCACACTCCAAATATCAGCAGGAGTATCAAAGCCCGTCCCGAGCAAAACCTCTGGTGCTCTATATTGCCTAGTTTGAATATTTTCTGTATAGTGATGGAACTGCAAATTATTTTTAATTTCTAAAAATTTTTTTTCAATTATTACAGTCCAACAAGCATTTCCCAAATCAGCAATTTTAACATTTAATTCATTTAATTCCAAATTTTCGTCATAATTATTTCTTTCATTATTTTTTATTTTATTAACCATTTTAGCAACATCTCGAGAATTTAATGCTACTAATACATTCTCTGGTTTTATATCTGTATGGATAATTTTACATCGATCGTGTAAATATGCCATTCCCTAAAAAAGGAAATAGTAAATTATTATATAAAATTAAGGGATGTTCTTTTATTTGCCAATAAATACCAGGGCCCATATAAAAAATAAATTCCCGATTTTTTTGAAAATTAGTTTTTTAGGCTTTGCTTTTTTAAATTTAAAATTCTTTTACTTGCAATATCTGTCTGGTAATTCTTTTTACTTGACGTAAGGGAAGTCCTTGATAGTTGCTATCAATTATTAATTTGAGTAAATTGCAACCTGATACCTGAAAATAATTAAAAAATAAATTTATGTAAATAAAAAATTGAGGGAATCCAATTAATTATGAGAGAACTCAACTTTTATTTGAAAGTTGATTGGTTTGAATTTTCCGATTTCTAGTCGTTTTAAAACCAAACTCTCCTAATCACTTAATATTTTCGAATCAAGAAAACTTTCAATCCACTTTCGCCAATCCCTTCTGATCATTTTATCTTTCTTCATAAAAAATATTCACCTCAAAAATCATACAAATATGAGTTCCATTAACCCCAATAATTTTAAAAGTATCCAATAATTGAATAACTCTTTGCCTTCCTTCATCTGTTGGATCAGTTTCTCTAACAGCTTTAAGTAATTTTATTTCATCCATTGCTGCCTTTAAAGGAAAATTATTTTTAAATATTTTTTTCTCTTTTCAATTACTTCAGTAAAATCTCTATGGGATTTAACAATTTTTAGAGCTACATAACGTTCAGTTTCGATTGTAGTTCCAGCATCTGAACACATCCAAACAGTTGAAAACTGCCCCCACCCAAGTTTTCGAAGTACCAAATAACTAAATTTTATAGGAAAAAAAATAAAAAATAAAGCAAAATTATCTGACCGACGATTAAATAATTCTCCTAAACGAACAGGATGATAACCTCCTCTTCTATAATCACGAGGATCTAATAAATTTTTAAAAAATATTTGATAATTATTTTTCGTTTTTTACCTTCATGGTCACCATTAACATCTGTGAGGACCTAAAAAGATTTTCTTATTTTTTCTTATTTATAAATTCTTTTGTTTTTAAGTGAGGTAACCTAAAATATCTAATCAAGTAAAATAAAACCAGGAAATACCAAACGCATATGGACAAGGATTTTGGCTTAACTTTAGGGTCATATCCATCTGCGGATACTCGCGGATGTATCCATGTAGAAGTTTGGGAAATACTAGTAGTTTGTGAGTTTTTAGGAAGAGATTTTGAATAAATCCTCCATTTTATTTACATAGTTTAAATTAATTTTTTGGTGTTTTATTTTAAGATACTACAGTAACTCCCATTATAAACAAAAGATCAGTTTGGTTATTTAAAATTAATTTTCTGATTTCCAGGTAATGGCCAATTTTGTTTTTAGCCGAGAAAAGACATCTCCATTTTTTAAAATATTTACCATATGAGAGCAGGGATCACGTAAATAATTAGCTCCACCACTTGCAATACTCGTCTCCATTTTTAAAAAATTCTTTGGTTGTTGAGGCAATAAAAGTTTTTGCTGCTTTTCTTCTTCAATTTTTTTCTTTTGTTTTTTTGTTGCTTCTTCCTCTAATTCTTTTATTTCAATTTTATTTATTTTTTTATTTTCATTTTTTGTTGTTAATTCGGGGCAATATTTAGCAATTAATGGATGTCTTGGTAAAGGAGGGAATCTTTTATTTGTAAATGGCAATTGTTGTTGCTGTTTTTGTTTATTATATGTTGATGATGAATTATTATTGCTATTTTCGAATACTTCAATTTTTGATCTTGATAGTTTATTTACCTTTAAAAAATTAGGGGAAAGGATTATTAGGTAATTTTTAGAAAATAATCTATTGCTCCTTAATAAATTACCGAGCTTTGTGAAAGTTAGATCTAAACAATTTTGGTATTGTTTGAGACATCTCATCGATAGTTAACTAAATAATGGTGCCAAAATTGACTAGTTATAACAGTCCTATGTCTGTTTAGTTATTGTGGATATTATATCCTATTATATCCAAAATTATTGTGAAAAGGTTTAATGATTTTGCAAGATTTTTACTATTTTTTATCTCGTGCCTTAAGATTAACTTTTGATTTTTTGATTAAAATATTTTTCTGTTTAATATTTTTACTAGGTTCTCCTCCTAATTTTCACTTAATAATATTTTTAAAAAATACATCCAAATTTATCTCTTTGCTCAAAGGCGAAGTTAAACGCGTAAAAGCAGCTTCATCCATCATTGGTGATTTTATTACCGAGTCTTCTTTTATTTCTTTTTTTGATATATTATTTTGACAATCCTCTTTATTTAAGGGGGAATCGAAAGTAAAAGAAGGTGAATTTTTGGAAGTAGAAGGATGTAAGGGGGGTAATAATATTTTGGTTGTTGTTGATAGTTTAGGGGTATTTTGATTAATTTTTGAATTTAATTGGGAAGATTCGGTAGTTTCTTCTTGATCTTTTGATGACTGGAATGAATTTAAAAGAAGGGAAGATGATGAAGCTCGGGACTAAAATATAAATTTTTGTAGAGTTTTAAGGTAAAAAAGATAGCTAATTCTATCAGATTGAATAAAATTTTGGAAATTTTAGGGGATTATTATTTGGCATTTTATTTAGTCTTGTCTTTTATCCCTTAATTATTTAATTGTTCTTTTGGATAAGACAAAGACTTGAATAAACAATATATTAACAAATAAATTTAATTAATTATTAATAGCTAATTTTTAGATGACAAATTTATTTTTTTCCCGTGACGGAAAAAATAAAAATAAATTAAGCAGCTTTTAAAATTCTGTTTTGAACGTTAATTAATGAGAGCTGATCAGAGGTCATCCTTAAACTGACCTCTTTTTCTTTACGAAAGGGATTACTAAATCTATTTAGCTTTTAAACTTCAAAGATTAATTTTAAGGAGTGAGTAATGTTTAACTTTTTTTTAAATTTAAAGTATTGCAAAATTATTTATAAGAGAAGTACATATTCTTTTTACCCCTAATGAACTCATTTCCCCTCATAAATATATTTAGTGATTTAATAAATTTTCTCACTTCATCTAAAGCAGTCCGTCGCTGAACTGACGGCCATTGAACATTTTTTACAAGTTCGTGTGCCACAATATTACATTCAGATTGCCTTTCCTGTCCCAAAGCTATTGGAGTTTTCTCGCGAGAATTATCATCATTTTCTGTTACTTCACATTGCTTTTGTGAAGAATTTAATGAAACTAAAATTTAATTAACATTAATGACAATTGATATTTTGAGTAGTGTTTTTGATAAATGGATTTACTGTGCCAAAACCAATAGTACCAAAAATTACAGATTCGGTACTATCGGTAGTAACGTGGTAGTACCCAACTGTACCGAACAGTATTTTTCAGAGATTAATTTCTTAAAAATCTAGGAATCGAGTAAACAAGTAAGTTCATTTCTTTACCTCCAATCTCAGAATTACTGTAGCCAGGGGATCTCGAAAAGGAGGAGGCTACACTAACTCTTCTCATTCGCTCAATCTCTTTTTCTACTTGAGAGATTTCTGATCTAGTATCCCAATCTTCTTCTTCCTCCTCTTCATATTCTTCTTCTTCAAATTCTTCTTCCATCACTTCTTCCTTCTCTTTCAATTTTTCTTCTAACTTTTCTCTTTTTAAACTTCCTTCCTCAACTTGTAATATTTCCCCCTCTTCATCTGTAATATATTCATATTCAAATTCTTCATCATCCGTTGTTTCACTATTCGCCATACTACATATTTCCCCACCAGAACTTGTTATTTTATCTTCCTTCTCCGTACATTCAACAATAATTGTTTCTTCATCTTCACTTTTAAATTCATTTTCCTTTTTTCCTTCAATCCACCCATTTTCTACTATCGTTTCCTTGTCTTCCAATCTTATTTTCTCTTCTTCACCTTCCTGCTCTAATTCGCTTTCTTCGTTCTCTTCCGCATTCTTCCTTTTCTCCTCTTCTTCAAAACTCTTCTCCTTCTTCCACTCTTCCTTCTTATCTTCAATAATCTCCTCTTCTTCATCAACCTCTTCTTTTATTTCTTTCTCTTCCTTTACACTTCCACTTCTCAATTTTACCTCTAAAGATCTTTCAACCGGCATTTTAATTTCCCTCCTCAATATCGGCAAAGGAGAGGAAAATTCCTTCTTTTTATCCTCTAATAATGAATTAATTTTAATAATTTCTTTTTTCTCTTCATTTTTAACTGAAATTATTGTAATTAAATCTGGCGGCCCTTCAAGTGCATCGCTATATATTGAAATAGAATCTTCATCAATTTGCTTGTTAATTGCCATTTTGTTTACTCCATTTACTAAAACGTTTAAATTTAAATTTTTTATTTATTTATGAATATTTCAATCCTTTTAAAAGAAATTCCCGTATTCCCTCATTCACAATGGCTCATTTTTTAATTTTTTAAGATATACTTTGTATGTTTCGCCCAAAAACTTTTAACAATCAAAGTAAAGCTTATTTTAAGTTAATAAAATTAAATATTTTTCCTTTTATTAACCTTTATTTATGGATTCTTCATCTTCTTTAATTTCCTCTTCTTCTTCCCATTCTTCTTCACTAAATTCTTCTTCACTTTCCATTGGTGATAAAAGGACAGAAGAATTTACTGGCTTTAATTCTTCAATTATTTTATTTTCCTAGTAAATGATAGAAAGGAAATTTTAAAAATTATTTTTAAATTTAAAATAAAAATAAACTGATCAAAATATACTAAGGAAAATAGCAATTGATTGGAAATAAGCTATATATTACTTTTAACTAACTTCTTATGGATAAAGAAAAAGCTTTAGAGGATTACACTGACCGCTTTAGCTAAAAATCTCGGCTTATTAGAGTCTCTGGGAGAAGATTAATAATTAATCTGGTATTTAAAGAATATAGGGGATCCGGAGAAATCCCTCAACAAAAATTGTTTTATCATTATTTGCTCTTTCCCTCAGATAGGAATTTTAAAAAATAAAATTAATTAACTAATACAGTAATTTATTAACTTCAATTCCTCAATCATTTTACTTTTTATATTAATTAACTTTAATTTTTCTTACCTCATTTTTTCTAAACTCAGCCAGATTATTTAGTTTAATTCTTGCCAATTCAGTCCCACTCCGTAGAATGGTACGAATGACCGCTTTGACGGTAGCGCCAACTGCTTGTGGCTGAGTGTGGTCTAATGGTGAATTTGAAGTGGAGGATATATTTTTGTTGTTATTATTGTTATTAGTCTCTTCTATTAGCGATTTGACAGGATACTCTATTTTATTTTAAGTGATTAATTAATTATTTTAAAAAATTATTATTTAAAAATGGGAGAGGTAAACCAAAGGTTTTAAATTTTAAAAGGAAGTAAATAACAAGATATAGCTGAAGCTCGATATAAGTACACTTGAATTGTTTTTAGTATACCTAACACTAAATATAGTAGTCGAGGCCGAACTATAGTAGAGAACGGATACTCGAGATTTTTGATCGAGATCCAATAGCTAATATATTCATTTATAAAATACTAAAGAAAAATAATACTTAGCATCTAATTGGATACTATTTTTTCAAGAGTTTGCCTCCATACATTAATTTTTAAAAATTAATATCAATTTACTACTTCCAATTAGTGTTGACGGATTCTGGGAACTCACTGGATATCCGGATTTGATATCCTAAACGGAAATTCCCAGATATCCGGAGCCGTCAACAATCCCAAACTAATAAAAACCTACTTTCACTCCTTAACTGTATTATTTCTTCTACACTAGTCTCATATTCATCATCATCAGTATCTTCCCCATTCATTCCATTTTCATTTAAAATACTTCCATTCCCCCCAATTTTAAATTCAGCAAAAGCTGAGGAAATTGAACTTTCTTCATCTGTTACTTCCTCTTCCTCCTCTTCCTCCTCCTCATCATTATCTGTTACTTCTTCATATTCTGATTCATCCTCCACCTTCTCTTCTTCCTCAATTTTTTTTTCAAAATTTTCTTTTAAAACTTTTCTCGAATTAAATTGAAAATTAACGGGAGAAAATTGTTGGTTATTTTTATTTAAATTTTCTTTCTCTTTTTCTAACAAAGCTAATTTTTCTCGATTTGCTGCTTCTTCTCTCCGTTTAACAGCAAAATGGCCAAACCATTTACCCAATGAAAGTACAAACATTTTTCTAATAAATTATAAAAAAATTTAAATTAAAAATAATTGTAGAGCAATTAGGTATGAAATAAGAGAAAAATTGAAATTTGAAGGCTTAAGCATGTCTTTAAAAAAATTTTTTTAATCCCTAATTTAAAAATTTCCAAAAGAAAAACAATAATTAATGTTAACTTTTTGGTATGAAAATTTTCGGGTATTCACAAAAAATCGGATAGTCTCTACTTTGCGATAAGACACAAAAAACTGATATTTTAGGATATTCTTCAGTTGAAATATCTTGCCTGTTGTGTTAATTATAAATTACAGAAATATATATTACCCCATAAGGATGGTTAGCCGACTTTTGCGGACCCGCACTTGCGGACCGACATTTGCGGATTCGCACTTGCGGACCGACATTTGCGGATTCGCACTTGCGGACCGACACTTGCGGATTCGCACTTGCGGACCGACATTTGCGGATTCGCACTTGCGGACCGACACTTGCGGACCCGCACTTGCGGACCGACACTTACGGACCGACTTTTGCGGACCGACACTTGCGGACCGACATTTGCGGACCCGAAATGAATTTTTAAAAAAGATGATTAAAGACCGGTTTTAGTTACAAATCCGGAGCCGACCCCAGCAAATTTTTTTTTCTTTTTTTAAACTTAACCATTTTCTTGTTTTTTAAAGGGAAAATTTTTTGACTTCTGGGGCGGTATTCTAAAATCGAGGTAAGAACTTATGGCCAAAATGCGGGTAAAGCTACAACAGTGCTCGGGTAATATGTAGAATTGCACCCTCATCTGACGTTGGTTATAATTACAGTACGCCCGAGTCGAGCGAGTTCGAGTTACCGAGCGAGTCGAGCTAGTTCGAGTCGGTTTTTTGTGTCATTACTCGGCTCGAAAAAAAATTACTCGAGCTCGATTACTTCCTACTCTATTAAAAAAATTAAAAAACTGACTCGGTTAAAACCGAGTATTTTTATGCCCCTATAGGGATGGGCTGAGTTTTTTATTTTTAAAATTCCAAAATTTTCCTTCCAAAGTTTTCGCTTGCGGCGCAAAAAAATGAACAGAATCTCCCAGATTTTGCTCTTAATACACCCAGAAGTACTATATTACATACTACTCGCAAATCTCACTATAATCAGCCCAAATTCCGCTTAATAGGACAGACATCTTAATTTCTAATTGAAACAAACGTCGGACCTATGCATATTAACAGAGGTAGGTGAACTCGGGTTTTTTCGGGGAGGAGAACGGGGTTATAACTTTTTTGGGAAGTTTTTGGGTTGAGGATAAATTGAAAAAATGATTCAAAAACTGGGTCGGGCGCATCTCAAAATTTGATTTAAATTTTCTGAAATATTTTTTGAATTCCTTTTTATTTTTTATTTCATTTCGGGTCCGCAAATGTCGGGTCCGCAAGTGTCGGTCCGCATATGTCGGTCCGCAAAAGTCGGTCCGCAAGTGCGAATCCGCAAAAGTCGGTCCGCATGTGTCGGTCCGCAAGTGCGGGTCCGCAAATGTCGTTTAGCCATAAGGATATATTTAAATTATTTATGTCCACATATTTTGTATATTTAAATTTATAATTTGATTAATTTAATGTGAAAATTAATCAAAAAAAATTTGGCCAAGAAATATTTTCTGTAATAATTTACAAAAAAAAATCTTCAAAAATTAAGAAAGACTAAAGAAGAATTATCTAATGCAAATATACTTCTTATAGCTATATAAATTTTCGAGAAAAATTAATTAAATAAAAAATAAAAATAATTAATTTGACAGAGGTGGAGGACGAAAAAGGAGAATTGAAGAAAAGGAAAAAAAAGGAGTGAAGATGAAAATGGAAGAAAATTGCGCGTTAACGGGAAGTACGTTTGAATAAGAGGAATATACTGGTTTATAGGTAGGCAAATTGAATGAGAGAATAAATGGTTGGGGGAGGTGGAAGGGAGGTGAAGGGAAGGGAGGGGGGGTGGAAGGAGGAAAGGGGGAAAGTTTTTGTATTGCGGTAATGTTTTTTTGTTTTTGTTTGTTTTTATTTTTGTTTTTTTGTAACATTTACTTGATTGAAAATTAAAAATGAAAAAATCTTTCTCTCTTCCTACTTGGATAAACCTAAAAAAACAATTTTAAAAATATTTTAAATATTAGAAAAGCATCACCCTCCCTCCCCCTCCCTCCACCAACCTCTACTTAATATTAAAAAGAAAAAAATCTACTTGGTTTAGGGTTAAAATTTTGTTTTTTTCCTGTTTCTATTTTTTGTTAATTATTTCGAATTATATCAGTCCAAATTAGGATTTGTCGGCTCACTAAATTCTTCAGTTAGCCGAAATAATCAAAACAATTCTCGTCCAAACTATTCGAAAATCAAAAATTTTTCATTACAAATAATTTTTATTTAAAGAATTAAAAGTCGATTTAGAGTAATTTACTAAAATATATCGCTTTCTTCCTTTTTTGCATTAAACAAAAATATTTGACGAGGCGAAGGACAAAAAACGTCAGTTAAAAGTAAAGGGGGAACGCTATTTTATTTTACGTAGTCGAGAGTAATGGGAACAGCTAAATAACGACGAAAAGCTCTCCTAAAGAGAAAAAAAGGGGATGATTACAACGATTTGTGTTGATTGGTTATTTGTGGTGATCAATTACTGCTTGATAGAGGATATCAATTAATTTAATTTTTTTCGATTTTTAGATAATTTGGGAATTTTATTTTTAAAAAGATCATTAAAAATATTCAAATTAAAAAAGTATTTTCTAAGTTAAGTATCCATAAAAAGATTATCATAGCACATATTTAAGGATTATAAAGATCTTAGTGACAGATCAGGATATTCCTTATTAAAATGGTCAGATATTTCCAAAAATTCTCAAATAAAAAGAATTATAAGAGAGGGAGATAACTACTGTATTGTACTTACTCAATTACCCTCTTCCCCTCGCTCAAATAATTATAGCCACACTATTAATTACCCCCCCCCCCCTTCCATCAAGAGAGGGTAAAATAAATAATAACCCCCTTAAGGTTATAATTACCCTATCTGAAATAACCTCAATTAATTATCCCCCCTATCTGGGATAATTTATTGAGTAAATATTTTACAATATTATCTAAAAAATATTTTGGAAGAGATTTTCAATGAAGAATTGTCTAAAAAATATTTGAGTAATAATAGAAAAACATTGAAGATATGAAATAAAATAGTTTTAAACTTAAATTTAAAATGAAAAGAAAGAAAATAATGATGACTAAACTTTAGTTAAGTTATGCGCTGGACCTTCCCGGTCCAGGCACCTTCAGAGCGCCGTATGTGTGTGGGGGGAGATTTGGGAAGGGGTGGCGCAGAGGACTAAATTGACCAAGTAAAAACTAATTCATAAATATTTATTTTCATTTAAAGCATAATTTAAATGAGTAGTGTTTTAGTAATTGGACAGAATAATAACAGGGGAATATATTTCATGGACATTAACATTCGATAAAACTGAATAAACTGAGCTGGAGATGAAGACATAATGAAGTGGTTAAATAGAGGGAATAGTGGGTGGGATATAAGAAAGTTGATCGGACAATGTGTCTGGGAAAGATGGGAGGAAGTGTATAAAGTTGTTGACAAAAGGATAAGTGTAATTGTGATTAATGTTGGGAACGGAAGAAGGTGAACAATAATGGAGAAGAAAAGAGATAAAGTGTAAAGATATGCTGGGAAGGAATAAATGGAAGATAAATATAAACAGCTATGGGAAATATGGTCGGGGTCGGGAATAAATGATGGGGGAAGTATCGAGTCTCGAGTCCGGGGGTAACATCTCCCTGCCGCCAATAAGCGCGACCCTGCGCTTACGTAATGTTTTAATTTTTGGAGGATTGGGGGATTTGGGTTTAAATGGTGAGGTTATTTCGCCGTTAAAATGAGGGATTTTTAGGTGGGTGTTTATTTGGGAGTTTTCCGTTTGCTTTGGAGATCAAATGGTGTACTTACTTATTTAAGCACCCTTTGATGTTTAAATGAAGGGATATTGAAAGGGATCCATGGTTTTTAAAGACTCGATACTTTTGAATATTGGTAGAATTAAGTGGATTTGAGATAATATACAATAGATTTGAGAAAAATGATAAAATGTGGGATATTTGAATATAATCACAAAATTATTAATGTTTTATTTCGTATTTTCTTTCTTTGATTGGGCTTCTTTTCGATCATCTATTGTACTTCGCGTGGTTCCATATTTAGTTCATTGAAAGTTAGGCCATTTAATATTCTCCAACATTTTTAGTTAATCTGTAGTGCGAGATTACGCAATAAGTGTTTTTCGTAGTTAATGTTGAAGTAATAATTTATTTAGTTGAATGATGATATTTAGTTGAATAATATAATTTTATTGAATAATTTGCGGAATTTTTTGGAATAATAAGAGTAGGTTTTGGAAGTGGAAAATTGTTGAAGTGGAAAATCATTGGAAAATGAGTTTGGATAGTGGATTATTGTGTGGAAACTCATTATCCTAAGGTTAATCCTTTGGATAATGTGTGTGGTGATTGTGATTGTCTTATAGCTAGAACTCCATTGATTATTTTGTATCGATGAGAATTGGTTGATTTTTAAAAGGATTTAGAACTAGAATATTTCACTAATATTCGGAATTATTAGATGAATTGGTGTTTCATAGATTGGATCGTAGGCTGGGAGGTTTTGTGGTTAACAGGGTTTGAATTTCCTAATCAACAATTAGATAGAGAATTGGCTGATCTTTCTAATGGTATAATTGGATTTGTCAGGAAATAGGGATTTCAGAATTTAATGGATAGATATGAGATTAGGGGTGGTCTGATTTTTGACTTAGCTGGGATTTGGAAAGCTGGTCTGCCATTTTATAAAACATGAATTGTTTTATCTAATGGTTTATTTGGATTTGGTAATAGGTGGGTATTTTAGGATTAGATGGATTTAGAAATGGAAGTGTAAGTTTGGGATAATAGGGAGGTTTAGGGTTGGGATAAGCTCGAAATTAGATTAATTTCACAATTAATTCTAATGGAATGTTTTACTGGAATTATGGATGGATTGGAAGAGGATAAAAGTTAGTTTCGGGAATGTAGTGAAATGAGAATTTAGGATTTAATGCTGATGTTAATATAATTAACGTCAGTAAATTTCTAACGACAATTTGTTTAATTATGATTGATAATTAATTTGTAAAGGGGTTGGGATCAAGGGATTTATTGGAATTGCAAGGCAAGAGTGAAATAAAATAAGTGGGAAAATTAGGGAATAATTATCAATTAATATTAATACTGATTAATACTAACGATGTGTTTAATTTAGAAATTAATTGTCTTTGAATGTTTTTTTTAATTATAGGAAAAGGATGGATACTGATTTTTATTTAGGTATTATTATAGGATAATTCTCTATTGGAGTCGCAGCCTGAGGATTGATCTGAGAACGGACATGTTAATGTAATGGGCAGTTTTTACCCTAGTTAGCGCGCGCACAGGAAAATGTGTTTTGAATTATGTAAAGGACTATTGGATTTGTTTTATTTGCGCCGCTAAGGATTATTTTATAAAGATAGGAGCTTCTCAGGCTATTGGAAAGTGGACAATGTTTATTGGATGCGACTTAATGTTAAATGGACTTTGTTAATTTTAAAAAGGATTTTTTGATTTAATATTAAATGGATAAAACAGTATCCTTCCTTATTGTGTGAACATGGATTAAATTGGAAAAATTTTTGAGACTGCCAATTCACTTTCATTGAATATTTAATGAGAGGGAAGTAGTGATTTGTGTTAACTCGTACGGGGTTTTTGGTGGAGATAAAGTTGGAAGAAAAATTTTGTTCAAATTATATGTATTAGGGGGTATGTATTGTTAAAAATTTCAAAAATGGCGGTTCGAATCCTCCGTTAATGAAAATTCAACATTTATAATGTATAAAAATTTTTAAATTTTGAACTTTAAAATTAAAAAATTTTGGAAATTTAAATTTTTTGGGGAAGTTATTTTTATAATGGGGAGGGATAAAAATAAAAAAATTTTTTTTTATGAAAATTAGGTAGGTTAAAAATATGGATTTGATGAAAAGGGGAAGGAGATTCCAGTTGAACAGGATAGTGGTGGGTTATATAGGGGATAAATATTGGTGACTTTCGACGCCAATATCATCTTTCGTAATTGCTGTTATGGGATACGAATAATTTTTATATATAATTATTAGTGTTATGCTTGTTTTGCAATTTCAAAATGGTGGTTTAAGCCTCCATTAATGAAAGTTCAAATTTTTGTGAAATATTGATGAATCGGAATTATAGGAATAGAAAAATAAAAAAAACTTATCTTTCATAATGGATTTGTTTATTTGTTGAGAAGTGGTGATGCAAATACTGCGAGGTGAGAGAAGGAAATAAATCATCCATGAAATTAAGAATTTAAATTAAAAATAAATTATTAATTTGATGAAGGTGTGTTGATAAATAAAAATACGCCAGTAGTTGGAAGGGAACGAAAATAAGTAACAAGTGGCAGCAGGTGGATAAGAAGATAAAGACGATTCAATATTTCGTTTAGACAAAGACATTGGAGTCTTTGTGACGCCAATGTTTAAGTGGCGAAATAATGGAATTATGTAATTTATGATATTATGCAGGGGGTTGGGGAAAATTATTATATTGGACACTAAGGAAATAATTCATCCTAATATGTAGGATGAAGATGTGTTTATTCTTTAATGGGAAAGAGTAGGGAATAAGGATTAAAAATTTATCAAATGGAAAGGGAAGTGGGAAAATGAAAGCTAATTTCGGGGACGGAAACGGTGAATAGTGATAAATTGAAATTTGGTCGAATGGGAAGTGAGTTATATCCAAAAGGGAGAAAATCTTGGGAAAGGTAATGGGAAATACAGCTAAAAGTAAAAATTGATTGAAAGGGGGAGAAAGTCGGCGTTTAATTTTTCCTTTTGTGACTAATAGGACAATGGAGAAGAAAAGGAATTGGTGTTTCTCTTTAACGCCAATTCTGGAAGGTTTGGATTTAGGTGGAAAGGGAATGGGACAAAGACATTGGTGTTTTTAACGCCAATGTTCGGGTGTAGGATAAAGTAAAGGAATTTTGTAATTATTTTTGGAAATTAAGGCATGGAACACTATTTATTGTAATATAAATTTTAATGAATTATTTATCCTAATAGGATAAAGATTTGGTTAAATTTTTAAAGGAGAAGAGAAGGAAAAAATATGGTTGGAGAAAAGAAAGCATTGGTGTTTTTACAACGCCAATGTTAGAGTGGGAATTAAAGGGTGTAAAATAATGTGAAGAAAAATAATTTTAGATAGGTTTGGCGACGACAAATCATTAGTGTTTTTATAACGCTAATGTTTTCTATATGTTTTACTGGGAAAGTAACATGATGGGATTTATTGGAAAACTACTAATTATGTACATTGTAAAAATTTAACTATTGAAAAATTTCATACTGAAAGGATAAAGAGTTTTTATTTTCTGATGGGAAAAAGGAGGGAATGGAATTGAAAAAAAATATTAAAAGGAAGAGGAAATGGCGGAAATCAAAAATTAGTACTATTAACTTATGGGACAATGAAAGGAAGGAAAAATATGTTTTTTTATATGGGTGTAGGGGAATAGGAGAAGACAGCATTGGTGTTTTTTAACACCAATGTTGTGTGGAATGTTTAGCTTCGGAAAAGCGGGGAAAGGAAAAGAATTGATTATAAATGAAACTATTAAAAAATTTTATTTTTTAATAGAGAATCGAAGAAATTAAATCTGGGGAAAGTAACGATGAATATGGATAAAAAGAAAAATTGGGCTGAGTGGGAGGGGAATTATAACCGGGGGAACTAAACCTTTGGGAGGGGATCGGGCTGTTAATAAAAGAAAAAAAGGGCTGGAAGGGGAACCATAGCCAGAGGGGGAAAATAAAACCATCCGGTGCTACCAGTTATGCGCTGGACCTTCCCGGTCCAGGCACCTTCAGAGCGCCGTATGTGTGTGGGGGGAGATTTGGGAAGGGGTGGCGCAGAGGACTAAATTGACCAAGTAAAAACTAATTCATAAATATTTATTTTCATTTAAAGCATAATTTAAATGAGTAGTGTTTTAGTAATTGGACAGAATAATAACAGGGGAATATATTTCATGGACATTAACATTCGATAAAACTGAATAAACTGAGCTGGAGATGAAGACATAATGAAGTGGTTAAATAGAGGGAATAGTGGGTGGGATATAAGAAAGTTGATCGGACAATGTGTCTGGGAAAGATGGGAGGAAGTGTATAAAGTTGTTGACAAAAGGATAAGTGTAATTGTGATTAATGTTGGGAACGGAAGAAGGTGAACAATAATGGAGAAGAAAAGAGATAAAGTGTAAAGATATGCTGGGAAGGAATAAATGGAAGATAAATATAAACAGCTATGGGAAATATGGTCGGGGTCGGGAATAAATGATGGGGGAAGTATCGAGTCTCGAGTCCGGGGGTAACAGTTATTTAACCTTTTATTTGATTAAAAAAAAGATCACGTCAAATATCCCTCTCTCAAAGCTTTCTCTAAATCCTTTTTTCTTTATATCTTCTTTTCTTTTTTAATATTTTTTTAAATTCCCAGGTGGTGCTAGGCTTTATAATTCTTTTTTTTAATAATTTATCTCCTCTAGGCACAATAATTTGTCATTTGAAGGGGTTTTTTAGACGTAGACAAAATGCTTTTTAAATTACTACTTGATAATATTGTGATGTTTAATTAGATTTAAAAAATAACAAATTATTAACGAGATGATCACTGAGAAAAAAGGCCTCTAAAAAGACAGGCTTCTAACGAGACTATCGAGGATGGTGCTGCGACACAAACAACTTTTTCTATGGCGCAGCGCAATATTTTTGACTTTAAATCTCGATTGAAATTTTCTTCTTCGTGTCTAGGGTTGTCGGTTTCAACAAATTCTTCGGTTAACCGAACCCGAACCGAAAAACTGTGGGGCGGCGACTAAGTGGGCCGTACCTTTAGTGCATCTATCTTTTGGTGCATCTATCTTTTAATCGATCATTGCCTTATCTATCTTTTAGTGCATCTATATTTTGGTTCGTCTATCTTTTGTTAGGAGCCTTATTCTTTAAACAAAGCCATTACTTCATAAAGGAAATAAATTCAGAAAAGTTAGGGATTTAAATTAATTTTTCATTTAAATTAACTTTAATTAAAAACTCTACTCGTCGAATTCGGGTACAGGGTTCGGAATAAACAAATTATAAGCTCAGACTCAGCACAATCGATTAACTACTGGAAGCCTTCAAAAATATCGAAAAGGCAATTTTTTCTACTTTTTTTCTAGGGACCAAAAGATTACCGAATTATCAGTTATATGTAGATTAATTTCAGAAAATTGTCGGCTCTGCGCCAGCCGATCCGCGCCAAATCAGCTGCGACAAACGGCCCGCACCATAGCGGGCGTTCCCTGTAAAATTATTGCGCGAATAACTCATTTAAATTTATTGAATTTTTTCTTAGGTCAACTTTTTTTCATTTTCACATATTTTCCCGCCAATTCCCTTTAATCAATAGGGATTAGTAATTTTTTTATAAAAGGTTATGAAAAGTAAAAAAAACTTCATTTAATAAGTTTAGATGTTTGTTATTTCATCCCTTCTTCTTTCCCTTAATAATTTATGTTTTAAAATTTTAGAAAAATTTTTTTTAATTTATTTTCTAAATAATGTCATCAAAAGATTCTGCGGAATTTGACGAGTCTAATCCGGAAGAAATTAAAGAAGAATTTAAACGACTTAAAGCTCTTTTAAAAAGTGAAGCTACAAAGAACACAAAACTCGCAACAGACTTGGAGCAATTTCGAGCGCTGTTTGTTTTTTTTGGAGTTTTTGTTAAAATTTGAATTAAACTTTTAGTTATGAACGTGAACACCGTAAATATCAACAAGTCAGTCGCGATTATGAAGTGGAGATGGAGAAGAGAGACCGCCAGCTGGAGAAGCGTGAGCAAGAGATTTTCGAGCTTGAAGAACATCGTCAGCGTCTTTTGACCAACAATGAGAATGTTAAGGTTTTCTTTTATTTCATTAATTGAATATTTTTTGCTAACAATGAACATGACAGACCCTTCATTATTTCCTCCCCAAGTTTCTTCCTATACATATGTTTGCAAAATGATAAGACTCCTTTAATTTTCCCTCCATTCAGGGGTTGTTTTGATTGTTTTTAGACAAAGTATAGAAGGGAAATTGGAACGGAAGATAAGGAAAGGATGGAAGAAAGGAAAGCCTGACCATTCTGTAGATATATAGGAAAGAACTTGCTGAGGAAGGAAGGGGGTCTGTCAGGTTCAAACCTATTTTTTTAAGAGTGAGGTTGCCGCTTTGAATCAACAGAATCGCTCTTTGACTGAGAAGCTCTGTAATGTTCAGAAGCAATTGCTCGAGGAAAGGAACAAATCTCTTCCAAATCCTGTTGGAAATGAGACTGCATTGTTTGAGGCTGAGAACAAAGTGGAGGAACTTAAGGCAACAATTGTTTGTTTTTGGTTGTTTAAACTTTTAAAAAAGAAAATTTTTAGGCGAGTATGAAAGCGGAGGTTAGCCGCCTTTTGACTACAAATTTTGAATTGGATGACCGTGCAAAGCAATTGGAAGCCGAATTGACTAAAGCAGCTACGGATCAGGAATCAATGCGTGCTCTCATTAAATGTCAACAAACTGATTTGGAGAATTCTCGCGAGAAGATTCAGGAATTGGAAGTTGAAGTTCATCAATTGAATTCTCAAATTGCTGGTGATATGCCTGTTGCTGCTAAAGGGAATTCGCTTTTTGCTGAGGTTGTTTTGAATTGTTTTAAGAATTTTGTTTAAGTAATGGGTATTAGCTGGCCTTCCACAGAATTCTGCTTTTTTGGCCCTTTCACTTTTATGTTCTGCTTTTGTCCTTTTTCCGCTTCTTAAGATGCGGCAGTGTCCATTCTCTGATAAGATATCTAATTTTGGGGATGAATGGTCAAATAGGGTTTGATGGTTTTCTCAAGGGTTTTCCCCCCTCTTTCTGAATTACCACCTCTCTAACCTAATAATTCTTAAACAATTTTTTAAAGGTCATTGATGGTAAGGACCGAGTTGAAAAGGATTTGGCTTTGCTTCACAAAAAGCATGCCCAACTTCAAAAGGACTACAATCGAGTTTCAAAGATTGCTTACACCAATTCGATGAGTAATTCAATTTCTCGTGATGGTTATAAATTGCAAGGACCAACACTTTGTTTGTCTTTTTTTGTTTGTTTTTTTGAAGAAATTTTTAAATTCTTTTAAGCTGTCTTCAAAATGGTTAACAGCGAACTCTCTATGCGATTGGACGAGAAAATGCGTTTAATTGAGAAATGCCATGCTTTGGAAGATGCTGAACGCAAAAATATGATTAAATTTGCTAAAGAGAATCCAGCTGATTTCAACATTTTCCAAGAGCATCTGAATTCTATGGTTGTGTAAGTTTTTTTGTTTAATTTTCAAGTTTAAAATAAATATTTTTAGACGTGACAAGCAACGTTTGGAACGTCGTGTTATCAATTTGGAATTGCGCGAAAGAGATTTTCTGGATGCAATTTCTTTTGAGAAAGCTCGTGCTTCATCTGTTTCTCAATTGGAGCATAAGTTACAACAATGTGAACGTTTATTGGCTAATTATGAGACTGCACAGTTGCGTTTGGACGATGATGAGGGAATTTGAAGTGGAAGAATAGAGAAGTATAATTTATATTTTGACATGCCTTGCTTTAATTTGAAAAATATTCGCAAATTATTTATTGACTTTTTAATTGTTATTTGATTAGGTTGTTGTTAAAATAAATATTTTTTACTGATCTTTCTTTGATTTGGGAGCTCAAGCCCCTATGGTAGAGAATCCCGCAGTTATTTCTCGTAATTAACTTACTAGTAGTATATGATCTAATTAGTTTTTTATTTCTCTTATTCTTAGTTTTTTTTATCACAAGATGTTGTCCAAATACGACCTTTACATTTGTTATTTTTTGTTCACATCGCCAAAAGATAAATACGATCACCATTCGAGTTAAACCTGTCAATCACATAACTATAGTTTGGGGGAATTTTGTGAATTTTTGCGCCGTTTAAACCTTGCGCCTTTATGGGCTCTCCCTGATTTTCGGTTTACGATTTCCTCATTCTTTCCGATTTTTGATATTTTAGAGGATTTAAATGTATTTTTATTCGACATTTTAATAATTTTCAAAAATTTTTCAGAAAAGTTAACGAATTTTTTTTCTATTAAAATATTTATTGAATGCTTTCATTTCGAGTTATTCAGGTTAATTTCAAATTAAATTTTAATTTTCTTATAAATTTTTAGTCAATTTCAAGGCGTTGTTTATCCACTTGTTTGCCTTTTTCTTCAACAAATTTAAATCCAAAATTTAAAGAAGCTTTTGTTGATAAAAATGATGACAACAATTTTGTAATAAAATTAGACAATAATTATTTAAAAAGTCCTGCTGGGAATATTTTTTTAATTAAATCTGAACTTTTGGCTTTATTAATTTCAAATGAATGGAATTTAAAAAATAAAGAAGGTTTTGGAAGTATGCATTTTACAGGTTTTTTTTTGATTAAATTTTATTTTTAAAAACTAATTTTTAGGATTGGCTTTTACTGGTAAGGAGTTTTTTTGAATTTAAGTATGGAAGTGTTGGTTTATTTCTGGTATATTTTTGTTGAGAAACTCAAAAATGTTTTACTTTTGTCTTTTCACTTTTCTATACGGTTTTAGCTTTTGTCTTTAATAAAAGACCATAAAACTTTTGAAAAGCTTCCAATAATAAATTTTGGGAATATATAAAGTTATAGTTGGAGTTGGAAAATATTCCAACAATTTTATAGTTGGAAAATATTTTTGGTTAATGAATATTAACAGATATTACTTTTGTTCTTTCTTTATTCTGGTTTCCTCAATTTATTTTTTACTATAATCGATACACATTATATCCCAACTGAATTAAAAATCTTTTTTAAATTTCAAGCTCTAGACAATCCTCACGGAGAAACTAGTGATTCTCTGATAGAAAAATTAATTGGTTATTTAGACACAGACACTTTACTTTATTTTTCCAATTGTCAAACATCATTATTTGATCAACAACAAAAACAATGGTTGCCAATAATTAATTGGATAAATTTTAAATTAAAATTAAATTTACAACAAACAACAGAATTTTTTGAGCCTCCAAAAATTTCAAAAAATTGCAAACAAAATTTAAAACAATTTTTGTCTTTTTATAAATTTCCTTCACTTTGTGCAATTAATTATGGATGTGAATCTCTAAAAAGTTTAATTTTAACAATTTCGGCAATTGAAAATTATTTGAGTATTGAAGAAGCTGTAAATGCTTCTAATTTGGAAAAAATATTTCAAAGCAAAGTTTGGGGAAGTTTTGAATGGCATCATGAAGTTGAACAATTGGAAGTGTGTTCGAGAATATCTGCGGCTATTTTGTTTGTTTATTTGAATTCTAATTGAATTTTTTTTTGTTTTTAAAAATTAGAAGACTAACAGGTTTTTTTTAAAAATAATTTTCTGGGACTTTGTTGGGGGTAGAAAATCTATCATATTTCTAGAAATCTGACAGAATTATTTTTCATCTTTTTTTAAGTCGGGTTTGTCTTCTAAATTTGTATTTTTTGTTATTTTTTTGTTAAATTTTATATAAAATAAAATTTTAAAATATTTTCGACATATTTTTGTTTCTAGCATTTATTTAAATTTTGTTTATTTATCTTTCAAAAAATTTTTTAAAAATTTTCTTAATTTATTTTTTGATGGAACAACAATTTGTTAAATTAAAATTAATTCATTCCGCTGATGAATGTTTTGAATTTGTTAGTTTTATTTTAAATAATTTCCTTTTAATTTCTTAAAATATTTTTTAGTGTCCAAAACTTGTTCCAGGCATCAAAATCGGAGATATTATTAAAATCAAATCTTTAATTTCTGATGATTTTGTTGTCTTTCAATATACACAAAAATGTGCAAATGATTCAAGACTTAAAGATAAAAGTATTGTTGCCTGTTCTAAAGCTTTTGAAAATAAAAAGAAGCAATTCCCAAATCGTTCAAATGTTTTGGTTGGAATTGTGGATAAAAAAGAGGTTTTTTATAAATTTTATTTTTTATGAAAAAATTGTTTTTGTTTAGATTACACTTGACAGTTTGGAATTGACATTTAAGGTTATTTTTCAATTTAGAGAGTCAAAATTTCTATTCTTTATCCAATTCTAACCTGAATTTTAAATTTCAAATTCATTTCAAAATTTTTGTTAATCTGCTGTGTTTCCCTTTTCATATTTTAACTTCCTTTTACATTTTTGAATTTTTAACTAAAATTGTTTAAGAAAAAATTCAAAAATATTTTAGGAATATTACGTCTCTCGAGCTGATATGTGGCGAATTCGAAATTGTTTGGTGGATTCTTGTGTTTATGTCGGCAAAAGAGAAGAATGGCTTGGAATTTTATTTACTGTTAGCGATTTGTGGCGTTTGGGGGAAATGGCTTGGAGTGGTTATGTTTCTGATGAAACTAGGTTTTTTTAAATTTTTGTTAATCATTTAAACAAATTATTTGTAGAATTGTTTTTCGATCATCAAGCTCACAAGTATGTTTTTTAATTATAAAGCTGGAATCAAAAATTATTTGGTTTTTAATCTAACAGGAGATTCGAAATATTTTTTTAAAGTTTCTTTCCCTTTTTCTCTCAAAAATTGCATCTTTAACCTGGTTCCAATTTCCTGTGGGAATTTGCCCCTTTTGGTTGACTTTTTTCATTTTCCATTTCTTAAAATATTTATAATCCAATTTAGGTATTAATTTTCATTCAATTTGGAACAGAAATGTGTGATATAGATCCACATGGCTATTTATATTTTGAAAAATGTGTTAATGGATTTTTACCCGAATTATTTACAAAATGGAAAGATCAATTTTGTGCTCATTTGGTTTTTTTATTTTTTTTTTAATTAACTAAATAATCAGGTTACATTAATTATTTTTTCTCGTTGGTATTACAAAGAAGAGTTACTTGATGAAGAAATGAAAGAAAAATTAAAAGGATGTAGAGATCATCGAGGAAGGCATTACCAAGTTTTTTTAAATAAATTATAGTAAAATATTTTCTTTTAATTTTAGGATTTTTATTGGCTTTTGGTACAAAATGAGCATTATTCTGATTGGACACATGTATTGTCTAAGGTTGTTTTTTTAATTTTTATTTAGATTTTGCATTAAATTTATTTTGGAATTTTGTCCGTGAAGGGGTTTCTCCAACTTTTTTTAACTTCTATTCTTTCCATTCCTCAATTAATTAGTACCTAGACCTTACTTGTTCAAAAAGAATCTTAAATTTTTACAAAAAATTTAAAAAATCATTTCCTATTCTTAATAATTTTTTATTTTAGTTGAAATTGGCCTTTTACAAATACAAAGATTCCATTGATAGATACAATTCAGAAACATTTCCAGTATTTTTTATATTATTTTTTATTTAATATTCTTTTAATAAAAGTCTTACAAAAAATCAGAACCAGTTAGTATTTGGTCAACTTCAATGGATGGAAACTTTTTGGAGGTTTTGAATATTTCAATGAATAGTTTCGTTGCTTACCATTCTGATAGACGTTTTGAGACTTCTGGACAGCAGGTTTTTATAAAATTATTTTTAAATTTTGTGAACTTTTTGATATCGATTTTTATTGATGTCATTAATCCCCTTTGGTGATTTTAATTATTAAAATTCACCACTTTTATTGCTAGAATATTTCTACTTAACGACCTTCTAAAAAAGTTTATTACTTCCTCAGGAGTTAAACCTCAATATCTTTTTCTACTCGTCGGTTAAGTCCTACATTTACATTTTTCAGTCCCAACTTTTTAAAAAATTTGACCATTAATCAGATTTGTCATTAAATTTATATTTAATTTTAATTTTTTTCAGATTATTTTTGTTACTCCTGGTGGCGGTGTATTTAATGTAGATAGAGAAATGGTTAATTTAACCAAGTAAATTGAAACTTTAAAATTACCTAATTCTTCTTTTTAAGGCAACGTATAATAGATATGGGAATTTCTTTGGATATTGTTTGTTTGGGAGAACAACCTTTACATGCTGTTCCACTTTTTGTATTTAAAAGTAATAATCCGCAATGTTCAGATGATTATTTTATTCCACATTGGATGAATTATAGTTATTACCAAATGTCCAAACGTTCTATTTTTCCAATTAAATTTAAGACGAGAATTAGTTTTCCTGAAGATTTGTTGAAGGTTTTTTCATTTTTCTTTTCCTGATTTTTAATTTTAGGAATTAAAATTACTAATATGGGGGGGGGGGGGGCTTTAAATTTGTCACAAAATTTATCTGCTGCCTAAACTTGAAAATTCTTTATTTATTTGTAAATATTTTTTAGAACACAGAAGAAAGCCTTTATATGGAAAAAAGCATTCAAGGCGTGGAGGATACTCATGCTTATGATGAACAAGCATTTAATAACTTTGCTCAAACAAATTTCGGTGCTGCTAATAATTTATTAAACGAATTATATAATGAATTGGCAATAAATAATGATGTTGTTAGTGGATTCTCGGGAAATTTGGAGGTTTGCGAATTGAAGAATTTCTGACCTACAATTTGGATGGTTCCCTCATAGGAATAAAAATTATTCTTGATCTCTTATTTCCAGACCTCAGTCCCATTTTTTGTTTTTTTTTTCATTTCCTTTCATTTTAAAGTTTGGCCGTCCTTCAGTTCTTTCCTCTTCTGGCGAACGAAAAATTACAGGTTCATTTGAATCCCGTCATGGAAGTTATGAACGAAATAGAATAGAAACTACTAGTACACTTCAATTCAGAAGCGGTTAAACCTTCAAACTTTATTTTTAAAAAAACATTATTTTAGTATCTCAACGTGTTCCTAAACAAAGCTATCAATTTTTTGATCCAGTCCAAAGAGGATTTTTAAATCCTTTTCGGCCAGAGGATTTTATTGTCAGAATAACTGCGAATAGAAGGAGATGGATTCATGGTTTATTTTTTAAAAATAATTTAAAACTTGTTATATTTTTAAGTTTTCCCTGTTGATCGGCTCGGAAGAGCAAAATTAGCTCATCATTATGTTGTTGGAACAAGTACTATGAGTGTATTACAAACTATTGAACCTGTAAAAATATAAAAGAAAACTTTATTTAATTTTATTTTTAGGAACCAACAATTACCAGGCAAGCCAATTCTGTTCACGATTCTTCGACAACAAGACAAGAATCTTCTCCACAAAATCATTTTATTGAGAATAAAGTTACTGGATTAGGTGCTAAAGGAAAAACAATGGTTTGGGCTTGGGGATCTACTGGAGAGGAAAAGTGGAATCCAGATATGGAAGTATGTTAATTTTTTGAAAAATATTATTGATGGGGGGGGGGGGGGTCTTTTTAACATTATTCGGTTTCTAAAAAATTTTTTAAATAATTTTTCAATAAAAAGTTATTTTTCATTTAAAGATTGGTTGTGATTGGAAATCACTTATTCGTTCGGGACTTTTACCAATTACAACAGACTTTTTCCCTGATGGATCTTCTTTAAATGATTATATAATTCAAGAACATCATGTTTATTTTGATTATGAAGAAATGAAAAAATTAGTTTCTGAAGAAAATTTTCCAAACCCAACATCTCAACATTTATATAATCTTTTACTCGACCAACTAATTTATCAAAGGTTACAGAGAGGATATCAAATTGTTGTTTTGCCTAAAGAATATATTCATTCAGCAATAAGGTTTGTTTGTATTTTATTAATTTTGCGTTGAGTTTTCTGTAAATTTTTTTTGGTTTAGTAAAAATTTAAAAAAGTACCGCGGGTTGAATTATACATCTAACGCAAAAGGATCTTTCAAAACCACTGAACTATACAACCCGCTAGAACAATTGTTGATAAATTCATTTATATAGGCATTCAAAATTTTGGATATTTAATCCTAATATAAATACTAATATTTTTCCATCGATGAAAACTATTCTGCTTTCCTAAAAATGTAAATTTTTTAAGAAAAATCATTGGAGATAGAGCTCGTCAACCTGTCCAAAGAGAAGTTTGTCTATCTTTCAATCACATTTACCATCGAATTTCTTTAATTATTGAAGATATGGAAGATTTAGTAAATACAAAAGAAGCAATTATTTTAGTTCAACAATTTATTCCAAAACATATGGTTAATCAAGAATTATATAATCCTTCAAAAGTTAATATTTATAATTATTTATTTCAAGTACCTGATGATACTCGTTATATGGCCAGTACTACTTGGTAAATTAAAAATTTTTTTAAATATGTATTATTTGGATATACACAAGTATGTCAGGGTCGAGTTTTAATTTTATAAGCAAATTTAAAAACTGGCAAAAATGGAATTACTTGTGTTGTCTGGTATTTTCCCTGCTTTTAAATTTACCTAAAACTAAAATTACCTACGACAATTATTTTCATCTTTGACTTGGCCTGTTTATTTGTGTAAAATTTTATAAGAAAATTTGAGTTGCCTCAAATTATGTGTAGATTAGAGGATAATTAGAATATGGTAGACACAAAAAACCTCTTAAAATTTAGAATTTTTTGGCAGTCCACATTCTGTTGTTATTTTACACGTCCATCTTTCCTTTTAATTTTTTAATGGGGGTTTTTGCTAATTTATTCCCCTTTATTTTAACCTTTTATATTTTTTTAAATCATTTTAAGTTTCAAACATCACAATTTGGATAGATTAAATTGGAGTAGATTAGATTCAGAATTACAAACAGCAAATAGATGTCCTCATTTATTTACTGAAAAAATGAAATGTTTTTCTGCCAGGTACTTTTTTAAGTATTTTTAAAATTTCAAAACAAAATTTATTTAAAGATATATTGTACTTCCCGATACAAGTAGAATTGCAAAAGAAGTTTTGAGCATTAGAAAAGCTGATATTTATCGTCCATTTGCTTATCCTGAAGAATTGGAAAATAATTTTATTCGTTTTATTGAATGTAAAGTTTTTTATTTAATTTATGCTAAACGTATTAATTTTAAAACTATCTCGCATTTATGGATATACATATAGGAGCTTAAAAATAACTGGATTAGTATATCGGTTTTTTCGAGCCCTTGAGTTTTTTGGATTATAGTTTTCTTACGGACTGAACTATAGCCTATTTTTGAGTATCTTTTTATTATTTAAGGCTTTGTTTAAAAATCTACTTGGATATATTCCAGCAACAGCTATAGTTCCGCACATTTATCTCAATAAACTTTTTCCAGATAACTTCTCTTAGGCGTCAAACAAACTCAAAATATTTTATAATTTTTTATATTTTCCCTCTTTTAGGTGTAAATCGTGTTCGTAGCAATACTTTTCATTCTCAATGGAGTGATGGAATGTCTTCAAGACCAGAAACTCCATTAAAATATCATTTATCTGATCATCCAGGAAAAAGTTCTCCAACAGTTTTTGTTTTACCTCCAATAGAATTATTAGAATTAGATTTAGATATAGTTTTGAATGCTTGGTTAGAACAAATGGAACGTTTTCCAATATCAATACAACCAAAAAATACACAAACATTTCCTCCATCAATTTTTATTTCTTATGATTTTATTTGTTGGCTTTTACGTTTTGTTAGTGGAATGGAAAGTTTGGATGATGCTATTGGATTTGCAAGTAAATTGGTTAATGAAGGACGGATCAAATTATTACAAACACCTTCAGATTCTGAAAATTTTGGTGAGAAAATTTTGTTTTCTTAAAAAGTTTAATGGTTTTTTTCGGGAGTTTAACTGGATTTCAAAAACTTGTTTACGAAATGAGATTTTATTATTGAGATTTCTAATATTTTTGAGTCATCTTTTATACAAAAAATATATGGAACAGAAAACAAATTTTTGGATGTCGATTTTTGAAAGTTTACCCATCCTCTTTAAATCGAAGTTGGCCTTATCTAGGTATATTTTAGAGTTGTTCACTGACGGTTAGACGAACTGAAAACCGTCGGTCGAAACAGTCCATAAGCGAAAACCGTTGGTACCTATTAATTAACAACCCGAGTATATTTTATTTTTTGTGAATATTTTTTTTTAAATTCTTTATAAAAAATTTTTCAGATCAAGAACCTAAAAGAGTTTCTTCTTCAACATCTCATTCAACAGATTCTTACTCATTCCGTTATGGATTTTTCTTTTATTATATAATTAACACCAATTTAAATATCGATATTTCAAATATAGATTTACGTGGAAAAATTTATTTATCAATAGAAAAGCCCTGTTTATTAAATTTAATTGATAAAGAATGCCGTTTTAAACAAAAATCGATTACAATGGAATTTTTGCCTTCCTCTTCTTTTGTTATTAAAAATTTGGAAAATCATTTTGTTGAATGGGGAAAAGTTTTTGTTGATCGAGCATATACACATTCACAGGCTTTTGAAATTAATGTAAGGAAGGAATACAGACATATGTACCTTTTAAATTTAATTTAAAAAAAAAGGTTAAATGGTTTATGGCAACAGGACAATCAGTAGCTGATTTAGTAAATAAACAATGGGCTAGACATGCACAAAAATATTTGATGCATTTCTTTCCAGCACCAGAAGATGCTTTTGCTGAACCTACAAATGTTTTATCAAGTCCTTTAAGATGCCCAATTTTTGTTGCTATAAAAAGTGGTTTAATACCTGGTGGTTATGTAAGTTTTTTTGAAGAGTAATTTAAAATAAATTTTTGGACTTTGTTTAACTTCACGACTTGTTATATTAAATGAGAAATTCCGATTAATATGCCGTTAGGACATTAAAACATTTTGATTTCAAGAATCAGAAAATATTTTTAGTTAAATCTAAGGGGTTCCCCTATATCTCCTTAAATTCCCAATTCTGTTTAGCCTTATATATTTTCTATTTTTAGTTTGATTCAGTTTTGAGAGCAATATTAGCCTCTTTTGGTTTTATTCATTTAAAATGTCCGATACATTATAAAGAATATAAGGGAAAAACATTAACAACAAATATTTCAACAATTAATTTAAATTCCACAACATTCCCACCTATTTTTATTCAACAATTTGTTCATTTATCTGGTGGAATGTTTGTTAAATATGAGCCAGAACAATCTGCTTTTATGTGGGCCTGGAATCAAATGTTAACACAAAAATATAGAACTTCGTAAGAAAAAAATTTTTATACTGATTTTTTGAGAATTGCCCCTGTAGTTGGTGTTTAGAGCTGAATCGAGGAACCAAGGATTTTTAATGTCGGTTCCTGGTGGGTTTTAACTGATGAAATTTTTTAGAACAAACAATCCCCCATATTTTGGTTGGGAGTGTACATAACTTTTACTTTTTTAGGGGTATGAGAGATAAGATTTTTTATCTTTTTTAAGTCAAAGGATCTGTCTTTTGCGAAAATTAAAAAATAAAATTATTTTAAATAATACATATTTTTTAATTTTTAGTTGTTTTTCTGAAGAATTTTTGGATTTTACACTTGAAGATTTTCGTAATTTTTGTGCAGATAAAAGCAATAGATTAAAAAATTTTATTAGTAATTTTATTAAAAATCATCCTTTAGATTAATATTTTGTTATTTCTTTTTAAATTATATACCCCCAAATAATTAACAAAATTAGTTTGGATTTTAGTATAATTTTGTTAATTTTTTGGGGGGTTTTGTTTTGTATTTTTAATATTTTTTTTATTTTGTCAATTTTTGTTTAAATTTCTATTAAATATTTATTATACTTTGCTTAATATATTTAACAATTATTTAGGATTTTTTGTCAATTCTTTTAAAAATAAAAATGAAATATGCCCAATTAGTTATTGGCCCGGCAGGAAGCGGAAAAGTATTTAAAAATTTAAATATTTTTATATTTTTTTTAATTTAGTCAACATATTGTGCAACAATTCAAGACCATTGCAAAACTATTGGAAGAAGTATTTTTGTTGTTAATTTAGACCCTGCTGCAGAAAATTTTGCTTATAATTGTGATGTTGGTAAGTTTTGTTTTTAAGTTAAATTGCTTATTAAGCAGGTTTGAGTGTATGTGATTTTGGTGTAGTGGGATAGGTATGTGTTTAGAGGAAAAACGACGTGGGTTATTTTTATAAAATAAAAGGGGCTATAAATTACGCCCAATTGTCCTTTAAAAATTATCAAAAAAAAATTCAAAATTTTATAAAAAAATTTTTTCCTCATAGATATAAGAGAATTAATAAGTGTTGAGGATGTATTGGATGACAAGGAAATTAAAATGGGTCCAAACGGAGCTTTAATATTTTGTATGGAATATTTTGTTAAAAATTTGGAGTGGTTAAAAGAGCAATTACAAGAAGGGGAAGATGACTATTTTCTTTTTGACTGTCCAGGCCAAATAGAATTATATAGCCATTTAGATTTAATTCAACAAATTATAATTAAATTACAAGAATGGGAATTTAGTATTTGTAATGTTTTTATTTTGGATTCTAATTTTTGTTTGGATTCTAATAAATTTATTTCTGCAAGTTTTACAGGTAATTAAGAAGGGGATAGAGTTTATATATTTTGTTAATTTTATGAATTAAACAAAATAAATATTTTATAGTGGACGCTAGGGTTGTCGGTTCCCGGAAATTCTTCGGATATCCGAATTCGAATCGAAGAACCGAACCGAAAAATTTATTGTTCTTCGGTTCGGGTCGGTCCAGAACCAACAACCTTAGTGGAGACGTCCAAAAGGATTCAAAGCTTCTTGGGGTTTTCCGGTCTTGAACAGTGAAGAATCCTTGCATTTGTGACCATAAAATATGTATTTGGTCCTTTAAAATTTTCATTTTTGGGCATTTCTACTTGAAAGGGAATTTACACATATATGACAAACAGTTGTTAGTTTATTTCTTAAAAAATGGCTGTTAATTCTTGTCTTTTACCACCAATAATTGGTTCTCCATTAGTTTCTTTGTGAAAAGTATCAGACGGTGAATTGTCTTTAAAAATAATTTTTTAGCCTTATCTACAATTGTATCATTTACAACTCCATCCATTAATGTTTTGAGTAAATTGGATTTATTAAATAAAGAAGAAAAAAGTTTTGTTAAAAATTTTTTGGAGGATGAGGAATTACAAAATAATTTAATTAATAGTATTGATGATGGACAAGTAAAGAAATTAAATTTTTTTTTGAATTTTTATAAAAAAAGTTCCTTAAAAATATTTTGGCTTTCTTTAAAATTAATTTGTAATAAATTAACTCTTGTGACCCGGATCGGGGGAAACTATAGGAAATTGATCTAAATCGTGAAATGCCTTAATATTTTATATTTCTCTACATTAGGTAGGGGCTGATTAAACTATATAGATTTTTATCATACCCAAAACCAGAAAATAATTTATAAGTAAAAACTGCATTTTCGATTAATATTTTACAGAAAATATTTTAATTTTTTTTAATTTTTAAAGCAACAAAAAGATAAATGGACAGAAAAATATTCAAAATTAACCCAATCATTATTAATTGTTTTGAATGATTATAGTTTAGTTAAATTTTTACCTTTGGATATTTCTGATGAAGATTCTATTCAAGGTGTTTTTAATTTTTAAAAGAAAAAAAATTATTATTTTTTTGCAGAACTTTTATCAGTTATTGATGTAACAATTCAATATGGAGAAGATGCTGATGTTAAAGATAGATTTCCACAATTTGCAGATAATTTGGATGATTATTAAATTTTTTTTGTTTGATAAAATGTTTTTCTTATTAATTTTGGATGTCTGCTGTTAAATCACAACTTTTCGAGTTAAAATTTAGTTTAGTTATCATTGGTGTTGGTGAACAACTTTTAGTGATTTAGTATTGGGGAAGTTAAGTGTTAGAGAAACAAATTGTGGGTTCTACTCCGCTTTGTGAAAGTTTTTTTTAAAAATTTGTAGGGATAGAGAGGTATTATGGTATCGAGGTATTAGGATATTTTATAAAAATTCTAAAAAAACAATTGTTGATGATGTGTGTTTACATTAGGGTTATTATCTCGAATTTTTAAAAATCCACAATTTTGCTCTAAAATCCTCAAAAATTATCAAAACAAAAATTGAATTAAAATCACTTCATGCATTATAATTAAAAGTTTTGGTAGAATTGTCATGAATGGGGTTATCAGTTCGGAGTCCGACTGATTTTTTTGGTTGGGCTCTTCGGTTTTACTACATAAATCTCTCATATTAATTATTTAATAAATATTTTTTTAATTTTTATATTTAAAAAAAATAAATATTGCTTTACAAATATAAATAAATTAAAATTATTAAAATTAATTAATTAAAATTTAAACAGAAAAATTTTAAAAAAAATTTGCGGGATCGAACTTTTATACCTAAGTTACTGCAGTTATTGCTAGCCCAGGAGACTACCACTGAGCTATAGGCCCGCTAAAATTTTTGTTTATAAATTCATATATAAATTCCTTTGGTATTAGAATAAAAATATATGTTAACTTTTAAAGAATAATTAGGGTAATTGATATTTTAATTAAAAATTATTTGGAAATGATTTGACAATAATTTAATTATTAAACTTTTTTAGTTTTATAAAGAACAACACCCCTTTAATAACTATATTTTATAAATACATTTATAAACAAACCTCTTTGCGGGCGTTGTAGCTCAATGGTAGTCTCTTTGACTCCTCAAAATCTGGCTGTTAGATGATAAAATTCGAACCCGCTAACCTTTTTTATATTTTTTTTCAAATTTTAATTGATTAATTTTAAAAATTTTTAATTTATTTATGTTTGAAAACAAAATCTAATTTTTTTTAAATATAAAAATAAAAAAAAATATTTATGAAAAAATTAGTATGAGAGATAAATATAAATTTATTAATATTTCTTAAATTAATTCTTAATTCAACTACATATTCTTTTTTATCTCTTAACTTTAACAAAATTTCTTTATTAAAAAAGGGGCGTATTCAAATAATTGTTTTGCATAATATTAATTTTTTTATTTAAATTAAATAACAGAAATGTTTGTTTACTTTTAAAAAATTAATTTAATAATTTTTAAATTAAATAAAATTAAGCAAGTAATTGTTGTGAAAAACGTGGGCATTTATTTAATAAAAATATTTTCCGAATTTTTTTTATTTAATTACTTGATGTCATTTTATTTAAATTAAATTTTAAAAATTAAAAATTTATTTTACTTTAAAAATATAATTTAATTAATTTATAATTGTTTGTTTGGAGTATTTAATGAAAATGAAAACATTCTAGAGATTACATATTCATAATTTTTTAAAAGAAAAAATTAAGCAATTTTTAAAGAATTCTAAAAAATATTTTAAAATTTAATTTTTTCCGAAAATTTCTAACAATAAAATATTTATTTCTAAATATTAATTTAAATTTTAAAAAATGAACAGAACTGAGGTAACTTTAAAACCCCCTTTATTTTTAAGTCAGAATAAGTCAGAATCTTTTATTTCTCAGAAAATTCTCAATTAAAATTTGATTTCGGCTAGGACTAATTCCAATTTCCGACCAACTTTTAGGAAGCATTTTTATTTCAATTAATTTTTAAAAATCTCAAATTAAAGATATACAAAAATGGCTTCAGTTGGCCTCTTTTATTTAGTACAATTCCAATTATTATTATTTCAATTCCTGGTATTTTAACTAATATTGTTCTTATTTGTGTTACAATTAAAAATAAGTAAATATATTTTTTAATAAATCTTAAAAAATAATTTTATTTTTGATGTTGGAGAGTATTTAATAAAGTTCCTGTCTAGGGTTGTTGGTTATTGGAAAATCTTCGGATATTCTAACCAAAATTTTTTGGATATTCGAGACTTTTATCTGATCAGGATATCCGAATCCCCCACCTATTCCTAAATTTGTTACAAAATTTGTAAGCAACAAAACACGAAATAAATTTAAATAATATGTAAAAGAAAATAAAATTTACAAAATTATTCTATTAATTAAAAAAAAATTAATTTAAATTGACTATCAAATAAAGAATAAATAAATAAATAAATAAATAAATAAAGTTTTTTAATTTTTTAGAGCTTTACACGGAACAACAAATTTCCTTCTAGCACAATTAGCATTTTATGAAATAATTCACGAGACTGGTTATTTTGTTGTTCTTTATTGTAATTTAATTGGACTAAATTCTTTAACTTATTCAAAAGCCTCCCGTTTATTTTCTGTTCCTTTATTTACAGTTTTTGGAATTTCCCCTTTAATGGCATTTACAGGGATTGACAGATTACTTTATGTTATATTCCCTATATCTTTGTAAGTTTATTGTGGAATATTGTAATGAAAATAAAAAAATATAATAAATAATTACCTAAATTAATCAATTTTCCTAATTACCTCTTCTATAATTTTAAAAATTAATTTCAATTCAAATTATTTTTTAACTTTAACAGTCCAAAGAAGGTTAATCCAACAATTTATTTGGGTGTTTATACTTTTATTTGTTTTATTTATTGTGGATTAATGACTGCTGGATTGATTTGGTTTAATAATGTTAATCCTGATTTGGTGATATCTGCTTTACTTAGTGACGTTTTAACAGTTGAGTTTTAATTTTAAAATTAATATAATTTGACATCACATACGATAAACCTCTGGGGCCGAAAAATCCTAACTTATAATGAGAGGTACCCTAATTTCACTTAAGATGCACTTAATTTGAGGGCGTTAAACAGCTCTCCGCTAAGGTCGACGGTTCTTGATAAATCATCGAATATCCGGAGCGATAACCGACCCAAAAAAGTACGGATACCCTTTTTTGGATTTCAGATATCCGGAACTGCCAACCCTACTCTCCATCCAATATCTAGTATATTGGGTTAAGTGAAAGCTTTTTATTTTCATTATATTCTTAATTAAAAGGGATATGTTGGCACAACTTTATATTACAATATAAGCTTTATCTTAAATAATACTACAATAGCTCTGTATATTGCTGTTGGTATTATTGTTAAAATGAGGAAAAGTAATTTTTTTTTAAATTTATTTTATAAAAATTTCTTTATTTATTTATTAGCTTCAATTCAACAAAAAAATCGTCGATTAATTCGAGCATTAATTATTATTGTTATATTTAATGTTGGAGGGTTTTATATAGTTAGAATATTTAAATATTTTATATTATCTTATAAACTTTCTGAAATGAATAGTTTATTTATTCGAAAGGCTGTCTGTACTTTATTGTATGTAAGCATTACAGCAAATGCTCCTGTTCTTTATTTTATAAGGTAAAGGAAAGGGAAGATATCCAAAATGTTTGGAGTCAAAAAAAAGAAACCCTAATTAATCGGGGAGTTGACATCTATTAAAGTAACTATCACCTTCTTAGCTCAATTTTTGGTTATCTAGAATCATGGGCGACGCATCTAGCAAAAACTGTCTCGGCTTCCAAACTTTTTAAATCTATACGAGTATCATTCTATTAATAGCATAATCTCACTCATAAGAACAAAATTAGAGTTAAAACTCTCGGAAATAATTCAAAATATTTTTATTTATTTATTAATTTCAGCAAAGAATACAAAGCATCATTCAGACGCTTTTTTGGACTTTCAACTAATCAAACCTCACCAATTATAATTAACAATAAATTTCCACTAAAGAACAATTTTGTATCAAATAACCCCAATTAGAAGGACTTAAGACTAAAATATATAATAAACACTTAATTAAATAATCATTTCTTGTTTTCAAATGATTTTAACAAAAAATTATTAAAATGAAAATTTTTAAAAAATATCAAAGTGATTCAATTTTAAATTATTCCCCTCCTCACACTCTTTCAATTATTTAAAAATCCATTTCTGATGTCGTCTTTTTATTTTGTGCTTCATACCAACTTTTACGAATTGTACGCTTCATTTCATCATCCCCTTCATCATACATTTGTTTCATCATATTCATTAAACTAGCTTGAGGGTCCTCGTCTTTGTCGAATTTTGGAGTTCTTTTTAAAGAAAAAATTTAGGAAATAAATTTTTTTTCCAATTTTGGGAGTTTTTTCAAATTAATTTTTTTTTATTTACCCCCCCCCCCCCCCCCAATTCAAAAAAATTTTTTACTTTTGTTCCTTCTTATCAATCTTAAGCAACGATCCCCAACTTTCATTTTCTCTAACTTTCTTTAACATAACAAGCAATTGATCCCCACTTTTTTGTTTAAAATAACACTTTTCTGGATCAACAGCTAAATTAAAATTAAAAATATTTTTTGTAAAATATTTAAACAAAAACCTTTAGATAATCCACGCACATTTATTTCATAATCCGTCCCTTTAACATCAGTACAGAAAATGTCAAAAGAACTGAAAATAGATTAATAAAAATATTTCTGAAGGGTTGTTGGCTGATCAGGGTTCGAAAAAAGTTCAGATATCGGTTCACGGGTATCTGAAAATTCCCCGGGACCCGCCATCACTGTCTATGAATTTTTAAAAATATTCTAAATGGGTCCTACTCGGAAAGAAAATTTATTTTACAAAAATAACATCTCTAAACCTCTTATTTCAAAAGCTTTCAAAAACGAGTGTACAAAAAATTAAAATGAATTTTATTCTCTCTTAACTTCAATTAAATCTCAAATAAATTAAACAAACTTCTCATTAAATTTTTCTTTAATTGCTGTAACCGGTGTAGAGGAAATACCAGTGATTGAATAATAAATTTTAACAAATTTGTCACTTTCATCAAATCCTTAAAAATAAATAAAAATTTAGAAAAATATAAACAAATAACCATAAGTTGTTAATTTTTTGTAAGGGCGAGCAGCAACTCCAATTGTTTTAGGCACATCAGAGGTTATTAGATCACGACGATTTAACTATAAAAATTTAAAAATATTTTTATTATAAAATATTTTTCATTATCACTACACGGATGGTATAATTTTTAAAAAATTTTGTTGATAGCTCGGAAAATGTTCATTGTAAGACACATAATCAGGAGGAAGTAGTGGGGTTAAAAAACGATTACACCCCACAAAGAATGTGTAATCGTGATAAAATTATGACGTCAATCCAAAATGCTTTGAACTGTTTCAGTTTTTTTAAATTACAAAAAATAAAAAACCTCATCCAAATTAGCCAACCATTTTTTCAATTGTTCATCCAAAAACAACTGGACATTGCTTCGTTTCGCCTGCTTTCGCAAAGCTTGTAACTCATCAATATCGCTTTTTAAATCAGAGGCAGAAATTGGCATTTTAAATATTTTCTAAAAAAATTTTCCCAAAAAAAATTTTAAAAATAGAAATAAATATATTTAATTTATAATTTAAAAATAAAACATAGTTAAAATTCTTTTAATATTAAACATATTTATCTGAAGCAAATAAAACTTGTAAAAGTCAAATAAAAATGAAAATACACAAGGAAAGACACTCAACACGGCTATTCAAAAAATAAAACTAAAAATTAAAAGTAATTTTTTGTCCTTCCCCGGCACTTTAAAATAAAATCGTTGAGGTAAAAAAAATCTATAAAAGGCAAAAAATAAATTTAAGGGCAAGATTTAATTGTAAAAATGATTCTTCCAATTACATATAATATTTTTTAGTTACAGAAACAGAAAAATTAAAATGAAGCATTCCTAATAAAAAAAATTTTCCGGAAAAATTATAAATCTTTTTAGAAATATTTTGCCATTTAAAAAGATTAATGAAAGAATATTCTATAATGTCAGATAAAAAAATTAACAGGACTTAGGAAAAGTGAATTAAAAAATATAGAATTCTAGCGTGTCTTTTAATTTTAATAAATTTTTTTAAAATTAACATATCTTTTTTAGCCATCCATTCATTCCCCATTTCCGGTCAGACAAGAAAATCATTTTGTACCCATTCAATAACTGTATCATCTGGTTGAGATATTGAACTTCGCTTAATTTGAGGAAATTTCATTTCTGAAGCTACTAATCTTAAATGCATTTTTCCAACATGAACAACCCAACGATCTTCTTTACTAGAACTTTCAGTATTCATTGAATCGGGTTGTAAATAGCGATGAATTTCTATATCAGCTCTGAAATTAAAAAGAGTTCAAAAACATTTTTTCACAAAATAATTTTATTTAAATAACCTGTTTCCAATTAAAACTTCGTCACTCGAAAATTTTATTCCAGTCGTGTCAATTTCAATTTTTGGAGTACTTTTTTGAACAATTCCTTCCTCGTGTACAAGTTTTATGATAACGTCTTTTATATAAAATTTATCTCCAGTTTCATCATCCACAACTGTTATTTGCATTTTCTTGTCTGTTGAATTCTCCACATCTACATAAATAAGGTTGAAAAAAGATTAAAAAAGAACCTGATGCTGGTGTTCCACAAATTGCAAATGTAGAACCGCTGTCATTTGTTAATAGTCCCTAGAAATTAAAATGTTAAACGGAAATACAAATATGTGAAAAGGTAGATAAAATTTTGTGATAAAAAAACTAAAACTGGAACACAGAACCAACAAAATGCTTAAAGTCAATTAAAGTTTAACCTATAAGCTTAGTGAAAAATTAACCTTCATTGGGGACAAAATAAAATTTCCAAGGCAGAGACATAAAGGATAATCGAAACAAACCCAAAATATGAAAAAATCACCAAACCTTTAAACTATACGAAGCTTCATGAAAAGCAAGTCTCGCAATCCCATGCTCAACAATAGAAGTGTTTATACTGTCCATTTTTCTACTAAAATTTTAATTAAAAAAATAACGAATTGAAACAAACGAATATAATATTGAAAAAATTAACAATTTTAGAACCTTTAATAGAAAATTCTAATTAAAAATAATTTATTCAAATTTATAAAAAAAACTTTAATTAATTTTTGTCTCAAATTCTTCCTTTAATTGTCTCTGCATTCTTTCATCAATTCTTGATTTATCCAAATATTCTAACTTTTTATCCTTCCTCAAATATTTAGTCTCTACAAAATACCCACATGTACCAACAACACAAGCAATTGGAAAAACAATCCATCGAACGACTGTAGCACCTAAAAATAATTTTTAATAACTTAAAATTTTTAGATTTAACCTGGACCAAAATAACGAGAAGTTAATTGTAATAATTGTCCTAACATTCAAGTAATAATTTGGTAAACCTAAAAAAATTTAAAAAAGAATAAGGCACATTATGGCGCGACTGGTCTGGCGCAAGGCCAAAATTTACGAACATTGCAAGTTTTTAAATTATAATAAGCAAATGGTTGTTTGTTTTAAATAAACAAAATTTAAATTAATGCTAGAAACAGAAATGTTTGGTATTTTTATTTTAAATAAAATTTAATAAAAAAAACTAACAAAAAATACAAATTTAGAAGACCAACCCGATTTAAAAACGAAAAATTACTTCTGTCAAATTCTTTAGAAATTTGACAAAAATTTTTTAACCTCAACAAAGTCCCAAAAAAATTATTTTTAAAAGAAAAACCTGTTAGTCTTCTAATTTTCAAAAAACAATCAATTAGAATTTAAATAAACAAACAAAATAGCTGCAGATATTCTCGAACACACTTCCAATTGTTCAACTTCATGATGCCATTCAAAACTTCCCCAAACTTTGCTTTGAAATATTTTTTCCAAATTAGAAGCATTTACAGCTTCTTCAATACTCAAATAATTTTCAATTGCCGAAATTGTTAAAATTAAACTTTTTAGAGATTCACATCCATAATTAATTGCACAAAGTGAAGGAAATTTATAAAAAGACAAAAATTGTTTTAAATTTTGTTTGCAATTTTTTGAAATTTTTGGAGGCTCAAAAAATTCTGTTGTTTGTTGTAAATTTAATTTTAATTTAAAATTTATCCAATTAATTATTGGCAACCATTGTTTTTGTTGTTGATCAAATAATGATGTTTGGGAATTGGAAAAATAAAGTAAAGTGTCTGTGTCTAAATAACCAATTAATTTTTCTATCAGAGAATCACTAGTTTCTCCATGAGGATTGTCTAGAGCTTTAAATTTAAAAAATATTTTTTAAATAAAAAAATTCTTGGAAAATTAAAATAAAACTTAGCTGGGATTATATGTAGTAAAAAATTAATTGAGGAAGTTAGAATCGAAAAAAATACATGACAGTTGTTCTAAATTAACCAAAAATATTTTCTAACTACATATAACTTTAAATATTCACCAAAATTTATATTGGAAGCCTTCTACTTGTCGAGAGTTTTTGGTCTTTTATTAAAGATAAAACCCCAAAAAATTGAAAAGGTTCCAAAAACCCATTGAAGCAAAAGATTTTTAAGTTTCTTTACAAAAATATACCAGAAAGAAATACTTCCATATTTAATTTAAAAAAACTCCTCACCAGTAAAAGCCAATCCTAAAAATTATTTTTTAAAATTAAGCAAAAATTTAATCAAAAAATAAACCTGTAAAATGCATACTTCCAAACCCTTCCTTGTTTTTTAAATTCCATTCATTTGAAATTAATAAAGCCAAAAGTTCAGATTTAATTAAAAGAATATTCCCAGCCGGACTTTTTAAATAATTATTGTCTAATTTTATTACAAAATTGTTGTCATCATTTTTATCAACAAAAGCTTCTTTAAATTTTGGATTTAAATTTGTTGAAGAAAAAGGCAAACAAGTGGATAAATAACGCCTTGAAATTGACTAAAATTGGATAAAAAAAGAAAATTAAAATTTAATTTTAAATTAACCTGAATAACTCGAAATGAAAGCATTCAATAAAAATTTTAAAAGAAAATAATTCGTCAACTTTTTTAAAAGAATTTTTGGTAATAGTTCGGTTCGTACCCCCCCCCCTTTTTTTCCTTTATAAATTATTAAAAAATGGCCAGTCAGTCTTAGGTTATAGAACTTGTCGGGCTGTGTCGAATGACACCAAAATCAACCCCAGGTCTTAACTTTGGGCCGAGATACAGGCCCTAGAATATTAAAAAATAAAAGGGTGGACCAAGCTCGTTTTTTGGGCTAAAAATTCGATTAATCAAATAATAGCTCATTCGAAAGAGCAAGTCGTGCTGATTCGAATGACATCTAAATCAACATAATTGAGCAAGATTTGACTGAGTTATTACATAAAGTAATCTTATTGTAGTCGTGAGACGCTTTTGCAAAACCTTTATTTGCGCAGGTTTTTTGTCTGTATCTCGGCCGAAAATTAAGACCTGGGGTTGATTTTGGTGTCATTCGACACAGCCCGAAGAGTTATATAACCTAAGACTGACTGACCATCTTTTAATACTTTAAGGAAGGAAAAAAAGGGGGGGTACGAACCGAACTATTACCGAATTTTTTAACAATGTCGAATAAAAATAATTTAAATCCTCTAAAATATCAGAAATCGGGCAGAACGAGAAAATCGTGAACCGAAAATCAGGGACAGGCCCACAAAGGCGCAAGGCCAAAACGGCGCAAAAATTTCCCAAAATGGCTATTGTTACGTGATGGACAGGTTAAAATCGGATGGTGATCGAATCTTTTGGCGATGTGAACAAAAAAATAGCAGATGTAAAGGTCGCATTTGGAAAACATCTTGTGATAACAAAAACTATTCAGATCAACTAGTAAGTTAACTGCGAGAAATAACTATGGGATTTTCACCCATAGGAGCTTGAGCTCCACAATTCAAAAATTTTTGCCTATAAAAGATCAGTAAAAAATATTTATTTTAACACTAACCTAATCAAATAACAACTAAAAAGTCAATAAATAATTTGCGAATATTTTTCAAATTAAAGCAAGGCATGCCAAAATAAAAATTATACTTCTCTATTCTTCCATTTCAAATTCCCTCATCATCGTCCAAACGCAACTGTGCAGTCTCATAATTAGCCAATAAACGTTCACATTGTTGTAACTTGTGCTCCAATTGAGAAACAGACGAAGCACGAGCTTTCTCAAAAGAAATTGCATCCAGAAAATCTCTCTCGCGCAATTCCAAGTTGATAAGACGACGTTCCAAACGTTGCTTATCACGTCTAAAAATATTTATTTTAAACTTAAAAATTAAACAAAAAAACTTACACAACCATAGAATTCAGATGCTCTTGGAAAATGTTGAAATCAGCTGGATTCTCCTTAGCAAATTTAATCATATTTTTGCGTTCAGCATCTTCCAAAACATGGCATTTCTCAATTAAACGCATTTTCTCGTCGAGTCGCATAGAGAGTTCGCTGTTAACCATTTTGAAGACAGCTTAAAAGAATTTAAAAATTTATTCAAAAAACAAAAAAAAACAAACAAAGTGTTGGTCCTTGCAATTTATAACCATCACGAGAAATTGAATTACTCATCGAATTGGTGTAAGCAATCTTTGAAACTCGATTGTAGTCCTTTTGAAGTTGGGCATGCTTTTTGTGAAGCAAAGCCAAATCCTTTTCAACTCGGTCCTTACCATCAATGACCTTTAAAAAATTGTTTAAGAATTATTAGGTTAGAGGGGAGGTAATTTTGAAAGAATAGATAGGCATAAAGCAGACGAAAACCATCCACCTCTGTTTGACCATTCATCCCCAAAATTAGATATCCTATCAGAGATTGAGCACTGCCGCATCTTAAGAAGCGGAAAAAGGACAAAAACAGAACATGAGTGAAAGGGCCAAAAAAGCAGGATTCTGTGGAAGGCTGAAGGCAGCAGACCCCCTCTACTTAAACAAAATTCTTAAAACAATTCAAAACAACCTCAGCAAAAAGCGAATTCCCTTTAGCAGCGACAGGCATATCACCAGCAATTTGAGAATTCAATTGATGAACTTCAACTTCCAATTCCTGAATCTTCTCGCGAGAATTCTCCAAATCAGTTTGTTGACATTTAATGAGAGCACGCATTGATTCTTGATCCGTAGCTGCTTTAGTCAATTCGGCTTCCAATTGCTTTGCACGGTCATCCAATTCAAAATTTGTGGTCAAAAGGCGGCTAACCTCAGCTTTCATGCTCGCCTAAAAATTTTCTTTTTTTAAAGTTTAAACAACCAAAAACAAACAATTGTTGCCTTAAGTTCCTCCACTTTGTTCTCAGCCTCAAACAATGCAGTCTCATTCGCAACAGGATTTGGAAGAGATTTGTTCCTTTCCTCGAGCAATTGCTTTTGAACATTACAGAGCTTCTCAGTCAAAGAGCGATTTTGCTGATTTAAAGCGGCAACCTCACTCTTAAAAAATAGGTAATATTGAAACTGATAGACCCCTTTCCTTCCTCAGCAAGTTCTTTCCTATAAATCTACAGAATGGTCAGACTTTCGCTTCTATCCCAATTTCCCTACTATATTTTGCTTACAAACAATCAGAACAACTTTATTCCCCCTCGGATGGAAGTAAAGGAGGAAAAGGTCTGAACATTCTGGAAACATATAGGAAGAAACATGGGGAGGAAAAAATGGGGTTGCCAAGTTGAATACTAGCAAAACATACTCAAATTATTAAACAAAAGAAAGAAAAACCTTAACATTCTCATTATTAGTCAAAAGACGTTGACGATGTTCTTCCAGCTCGAAAATTTCCTGCTCACGTTTTTCCAGCTGGCGGTCTCTCTTCTCCATCTCCACTTCATAGTCGCGACTGACTTGTTGATATTTGCGGTGTTCACGTTCATAACTAAAAATTTAATTCAAATTTTAACAAAAACTCCAAAAAAAACAAACAGCGCTCGAAATTGCTCCAAGTCTGTTGCGAGTTTGGTGTTCTTTGTAGCTTCACTTTTTAAAAGAGCTTTAAGTCGTTTAAATTCTTCTTTAATTTCTTCCGGATTAGACTCGTCAAATTCCGCTGAATCTTTTGATGACATTATTTAGAAAATAAATTAAAAAAAATTTTCTAAAATTTTAAAACAAAAAAATTATTAAAGGAAAGAAGAAGGGATGAAATAACAAACATCTAAACTTATTAAATGAAATCGTTTACTTTTCATGACCTTTTATAAAAAAATTACTAATCCCTATTGATTATGATTAGAAGGAATTGGTGGGAAAATACCTATATAAAATAAAAACATTTGACGCTAGAAGAATTCAATAAAATTAAACGAGTAATTCGCGCAAAAATTTTACTTAGTACAACCCACTATGGTGCGGGCCGTTTGTCGCAGCTGTTTTGGCGCAGCTCGGCTGACGCAAAGCCGGCAATTTTCTCGAATTTGCTAATTCTTCTTTAAATTATTTTAGAATAATCTTTTTAATTTTATTATGTTTACAAATACAGCATCAGAAGAATGTAAAGAAGACACTTCCAAATCATCACAAACATCAGAAATTTTCGATCCTCTGTTTGGAATTCGAATTAGGTTTTTTTTAATTATTTTTATTTTTTCTTCAATTTTAAGTAATCCAAAATTAACACTTGAAACTTCCAACACATTCTTTTCTGGAATGCAAAAACTTCGACTTAGTCAACTCTCAGCAAATCGACTTTTGTCAATGCAAAAAAATGAAAATGAAGAAGGATGGGCAACAATGGCTGTAATGGTTGAACGTAGTGGATGTAAAAAGAGTGGAAATGGGAATGAATATATTATTTGGAGAATGTCGGATCTCAAGGTTCTTTTTAAATAATTAGGGCTGTTTTTGAATTGGTAGGAGGTCTGAAACTTGCAGAAAATGTTTTTAACAGCTTCAAATAAAAAATTTTTAAGCTTTATTTCGATTTTTCGGACTTTTCCATCAAAAAAACATCCCTAATTATCATTGAGTTCCCAATTTTAATAAATTAATTTTTAAGGATTTGAATGCTGTTTCTGTTAAGGTGAGCAATTTTTTTGGTATTTTTCTGATACCTTCCCTTACCACGGGTATCCCTTTATTTCGTCAAACATTTCCGTTATTTTATCCTTCTCCAAACCTTTTTTACTATTTTTTATTCAGGTTTTACTTTTTGGTGATTGTTTTCGACAATATTGGAAGTTACAACCTGGCAATGCATTTTTCCTAAATAATCCTCAAGTATGTGAACCTTCTGCAAATAATAACAACAATTCTAATCGACAAAATGAATGTATTTATTCTTTTAATTTTTTAATCTTTTTAATTTTCAGTGACGCTAAAACTTTTCAAGCCTGGTCAATTAATTGAAGTTGGTTTTTGTCCAGATCTTGGAAGGTGTCAGGTTATTTAAGAATATTTTTAGAAATCCTTCGTTTTTAATTTCTAGGGCCGAAAAGCATCTGATGGGGATCAATGTTCCAATTTTGTCAATATTTCTCGTTCACTTTATTGCCCTTTCCATATACAACAACGTGCTCGTCAAGTTGCTGCCAAACGCGGGACATTGAATCGTACTGCCAATTTACCTACAAAAGAGTATAGACTTCAATCTAAAGGACGATCACCACAAAAAGAACGACCACCTCCAGAGCTTGTTTTGATAAAACGTCGAAAATCTTTGGCTGAAGAAAAGGGCAAAAAGTAAGTAAATTTTTTGGTTAATTTATTTCAATTACCCAAAATTCTTTTCAAATTTCTGATACTTTTATTTGACAGATTTATAATGCCAATGTCAGCAAGTAGAAGAGCATCCCTTCGAAACTCATCGTTAAATGAATCTTTAACAAAAATTGATCCAGAACTTGAAAAGCAAAATAAACAAATTGAAAAGCTTATTTCTGAAAATGTTTGTTTTTTTAATTTAATTCTTTTTAAATTTCTTCTTTTAAAGCCTTTCCATCTTGGCTCCAAAAATCTTCGAATAATGAGACAAAGATTGTCCCAGCCTTCAAATAAAGAAAATATTGATCCAAAAGCAAATGCTGCAAAACCATCGGAGTCGGCCAGTAATCGTTCGCTTTCTTCAATGCGGGATTTTATTCAAACTCAAGTAAATAAAATTGTGTTTTTATTAAATTGCCTTTAACTTGATATTGGCTTTTAAAAAATTATGTCAAACCAACACTTTGGTGTAGTGGGAAAATTCTTGGTTATAGGAGAAATGGGGATGGTTCGGTCCCCTTTGAGGGAAAAGAATTTTGTTTTCTCAAATTTTCTTCTATCATAGAATTTTTTTTTATTCTAATTTTAAATTATTTATTTTTCTATTTTTAATTTTCTTTTTTTTAGCAAAATTCAATTCATCATACAAATAGTTCACCAATTACCCGAGACAAACAACCAATTTTATTGGCGGACTCAAAAAATGTTTTGAATTCCAATGAATTAAATAAATTGGTATAAAGATTTTTTGTTAAATAAATTTAATAATTTTTAAAGAAAAGAGCAGCAGAAATATTTAAAGCGGGAAATGGTGGAGCAAGTTATAATGGCAATAAACGCCCTAAATTTATGTGAAATTTTGTGTTTTTAAATCAAAAATATTTTTCAGTAGAGACAACAGCCGAACAATTTTGTCAACAAAAAAAGAAAAAAGGAGGGTCACTTTTGGGTGGTACTTTTACTGAGGAACAATTAAATTCTTTGTTAAATAAAAAATCTAGTTATGAACATGAAGCTGATCAGGTTAAATTTTTCATTTTAAAGAATATTTTTAAATCTTTCTTTTTAAAGGAACAATTAAATCGCCAAAATCTTTATTTTGATCGTCGTGAAGTTGAAGAACAAATTGAAACAAATGCAACCTCTTTAATGGAAATTCGCGGTTGTAAAGTGGTTACGTGTACACAAGTAAATTTAATTTAGAATATTAATTAATTTAATTCTAACTTTTAAGAAAATTTCGGAAAATTTTTGGAAATAATTTGTCATAGCCCAATTGCAAAATTTTTTTATTATAAAACAAAACTTTATTTTTATCCTTTTTATCAAACAAACATCTTTTTTTGTTTTCTAATTATCGGCCCTTCCCCACTAAAATCTTTTCGTCTCTTTCAATAAAAACCTCCTTTTAGTGTGATTATACCAGTGTTAATCAAAGTACTTATTGCAAACTTTCGGGACATCAAGTAAAACGACATGTGGCTGATAAAAGATTTTTTAAATGTATGGACTGTAAACGTAGAGTAATTTGTTATGAAAAAATGCCATTAAAGCCTTGTTTGGTAATTAATAAAAAGATTTTAAAAAAATCTTAATTTTTTAGAATTGTAAATCAACTAAATATATTCGTGTAGCAATGTGTGATGAACGTAAAGTACTTTTGGAACAAGAAAAATTAAAAATTAAAGAAGTTGAAAGAAATTTTTCAACAACTAGTGAGGCAACGGTTGATTTTGAATAATTAATTTATTTTTATTTTTTAACATTTTTTAATTTATTTTGAATATAAATTGTAATTTTTATAAGTTTTTAATTTTTATTTGATTATTTATTCAAATATATTTTTATTTTTATATTACTTCTTTAAATTTTAATTCTCTTTAAAGAAAACATTTTATGTTATCTTACAAGTTGTTCCAATTCAATCGAAGTATTTTTTCAATTAGACTTCAGTCTAATCTTCCCAATAGGAATGCAGCTTTCGCATCAAATCCACAATCCTTTCGTAATTTAGGCAAACAGAATCAGCAGTCAATTGATCGTCGACAAGTATTGGTAATTTTTTGAATATTTTTCGACCAAGGAATCTAGATTTATTATTTCACCAAAAATTCTATTAATTTTCAGCAGCAGAGACCTCCAATTATACTGAATGCAAATAAACAACCGTATGAAGCCCGACAGGTTTAAATATTTTTTTAAATTTTAGAGCTAATTTTAGAAATAAATTAATCTAGCATTTACCAAAAAATCCATTTTTTAGCAGCCAAAGCCCCCAATTTTATCTTTTTGGAATACAGACAAACGACAACAATTGGAAGTTCAACAAATTGTAATTTTTTAAATTTGATTTTTGATTTTCTTTATTTTATATTTTTTTTCAGCAGGCAAAATCTAGCAACAAATCTACTATTTATTTAAATGACCGAATGTTGGAGTTGACAATCGGCAATAGATTTGAAGAACCATTGTTGAATATTGATGAATATAATTTGGTAAATATTTTAATTAAGTCCGAATTTAGGTTATATATATAGGAAAGGGACATGAAAGAGAGAGGAGGAGGTATAAAAGTAATTTTTGTTAAACTTTGGCAAAAATAGAGGCAATATTTAAACAACAATTTAAATATTTTAATGAAATCACATTATCTCACCTCATTTTCCCTTCACTTTTCTATTAAAATTTTCGACTATAACTTTTATTAAAAAAAGGAAATGCAAAAAATGTCAGGGAAATAATTCAATGTTTATTCTTTTAAGAAGCCTTCAATTAGTGGTGATCCTCATGAAAAATCTGTATTGGAAAGGAATGGATTTATTCATATGCCAGTTAAACAAGCTCGTTTACTTATTCAACGTATTTACAAATTATCAGAAATAAAATTTCAGATAGACAAATCTTGTAAGTTTTTTAGAAGAAAATTTGTTTAATTTTTGTTTTAAGTAACATTACTTTCAATGGATCGTTGGACAGAAACTCCATTAGAGAATGGATTATTACAACAATTATATACATATAAAATACCTGGAATGCTTTTTGGAGATTATCAACAAACGTTTTATTTGAGTGTTTTACAGTTTAAGGTTTTTTAATTTTTTTGACCAAATTTGAATGTTCAGGGAAGTAGAGGCTTCTTTAAATGGTACTTTCCTGTTATCGGCCCACATTTTTTCTTCTATTTTTCTCAACCTACTTCTGTACAGAATGGTCAAATTTTCTTCCTTCTCAAATTCACTTCATTTCCCGGTGGCAACAAAGAAAAGATTATTTTTTGCAAGGAACAGATTAATTTTTTAATAACATTCAAAATCAAAAAAGCCATAAAACATAAATCGTCAACAGGGGAGGTTATTCCAATGACGTAAGTTGTCCTCTGAATGCGCCAGAAGTTGTTTCAACAATGGGGGAACAACTTCTGTTGGAACAACAGTGAAAGGGGTCACCGCATTTTAAAGTTAAATAGCATGTAAAATAAAAATTTTTGAAATTTTAAAGGTTTTTTGATTTTGAATGTTTTTAAAAAATTAATCTGTTCCTTGCAAAAAATAATCTTTTCTTTGTTGCCACCGGGAAATGAAGTGAATTTGAGAAGGAAGAAAATCTGACCATTCTGTACAGAAGTAGGTTGAGAAAAAGGGAAGAAAAAATGTGGGCCGATAACAGGAAAGTACCCTTTAAATTAAATAAGAAAATCTTCACTTTTTTTTATTCTCCTAGGCTCTTCGCCATTCAGAAGATAGCACATCAATCAACAAAAATTCAAAAGAATCAATGACTTTTGAGCAAGAATTAACTAAAAAACCATTTATTTATATTTCACAACATTCTCTAAAACCAAATATTTACCATCTTTGGGACCAAAATGTTTTTGTAATTGAAGTGCCAGTTAAAAAGATTTTTGAATTGGCTTGTAAGATTGATGCTCTTTTGTCGAGTTCAAACGAGGCTTTAAAGCATGAAAAGGCTGAAGAAGCAAAGGAGAAATTAGGTAAAATTAGAACGAAATTTTGAATTTCTCTAAAAATAATTTTTAGTTCCTCCAAAACCCCGCTTTAATTTTAACAAAGAAGATCCAATCTCTTATTTTGCTACACCACTTGATACACCCTGTGTGGTTAAAGAAATCATTCATCGCCCTTCAACTGTTGATCAAAGGCTTGATAGGCCAAAAATGGAAAAAGAATGGGATAAAACACCAAAAATGTTTTCTCAACAAATTAACCGTTCTATCCCGGTATTTTTTAATTATTCAGAAACTTTGTATAAGATGTTTCCTTTAAAGCAACAAAATCCTGAACGAAGTTATACCCGTCCAAACCAATCTGGCAACGCCAGCATTTTCTCAGAGAAATTAAAGGAGGCCATTACGGTTAGTTTAATTTATTATTTAACATTTTTTTATTTTTCAGATTCGGAATGATATGGGTGGAAATATTCGAGACCGTTATAAGACACTTCCTTTAAGGCAACAAAATCCTGAACGAAATCATATCCGTCCAAAACAATTTCACAATGCTAGCTTTTTCTCAGAGAAATTAAAGGAGGCTATTACGGTTAGTTTAATTATTTAATCAAAATATTCTCTTTTTTTATTTTTCAGATTCGGAATGCTATGGGGGGAAATATTCGAGACCGTTAATTGTTATATTTTGATTTCTTCAAAGTTGTTTTTTAGAAAATAAAAATTTTGTTTTAATTTGACATTGTTAGGAGAAATTAGATTATATTTTTTCCATTTACTGAATTTATTTTTTAAAAATCAACTTAAAAATGAGATGAAAAAGAGAGAGCACATAATGAAAAATAAACAAAAGTTTGTCATTTAGAATTAATGTCTAGTTAGTAAAAATACCACAATATCTGTGAAGGCACAAGACATTTTTTAATTGAAAAAATTGCAGTAACTAGTCTTAAAATATACAAGATAACCCTTGCAAGTTTACAATTGAAAGTCTTACAATTTAACATTTTTAGATACTGCAATTTTTAGTAAGTAGAAATTAGCGGGAGAGAGAGGACAAAAATAAAAATAGCCAAAGACGTTCTTTTAGAAAATGGGGAGGGGATTAACATAAACTTAATTTAAAAAAATTTTATTTTCAACGTCTTTGTGCTACATTCAACCTTTTCTTGAAGGACATATTTTTAGGAATGAATGAGGTCGATTATTGAACAAAACAAACTATTACATACATTCCTCCAATATTTTTTTTTATTTGTCCATGTTTTTTACCATTTGTCAACAACGCAAATTGCAAAAATCAAATTCTCTGAATAATTCATTATCTGCATCTGTAATTTCTCGTTTTGATTTTGCACTAGAGAAGCGAGCATGTTCATTGGTAAACCTTTAAAATTTTAGGTGAGTTTTAAAAAATGATTTTGATTAGGACAAAAGGGCTGATTTTATCCCCTTTACAATAAAAAAATCGTTAAAATACCCCTTACGGAACCCTAACAATAAAGCACTTCTCCACATTTTTTAAAATAGAAAACATTTTTATATTTCCGACCAAACTTTTTAAAAATTAATCAAAACTTACTCTTCATCAAAATTAGAGACATCCTCAGGATGAGCAATACTTGGCACAAATTTAGGTCTAATTTGTTTACTCAATAATTTTTCCCATTCCCATTGAATATGCTAAAATAAAAATACATTTTTTTCTATTAAATTAAAAAAAATACCACAAAGAAGCGTTGCTTTTTAATTTCCTTTGCGTCTTCCTCACTAGCACCAAGTCTTTTTTCTGGTTTCTTTCGCATTAACTGAAAATTAAATTAATTTAAAATTAAAAACAATTTTTTACCCTTCGCATAATTGCAATAGATTCAATTGACAAAAATTGTGGATAGTGAACTTCATCATTAACAATTGAATCAAAAATTTCCTCTTCATCTGCACCAGAAAATGGAGGCTAAAAAATTAATTAAAATTGTGGGAAGTCCAAAAATTTTTAAAATAAATTCTATCTAACCTCTCCAACAAGCATTTCAAAAATCAAAACTCCCAGACCCCACCAATCTATTGCTCGAGTATAACTATTTTCAGTTAATACTTCAGGTGCTAAAAATTCAGGAGTACCACAGAAAGTAGAAGTTCGGTCAGTTGGGCCCATTCCTTCTTTACAAAGACCAAAATCAGCCAACTAAACAAAATTAAAAGTTATTCTTTAATAAAATCTTTTTAAAAAACCTTTACATAACCCTCTTTATCCAAAATTAAATTATCCAATTTTAAGTCTCTATATACAATTTTATTTGTATGGAGAAATTCCTAAAAAAAGTTAAATGATTTATTTAATTTTCTCATTTCTTACCAAACCAAGAAGAACACATGCAGCATAGAAACAAGCCCTTTCTTCAGTAAAAATATCATCATGAATATGCCTAAATTTTTAAATTAAAAAAAATTTTTTTGTTAAATTATTACCTCATTAAATCACCCCCCATTGCATACTGAAAATGTGAATTTATTTTAAAAAATAATTTTTTTTTTGTAAAAAAACCTCCATAACAAAGAAAACATGTTCACGACTTTGGAAACCAGCAAATAAATTTACAAGGAATGGATGTTTACTTGAACTAGCAATTTCAAGAATTCTTTTTTCAACCATTAAAGACTCAACTTCATAACGAGCCAAAATATCTCCTTTCTTTAAAATTTTGATTGCATAATAATCACTGGTAGGTTTATATTGAGAAAGGATAACTTTTCCAAAATGACCTAAAAATTAAAAAAAATTATTTGAAAAAATAATTCCTAAAAAAACCTCTCCCTAAAACAGAAATTAAACGAAATTGGTCAATTGAAAGTGATTGTGGAGGTGTTATTTCTAATTGTTTTGTATGGTCGCGAAGATTCAATGGAGTATAAGAATGTTTTTTGTTTTGATGATTTCCTCCAAATCTTTTTGTTGATTCTACTTCTGTAAAATAATTAGAATGAAACAAAGCTTAGTCTCAAAAATTAAAAAGACATGAAAGGAAAGAAAAATCATTTAAATTAAAATTCTCTCCCCTTTGACCATTCCCATCTATTACAAGCACGTAGACAAGCGAAATTTTTGGGAAACGGGAGGGAGGGATCATTCTCTAAAACGTTGAACTTAGAGTCTCTGCGTTGGAGGCAAAAATTTTGGGAATTTGGAGGACCCTTTTATTTAAAAAAGAAATACCTTTACTTGACGTCTCATTATCATTTGGTCCTATAGAAACAACTGGTTCAAATTGTTGTGCAGCAGAATTACTTTTATTAACCAAACGTCCCAAAACTGAAGGCCCTAATTGTTTGCGTGTATCTGCTTTCGTTTTTAATTCTAAAAATAAAAATTTTTAATAAAATAATTAAAAAGTAAAAAAAACCTTTAACCATAAAAATCTTTTTCTGTCGTTGTAAATTAGGTTTTCTACTAACTGTTGGATCCAAATAAAAATGTTCTAAAAAGAGAATTCCTTGTGGTTCAAGAAGAACGTGTTTGCCGGCGTTTTGGCTTTTGTCGATTAAATCACCTAAATTTTCAATAATTTAAAACATAAAATTATAGTTAAAATTAAAAGATGTAGATAATGTAATAAAATTAAACGATGTAGAATATGGCCAAATAAGCGAAAAAAATTTAAAAACTGAGGAATTGAGAGTCAAAAAATTTTAAAAATTATACATATTATACTAAACTTTTAGACAATTTCTATTACTAAAAATTTCAATATTTTATAAGGTCATCATTAATTTATAAATCAACAAAAAATTTAAAAACAAACCAAGTTTGAGCACAGAAAATGCACACATTTGTCGTTTATCTTTATAAAATAATTCAATTTCCAATTCTTTAGCTCGATCCAATTCAATAGAAAAACTTTGGTCCCAACAACTTGGGCCCATCAATTTTGACTTTGTTGATGAAATTAATTTGTTGTCTATTCGAATAGAGGCATAAACTTCTTCTGCTTGGATCATTTTACTATTACTAAAAATTAAAATAATTTTTAAAAATATTTAAAAATACCTTTGTTGTCTAAATAATTTCCCAATTGATTTGCTTTTCCCCACTTGAAGATCAATTTTGTTAAGCAAATCTTGGCAACCAATTAACCTAAAAAAAGTTTGCAAAAATTCGTTTATTAATAAAAATAAAAGGAACCTTAATTCAAGTTTCCCACTAACAGCCAACAAATATTGAGTCTGTGTGTATAATTGTGGTCTCTGATCTAACCAGGAATGTTGTTGGTGATTGTCAATATCCACAGAATTTTTTCGGTCAGAATTGAATGTATTAGCATTTCCATGAGTTGGGGAATCGCAAGAAGATTGTCGTTGACCTAAAGCAGAGAATTCGTTTATTTCTCGACAAACATGTTCACGTTTTGGTGATTCATGGGGCAATTGTTCGCTTAAATGAAAGAAGAAAAATAAATTTTAAAATTAAATTTGAGTCAAAAAAGCAGTAAAAACTAACGAATATTTTTTAAGCGCAAGGCGAATTAGGTCAAGTTTCTCATTTGCTAGAGCACAGGTCTCATGAGCGTTCATAACACCTAAAAAGTAAAAGGATGATAAAGAGGAAATGTAAAAAAGCAGGAAAGTTCTAAAAATTAACTAAAGTAGTTTTAGGTTAAAAACGTTGGAATTAAAGTTGAATAAGGAATAATGAATTTCTTGTTAAGGGTTTACACCTTGTTCAAGAAAAAAGAACTTAAACATCCCAAAACATAGAATTTCATGCAAAGAAGAACCGCATTCAATTATTTACAAATAAAATTTAAATTAAAAAAAACAAACTTTTCTGGTCAGGTTTCTTTTGTTCACCAAACAATTTAAGCATACTATTAGCCCCGGCAATAAGAGCTAAATTTAAAATAAAATTTATATAAAATTAAGAAATATTTAAACCTGCTTCTTTTCTTAATCGATACATTAAGTCAGCAATTTTTGATTCATTTTTGTTTTCAGTACTGTCTCCATCACTTTCACGGCCATTTCCAGCAACGTTTGATCGTTCTTGTAATTTTAATCTAAAAATTCGAGCAAAATCAAAACTAAAGAATTCCCCCAAATCGAAAAATGAAAAGACGATGTACCCACATTTTGGATGGATGTCCCCAAACTTCTCAGAACCCAAAATATTATACAAAAAAATTCAAAATACCTCTCCAATTGCATCCTTAAAAATGTTGTCTTTGCTTTACTTTCCTCATAAAGTTCTCTTGAATATTCCATTAAATCAGGAGTATAAGCCCGAGGGTTGAGTAAATTGCCAGAGGCAAGTGAAAGGAATCTCTCAAGCCCATCTTTTGCTTTTAATTCTTTGGCTAATTCTTTCTAAAAAACTTAAATTTTAATTAAAAAAATAAATTTAATCAACCTGTATTCTTCCAAATTCCTCCCTTGAAGATAAAGGAGATTCTGACTTTGCGGGGGACTCAACAATTGCAACATTATTTCCATCATTTTCCGCCATTTTTTAGAAGCGAAATAAAAAAATAAAAATATGGCACCAAAACAAAGCAGGCAAGTGATGACTTTTAATTGTGAAAGGCCTCTCAAATAAATTAATAATAATAAAATATATGGCCTAAAAAAGAAGAGATTTAAATAAATTAAATAAAATGAGAGTTATTCTTTTTTTATTGCCAAAAATTTATTTATTTGAGTTAGCAACATTTAAGGATTCTCCTTTTTAACTTAAATATTTATTTTTAAAAAAAGCACGTCGGAATTTGATTATGAATAATAATAAATATATGTTTAGCATCGATAAAGGAATTTTATTAAATTCCTAAAATTCCGAAAATAAAATTTAAAGAATTGATAACAAAAACAATGAAAGATAAAAATAAATTGGGCAGACATTTTACAAAATGATTTTTCATCGAAAGAAAGATTACGAAATTTCTAATTTTTAAAATAGACAATTTGATTTTTTTGCCTAAAGTGCTCCTCTGAGTTACTATAAAAGCAATACAATATTAGTATAAAAGCGCCCACTAATGTCAGTCTAGTTGGCCAGACAACGGTCAAGCTAGCCACTGCCTGCTTCGGCGGGCAACCTAGTTTGATAGCAGTAGTTGCGTAGTTCTGGTTAGCCACTGGCTGCTCCGGGCTCGGTCAACCTAGCTATGTCTACGTTAACTATCGCGCTACGTGGCCCCTTTGTGTTAAGTTGTATTCATTAGTCGACACATAGTGCAGACGGTGTTTCCTTAACCAAAGGGCTGGGTGTAGTTAGCCACTGCCTGCTCCGGGCATGGGCAACCTAGCTATTACCCGGCTAGGTTAGGCTAGACTAGCCACTGCCTGCTTCGGGCTTGGGCAACCTAGTTGAACCTAACCCGCTTCTTACAACCATTGCCACAATTGTTGCAATTGTTGTCTTGGTTGAGTAGGTCGCTAGCCACTGCCTGCTTCGGGCTTGGGCAACCTAGTCCTACGGAAGTGGTGGAGTACAGGGTTTGCTCGTTTACAACTGTGCACCTCCTCGCGGTGTACTCTGGGCATTGATTTAATATATCAATGGCTAAGCACGGTACAAACGAGCTTTTCACTTAAAGTATTAAATGGATGGTAGCTGTTGTGAATAGACGTTAGGTTACTAAACGTCTAAAATAATCGCTACATCATTTAGAAGCTGCAGCGTGTAGTGGAATCCTATACGGGATTTTAGGGATCCCGTCCTCAGTTTTTTTGCAATTTTTGGGATTGACGGGATTCTGTATTAATATAAGAAAATAAAGTAGCATTTAAAGAAATTAATAGAAAATAATTTATGTATAGCTTAAAGAAATTTAAAATCCCTCCTAACAAAAATAGCATGGGAATTGGGTAGTATAATACTGTTTTAAGACAAAAATGATTCTAAAAAATCCCTCGCATTTTTTAATTTAATTTTTTATTTAAAAATAATAAAAAATCCATTGATTTTTTACTCTTTTGACCTATTCTCGAGGCGCCAATTGGCTTCAAGTGATTATCGCCCACCGCATTTTCTGTCACTCTTTGCATGCTATTGTTGTTTTTATTTTTTTAAATTCCCCCCTTATTTTTATTATCCCTTCCCCCTCCCTCTCCCTTTCCTATTCTCGCCGGGAAAGTGTTGTTATTTTATTTATTTTATGCTTTTTGCTCTGCAGGCATAATAATTGAATTTGTGTCAATGCACACACATTATTTGAATTGATTAATATTAAATAATGTTTGGGAAAATTTCTCGAGAGGCTGGACGGAATTGGTTTTAACAAAAAACGTTTACATATTGTGATAAAAAAATAATAAATATTTAAATAAAAAAATGGAGAAAAAAAATAATTTAGAATAAAATTGCTTGTTTTAATAAAAATTAAAAAATAATTATTCTCTCACTTGACAGTATTCCTCTCTCATTTATTTTCCTCAAATTAAACCATTTCAACTACAGGTACATAACAGAGAAAGTCCCTAAGTCTTGCTAGAGTCAAAAATTCAAGCCAACCGGAATCAGAACTTTCTTGCATGGAACTAATCCCCCTCACCCTTCACCAATAATTTCCTCTAGACATTCTTTCAAAAACTCGAGAATTAACTTAAAAATTGAAAAAAACTTTTCTCAAAAATTAAAAAATTTCTCTACTTTTGAATTAAACTAAACAGCAGGAATTTTTAAACAAACATAAAGTAAATAATAAAATTTTAAAGAAAATAAAAAGCGATTAAAAACTTTTTGAGGTAAAAAAACATAATAATAAAATATTATAAAAACTTTATTAACAAAAAGTCAATTCAAAAAATTTTTTAAAGAAAATTATGTAGAAAAAATATAAATTTATAAGGAAAAATTTTTTTAAATTTATAATAACCAAAAAATTTATTTTTATTTTAATTAAAAAATAAAAGAATAAATAAATAGATTTATTTAATAAATATAAAAAAGAAAAGAAAATTTTTAACAGGATTAAATAAATCCCTTTTTTTATTTAATTAAATTATATTTATTTTTGGATAATTTTTTTAGTAAATTATTTAATTGTTGCAAGAAAATTAACAAAAAAAAGACCAAAGAAAAAAAGAAAATAATAAAAATTATTCTAAAAAAAGATTATTAAATTTAATTAAATTTTTATAGAAAATATAGAAAATATTTTAGAGAGAATATATTTAAAATTATTGTGGTTGTTGGTTTCCAAAAAAATAAAAAAAAACTTTTCTACTACACTTCACTTTTCTTTCCCCCAAAATACTAAAAAAATATAAACATTTATATTTTTGCCTTCAACTTTTCGAAAAATTTTTTTTCTATTTTTCCTTCCACCTTTCCATTTTTCTTTTTAAAATTTGTCAAGGTGGTAAATTGGTCTATTGGGGATAAAAGCGGGAAGTTTTTTTAATCTAAGATTTTTTAAAAATTAAAAAAAAAGATTTAAAGAAGTTAAAAGATTTTAAACCAAAAAAAGAATTTTTTTAAATTCATGCAATTAAAAATAAAAAAAATTGAGAACACATTTCATTAAACTGTCACACACACAAAAACACTTTCTTTGAATGAAAAAAAACTTTTTCTTTCTCTATTCTATTTTTTGCTTTTTGCAGCAGCAAACTATCAAACACTCAACGAAAAGTGTTTGTATGTAGTTTTGCTTTTTTTTTCGAAAAACTTTAAAGTCATGTATATTTATTCTCAATGGCCATAATATGAATAGGAAAAGGTCGAGAATTAAATAAAAATAAAAAGAAAAAAGGAGGGTTTGAAAAGGAGAAAATTGGGAGAAAAAAGGGAGAGTGAGTATATGTATGAGTATATTGACAGCCTCTCAACAAAATGAATTGATGTTTGGAGAATAGAGGAAGGAAGGGGAAATGGAAGGGGAAGGAAGGAAGCAAAGAATCAAGTCAGAAACTTTGGTGCTTTTTATTGTTTTAAGAAATTTTGAGAAAAGGAAATAAAAGGAAAAGAAAGAAAATCTTTTTTTGGGTTTTGAAAGAATAAAAAGAAATAAAAATTAGAAAAAAGAATTAAATATTTAAATTGTTTCCTAAAAAAGCGTCAATTATCTTTTAAAAATAAGAATATAGTCGGTCTCCTAGGGCTGAAGATATATTGTACCAAAATGAATGAGAGTTACTAATAAAAAATACTTGAAAATATTTAAATATAACACTTCTCGACCTCCTTATTTCCGCTTAATTTTATTGGTCCTGGAACTCAGTTTTAAACATCTGACATGTTTTCAGCACCAGAACTTTTTTTAAACTCACGGTCCTCATTTCTAAGCCCAAAAGATAAACCATAATAAAAGTCTTTAAATAATAAAAGTTAATAAAAGTCCTTTTAATAAAATTTCAAAATAAAATAAATAATTAAAAAAATATTTTCGCCCTTTCGCAACAAATAAATAGTCCTTTAAATAATCAAAATTTAATTGTAATATAATTAATAGATTAAATTTAGGGAAAATAAAATGATAAAAATATTCTTATCAAGTAATTAAATCAAAAAAATTATTTAAAAATCATAAAAATAATATTGTATAGTATATAATTTATTATTTAAAAATTATTTAAATATGTAGAATAAAAATTAAGAATTTAAGTATTTACAGCTAGGGTCGTTCACTACCGGTTATTAACTGGTACATATTCCCCGGGTTTCGGTTACGGCTGGTTTTTTACCCCATAGTTTTCGGTTTCGGTTAATTAAACAACCCTTTTACACTTTCCTCGGAAACTAGAAATTTCCTTCTTTAATTTCCACATTCACTATAATATTAAAAATAAATGTAGAAAACTAAGTACATATGTAAATACTATATATTTTTTGTATTGTAAATTATAAATTCTTGATTAATATTTTTCAAAATTCATTTTATCTCTCAATTTTCATTCTTTTACATCAACAAAGACCGCAAGTATGTGAACATTTTTCACGTTTCTCTTCCTTAAAATTAAAAATTAAAGGACTACCTATTTATAAGATAATTGAACTGAAAATTTTATCTTATACTAAAGTGGGTAGAGGGTATTTTCGATAGAAGGGATTATTTGAATCACTGTGTTTTAGATAGAAAGTGTTATCTAAACCAGAGATGGGCTAACATAAGTAAAGAAATTAGAAGATTTTTGGATCAACTATCGAATTTCGAATAACCCCGCCCCATTCCCGGTCTAGACTGTTGCTCCCTAACCTAATGGACAACCAAAATCCTCCAAGACTTTTTGGGAGTAGCTATAGTGAGGTAAAAATAACTTAAATCCTAAAAAATAACCTCAGAATATTCATCACTGTCACAATAACCATTTTTTGCCCAACCTTTACAAAAAGGATGGGCATCTCTACAATCTTTTTTCTCCCTCTGTTTTAATTCTTTCCCAGAATGTTTTTCATTTATTTTTTCCTTTTCATTTAAAGGTTTACAATAACCACAAGTTCTGGCACAATTCTTTTTCATCATAACTCGATAGGAAGGGTGATGACAAAATTTTTTGTTTCTTTTACAGTTCTTCCAAAGATCAAAACAAGTTTCATTGACTGCTTTAAAAATAATTAAAATAATTATTTTGAGGGAAGGCTTAAAAATGTGAAGGAAGGCTTAATTTTTGCCTTTTTCAGGCCAAATAGTTAGTCTTTCAAGGTTTGGGGAATCTCAAGATTTTTGTGATTTTTTGAATCCATTTTCCAAATTTCAGTCTATCATCATTTTAAATATAAGTAAATTTCTTCTATTTTCCATTCCAAGCTTTGAAACTTAGAGATAAAAAACAAAGAAATTGTGAGGCTGGGAAAGTTATTTATTTTTTTTCAATTTCTTAATCTACTTTCTGCGGGATAAGAGAGCTTTTGGGGTATGTAAATATCTCCCTTAATACAGAGTCCAAAACATTACTAAAATTGTTGGGTACATAAAAAACCCCCCAAAGATTTCTCTCAATTTTTCTTTAATTTTGTTATTTATTTTACCATTTTTATTTTTTGGTTTCCCTCTAATTTGTACTGTTTGTTGTTCTTTACTAACATCAATTTCTTCTTCAGGTAATTCCTCAAGAGAACCTCCTCTATCTTTTATAATCCCTTTCGATTCTCCTCCCCCATTATTTTCTTCTTCTCCAGAATCTTCCCCTTTATCTCCATCTTCCTCTTCATTTCCACATTTTCCACAAGTTTTGGCACATTGATGTTCCATAAATGTTGCATAAATTTCTGAAGAGTTTTTCAAAGAATTTATTCAAAATTTATTCACCATTTGTACATAAACTTTTCATATCCTCACAATCATCAATTTGATCTTTACAACGTTTTGTAAGGCATAAACCACAGGTTGCTGGACAGAATTTAACCATCATAGCCGAAAATTCTGACATTCCACATTTTTCAGTATTTTGATTACAATTCACAATTCCACCTTTAAATTCACAAAAAAATATTTGGAATTTTTAAATTTTAGTTATCAATATTATTTAAGACTGTTTATTTTGGATAAGGGTTACATAAAAATCGCAAGAAGCGTGTGACAGCCAGCCACTCTTCTACTAATAAGATTAAAATTGTAAAGCAACAATACTGATTTTATGTAACCAAAATACTAGTATCTGTTGCTTGCGTCATGCGATTTTTATGAACCGGTAGCATTATAGACAGATAACTACTTAATTTAAAATAAAAATTATTTTTTACTTTCATCATTTTGACAAGCATATGAAGAATCTTCACAACAAATAGCACAAGTTCTACAAATTAAATTAAAAAATTTTAAAATTTATTCAAATACCTTCGACATTGTTCAGATAAATCTTTAAGTAAAGGATTGTCACATTTGGGATCTCTTGTTGCTGGATTACTTGAGGCCGTTGTTGTAAATATCATTCTTTAAATTGTTATAAAAGAATTGTACTACATATGTATAATTTGTAAAAGAGATTCTCAAACCTGCATGATTCTGGATCTCTTTCATCTGGACAAGAAGTTGCATTCTAATTAATAAAATAATTTTGGATAATATTTTAGAAATATTTCTTTACATTGATGATTATAAGACTTATAATTTAATATGATATTATTAATTTATAAACACTATTCCCAATACTATTACTAATTTCTTTACTTACTAAAATACTAGTACCAACTTCCAATTACTTTTAAATTCCATTGACCATAAGGTGAGGAAGCTATACCCCCTAATTTAAAATGCCCCTCCCTTATTATAGGATACTTTTTTAAGTCTCAAGGGTGTATCTTTTGTTGAAGTTCGACTGCATATTTTTAATTAAAAAATATAGGTAATAATTTCTCTTAACTGGATATAAACGTAAACTATCATCTGTGCAACGCACTCTAAGCCTAGTAGAACTTAGTACAGAAGTAGCTGGTGTTTTTTCTGAAATTAATTCGCTAGAACCATCTTGGGCTGAAACAAAAAGTTGGTAAGAATTTGAGAAATAAATAAATAGAAAAATAGTTTTAATTAGGGAATAAATGTAAAAATTAATTTTTAAAAATTTATTAAATTGTTTTTGTTGTTTTTCTTTTTGTTGAGAATATAATAATAATTTATTTTCCATTGCCTTCCAAATTATCTAGTTAATAATTGAGAAAAAAGTATTTAATTATCTCTTAGTTAAGGTTGTCGGTTTCGTCAAATTCTTCGGTTAACTGAAACTGATAAACCGAACCGAAAATCTTCTACAACCCTACTCCCAATACAAGGGCTTCATTAGTGAAGTATTCACCTAACAAATAAGAAGCAAACCTTCTTCAGCCTTTTTTATTTACATAATATAGGAATCCTAAATATCCCAAAAAATAATGCTAAAATTAAATATCTATTTATCATTAAATCCTACTTACTCAATTACCAATTTAGTACTCGTTTTTCTCCCAGCATTCCTAACATTTTTTGATTTTTAAGGTCCAATAAAGTTTAATGTGCACAACTTTAAAATTAGCTACTGTTCCCCATTTATCTAGTATTAAACTTGTCAATTCATGTTCTACGCAATTTAAATTCAAAAAGCAAAAATACTTTTAAAATTCTCAGTCAGATTAATTTAAAAATATCTAAAATAATTACTACAAGTAAATGGGGGAATTAAATAATGAACAATAAATTAAAGACAGATTTTTAAGAACAAAAATAACAGAAAAGGATTAACTTTTGGCAAGAAGCACGCAAAATGAACAAAAGTAGAATAAAATTGACCTCAAAATAAAAATACAAAAAAATATTTATTTTTAATGTCCATCAAGCTTTTTGTTAATGTAAAAAGAATTATAAATATATTTTTGGGGACACAATTCTTTGGCGATCCAAAGAACAAACATTTTAATTTTAGAAAAGGGAAAATTTGTTTAACTGTACATATATTTAACTGAAAAAAATTTTTTTTAACTCGAAGTTAATAGGGTAAAAATAAAAATTTCGAAGATCGAAATTACTATACAAATCAGATCAACAATAAGTAGCTAAGAATATTCAGAATATTTTATGCAATCTTGAAGATGTCGGTTTTGGTCAACAACTGGTATCGTGGTAGGGTTTCGAGTCAGGAGTTAAAAATCAAATCGGTTATTGGATTTCCCATTCCTGATCGGCTGACCTTAGTTATTCTTGTATTTTTCTTGTGTAATTCTGTTGGTTCTGCACCCTATGACGTTCCTCTATTTTCTACAATAAAAAAATTAAAATATTTTTATTCATTATTAATTATTTTAATTAACAATAAAAAATTTATTTTTGTCTAATTTCTAACATTTACTAAACTTGGTAGAATAGGAAATTGAATAGGAAAATAATTATTTTTAATAGTTTCATTATTAAATATTAAATTTTCTCCACAAAATCCACAAGTAAATGGACATTCAAAACGTAAAAAGGCATCCCAAATAGGCAATAAACAATAAGCTTTTCTTTCTGGACAATCAGAACGGCCATTTAATCCTACACGATCAAAACAACCTTTAAAAATAAATTTTTAAAATTCATTCTAATTTAAGTGGTTTCTGTAGTTATTTCAAAATAATTAGACATTTTATTTATAAAATATTAACCAAGTAATTGTGGAATATTTGCATTGAAGATAGCTGCATTTGCTGGTATTTGGCCACATCGTTTACAAGTAAAAGGGCACTAATTAAATTATTAATTTTATTTTATTTTTCAATTTCTTTTTTAAATTTTTAAAAAATATTTCCTTATTATTTTTATTAATTTTTAAATTTTATTTTTTAATTCAAAAACTCCAAAAATTTAATCTCATTACTTCTACAGTCATCAAATCAAAATAATTTTTATCATTGCAAAGTTTCTCATTTGCGGGACAATCAGATTCCCGACCAGGCACAGCCCTATCAATACAAGGAATGTTTACTTCGTTAATTTTATCAGATGAGGGAAAAGAATGCATTGAATACCCCAAACCTTTAAATTGTTAAAAATATAAAAATAAATTTAAATTATCTGAAAACCTCTCAAAATACAACATTTTGGACCTGGTAAATAAACTTTTCCGGGTGGGCAATTTCCGTTATCATCTGGGGCTAGAAAGAAAATAATTTTTTAAAATTATTTTTAATTTCACAAATAATATTGAAAATTATTTATTTAATTTTCACATTTCCCTACCTGTACAAGGAACTCCTAAAGAGTCAATTCCAATCCCTGTATAGCTTTGAGAAGAATGTTTCCCACTTAAATTAGGGCATTCTGGTTGGCCTTCTACTCGATTGCAACATAAATGGTAGTTAGCCTCTGGAGTCGTTGCCTCGCAAAGAACCATGGTACGTGGACATTCGTAGCGATTAGAAGAGAAGATATGTGGGGCTCCTTTTAAAATTATTTAGGTGTTAGAGTATAATTTAGTTAAAATAATAGAAAGGATTTAATTAAATTTTTCCACTTTTTAGTCAATCCAGAACCTAATATAGTAAACAATAAAATTTCCTGGTTATTTTATAAAACTAAGCGTGATTGAAACTTCAAAATGAGAGAGAAAGATCATCTCTAAAATTCAAGCAAAAATTACTTCGACAACGTGAAGGTATTGCTTGATCAGAAGGAACGGGTAATTGCTTATATGTTTGAACAAAAAGTGAGCTTTCTTCTAATACTGCAGTTTGTGAACAACATAATTGAACACTTTCGTCCCAAAAAGTAGGGAAAATACATTGAGATTGAGGATTTGCTTGTATCGTTTGTGTATTAAGTCCAATTGGTGCTTAAAATATTTAAACAGAAAATCCACAAGTCGTACATTTACAACCCTAATGATATCTTAACAATATTACCCTCTAATATAAAGTAAAAATTAAAAATAGATGATAGTAATGCCAAATAAATTAATCAGTTTAATGTAATGGGGGTTTTTGCGGGATCCCGCTATTGACCCCATTTATTTCTACATATTAATCACAAAATTCTAAATTAAGATCAACACTTACAGTAGCAATACCAAATAGCATTAGATTTAAAAATAAAAAGGGAGGAAAATAAAATAATAATTATTTTTATTTTATTATTCATTATTATTTAATATTTTTTGAAATAAAAATATTAAATCTTATCATTTATATATACTATTGTTATTTAATAAAAACAAGCAGAAATTAAAACAATTATGTTTGATTAGCCAGCAACAATAAATATTTTTTAAGAAAATAAAGAATGTAATACAACATCAAAATTCGGCAAAAATATTATTTGATGTCTGGAACGTAATTAATTTGTATTGTTTTAATTAAATAAGGAAAAAATGTAACCGTATATTGTTATGTTGAAATTATAGAAAAGCTTCCATTACAATCAAAAACGTTAGTATTTTTTTATTAACAGTCTCCGGAAGTATTTTTTCTTTGAAAAGTCCGGGTAAATTATTTTCGGAAAGTAGTTTAAAATTTTTTGAAATTTGGCATCAAAGGGAATTCAACTTATGTAGCCATAAAGCCTTTGATTTTAAAAATAACATTTCTAAAGTTCAACTTCATATAGCCGAGTTTATTATGTCTGGGGTTCAGACATAAAATATTCAAATCACGGACATAACAGAGTTAATCATTTTATTCTTTACTTTTTCAGCATACTCAAATTATATCCTGCAGACAAGACATTTAATAAAAACGCATTTAAACGCCTTCAAGTAGGCATATAGCTCGAGATAATATTTTTACTACAATATCAACTAACACAACCCAAAATCTCCATCATAATATAGATATCAAAATAATTTTAATAATTTCCCTCAATTTAAGGGTATAGTTTTAGTAAATTTCCCCAATCTTAAAAAATTAATTTTGTGACAAATACAAAATTTCAAACAAAATAATTTTAACCATATTAGAAAAATAAATATACATTTAATAAAAATGCAAGTATAATTAGAAAATGTAAAGATTAAAATATTCCAGTTTTGTATCATCCATAAAATTTCATAGAAAAAATATTTCTTCAAAAACACAAAACCAATCAAAATAACCATCAAAAAATTCCAAATATTACCTATTTTAAAATAACCAAAAGAAATCCCTTGTCTTCTATTTCTTTCACCAATAGTATTGTCGCTGTCCATATGTGGGTTGTCTAGGATAAGCTGGATATTGATTTGAATTTGGATAATAAGGACGATTCTGAAAATGAATAAAAATATTAGAAATTAATTCCATTAAACATTTCAAGTTCTTATTATTCAAAAATCCAAATTCTATCACAAATAATCTTAATCTTTCAGAGATACATTGTTAAAACTTTTTCGATAAAAAACTGTTACCATTGGCTGATGAGAATATTGATGATAATTAGGTTGATTATAATTATGAGCCAGTGGAGGAATACCATATGATGGCCTTGGTGGATATGCCTGATTCAAAGGTTGCGGATAACGATGCGGTCCTTGCATTGAATAAGGAGACTGATTATACGGTCCAGAATATGAAGAATACTGATTGTGAGGAGGATATGATGAATGTCTGGGGCGATTACCATCCTTAAAATTAAAAATAATTATGAGAAGCTATAGAGAATTTTGCGTAAATAGAAGATTCAGTTAACAAAAGAGGTCCAAATTTCAATAAATTTTTATTTCTTTTCAAAGAAAACCTGTTGTTCTCTCTGCCAAGCCATAATCTTCCTTAATTGCCTTGCCGAATTATCACCATCTACCATTTTCATTAAATCAATAGGCGGTCCTTTTGGCGGTTCCGAAAAAACATTTTTGAGTTCTTCGCATTTTTGTTCAATAAATTCTTTTGTAGGAAATTCTTCTTCCTAGAAATAAAAAAGATTAATAAGAGACTTGAAAAAAATCAAAAAAATCAGTGTTTTAATTAGTTAAAGTTAAAATCAATTTTAAATTAATATAAATTTTAACATAATAGAGAAGGGAAGTAAGGAAATAGGTATGTAAAAATTCGAGATGTAAAATATTTTTGCCTAGAATTCAGAAAAAAGAAAAGGACAAGAAAATTTTACTTTTGAAAATATCTATATCGATTAGAAATTTACAAACCCATTCAACTGTATCGTATAGCCATTGGTCTATTGCTTTTTGATCAATTAAGGTGTTACGATCTCTAAAAGGTAACAGCTTCAATTTTTCATCCCTAAAGTGGCGAAATCTGAGACTTAAAGTCATTGGCTTTTCGTAAACCTAAATAAAAATAAATTCTACTAGAAAAATTTTAAAAAACCAAATACGGCTTTCCCATCCAATTAACACCAATAATTTGATCCAAATAAATTATCAATTTTCCTCTGCCTTGCGAAATTGCCTTAAAATTTAATTAATTTAAATAAAATTAAAAAAAACTTTTTTATTGTTCGGATTAGGTGGGGCACGAATTTCAACAAAGAAACCGGTGGCCACACGTTCAAATACATCTTTGCCATAATCGAGTAAACGGCAGAGATCGTCCATTGTTACTACCTTAAGTAAGAATTTTTACTTTTCTAGGTAAAAGTTAGAAAAATTTTTAGTAAAAATAAGAAAAATTGTTGTGCTTGAGCTACTTATGTAGCATTGACGTGGTCAATTACCCGAAATAAAACAGAAAATAAAAAGAAAATCAAATGAAACGAGCCGAGAATTTGTTAAAAGAAAACAAAACAGCATAAAAACCCAGCCGAGAATGGTTAACATAAAGTTACTTAATAACTTAATAGAAGTAAACCGCCAAGAAAAGACACATTTAAGTACTATTTTAGAAAAAAATTAAAAAAAACCATTTTAGCAATATCTTCTTTTGTTAAACCATTAGGAAGTTCTTGTTCTTCAGAAGTTGATTGTAAAGTAGAATTACCAGTATTTTCATTCAAAACATTTGTCTCTGTTTGTTTCCCATCATCAGGTTGAAGAGAGGAATTAATTTGAGAAACATTTTCATTTTTTATTTCAATTCTAGTTTCAGCCTCTTTTTCACAATTAGCAGACTCCAATACTTCATTTGAATTGTTTAGGTTGTCAGACTTATATTCTTCAATTGCTCTTTCAATTTCTTCTCGTTTAGTTTTTAATTCGTGGACAGAAGGGACAGGAATATTCTGAGAAAATTAAATATTAAAATAATGAAAAGGATTTAGAAGTCAGTCGGAAACCCTTTTGTCAGTCGCCATCCCTCAGCCCTTTGCTCATACTTTCCTTGCCAAATATTTATTTAGACACCCCCACTAAAATATATACAAAACACTCCTTCAAATAATTAAAAACAAACAAACCCAGCTACTCAAATCATCTAACCAAAGTTTGAAAGCAGCATCGTCTAATGGATTTACACATTCCTTTAACTTTATAATGCTTCTATAGCTGTTTTCGCGAGTATTTTTGAATCGCAATCCATCACGATTTACGTGAATAACTTTATCAATGAAGAAACTTGTTAGAGGATTCTAAAAAATAAATGAAAAATATTTTGAATAAATTGCTTTTTACACAAATATTTTTTAAAATCCTAATTATAAGAGTAAAGGTTAAAATCAAGGAAGACAGAATAACTTCAATAATTTTTTATTATAAAATTTGGTAATTTTCTAGTTTACTGGTCCCGAAAAAAATTAGGAAAAAGTGCTGTTTCGATATTTTTGAGGGTTACCAGTAGATTCGGACTCAGCACACTCGATTACCTACTGGTAACCCTCAAAAATATCGAAACAGCACTTCTTCCTAATTTTTTTCTCGGGACCAGTAAACTAGAAGATTACCTAAAATTTTATAAAAGTTTCGAAAGATTCTCAATAAATACTACATATATTTTTATCTAAACAATGACATAAAAGTCGCAAACAAACCTTAGATCTATCCCTAACTGCCTGATAACGCATCCAACAACCAACAAGAATTACTCGAAGCTTTTTTAACGGCAACCTTTCTTTTGGTGTGGAAAGAAGTTGGCGTGCATAATCAATTGGAATTAACAGAGAATCTAATTCTTCTGGAGTTTTTGGCACAATATCAGATTCTTCAATTTGTTTTTTGTTTGAATTTGGAGATAACTCTGGAGAATCTTCAGCTTTTCGTTTTTGAGCGGAAGATTGAATTTCTTCAGTTGTCGTTGACATTTCTTTTTTAAAGATCTGAAATGAATGTTTCTTGACACGTTAAAAGTATTTACGTGAAATCAGATCCACGTTTCTTAAGAAAAAGTTAGATTTAAAAGAAATCGACTTTAAATAATCGCGAACCATTTTAAATACAAAACGCCAGAAGATGATAAAAATGACAATTTATCCCAAACGTCTGCGAAGAGAATTTTTTGAATCTTTTAAAGTAATCCATTCGCAAAATAAGAATACGAATTTTTTATATAATTTTATGTAAAGAAAATTTTGAAATACTATTTTGTCTTGTAGCATCAAGTATTAGTGGAAGAATTAGAACAAGTATGGCTTCGAGCCTTATCCATTCTGTCATTCAAATGATCTCATTACATTTTCTTAGAGTTTGTGCCCACAAAAAATTTCATATTTGATGTAGAAGCATTAATGAAGCTCGTACCTATGGTTTGCTAGACTTATTTCATCTATAAACTAATTATCTACAATTTTGTTGTTCAATACTTTATAATTTTTAATTCGAGTTCGCAATACATTTGGCGGCTTTATTTAATTTGAGAATTTGCGCATGCGCATGAGTTAACTAACGAGCGGTTAGATAGTTGAATTTATCACAGCAACTATACATAATAGCAGCGGTTAGAATAGTAGCATCAAAACCAGTTTTTGGTTTCATCCTTCAGCTTTTCATTAATTCCAAATGATCAAATACATTTAAAAAAATGTTTTTTCAAATTTTCGTGATATTACTTATATTCTCAAGTACTTCGTCTAAACGACGTATAAGTTCTAAAAATAGGCAGTTTGAAGCGCGACCCGGAATGGGTGGTTTGGTTTTAGAAGAAGCTGCTGAAGATAAAGAAGTGGCTAAAGAGTCAGTATTGAAACCTGTTTTAGAGGATATCTCTCAGGAAACTATCAAAAACGACACAGCAGAGATAAAAAAGCTTACTTATGAAACATTAAATGATAATACTGGAATAATGCAAGTGAAAAACTTAGAAGAAGGTTAGTATAAGCTAATTACTCTGTTGCTGTATTGGATATAAACTTTCTCAGATATGGCAATGAGAATACTTGATAGTGCTGTGAATATTACTGAAGATGCAGAGGAACTATATTTTGATGATGAAGAAATGCCGAGAAACCTCTCCGCATTGCCAGGTTTTTTGTTTTTCATAAATTATTAACGCCCTTATTAGAAGCCGAAGGAAAGAAAGTATTTTGGGTAGATGCCACATTCAAAGCTGTAGATTTGAATCTTAATATTAGTAATGTTCCTGAGTGTATAACATGGCAACGTTATTGGAAGGCAAAAGATAATTCAAGCAATATAGAGAAATTCCGGTTGCTAAAGGTGAGGAATTAAACAATTAATGAAGGCCGAAACAAACTTTTGGAGCTATTGTTTATATTTCAAAAAAATTTTTTTATTAAATTTTCTGCTTAAGCAAGTGCTAAAGACTAAACTTTACATTAGATTGGAAACCAGACGATGAGTGAAAGGTCTATCAATGAATTGGTTGAGTATGAAGTTTTGGAGAAAGGAGATCGACTTTTGAGTTTGATTCCTTCTTCTGTAGCGGATGAACTCTTTGATAATCAGAACTTCGAGGTATAAGCAAATCTTATATCACATTTATTATTAACAATTTTTTGAAGGCAATTGGTATACTATGGCAAGAGATATGTGGCGAACACGAGCGCGATTTTTTCTATACATCTCCAGAAGATGCCAAAGCGATAGGAGTTGACAATGATTCTATTATTTGTGAACCATTCAGAGTATGAAATTTCTGATACTTATTTATTTCTTTTAATTCAGAAGGAACTTCACCCAGACACACCTACAGTACAGATTATTAAATAAATACTAAATCGTATATTTAAAGCTAATAAATCTCGAGAAGCGAATGACCAAACTTATCGGATGGAACTATACCTTTGAAGGCAAAAACAGGTTATAATCCGAAACGATTCTATTTTAAATATTATAGTGAAAATAATACTAAAAATGATGCGAAAAAGAAAATAAAAATGAGACAAGTTGTAGAGAAAAAGGAGGATAAAATCGTTAAGACTGAAGAAGAAATGGAGGAGGAAATCAGAAATCGGACCGAGTCTGCGACAGATGGAATATCTAGAAAGCCGATAGAATTGGATATTTCGGACGAGTCAAGGTAGGTTTCGAAATTACCTTATGTACATAACAATGAAAGTTTGTTGCTTTCAGTCCATTATTGGTATTCTCCTCGGCCGATGTATCAAATGCCCTAGGACTTAAAATAGCTTCAAGGTTATATAGTCGCCATCAACGAGTTGGTCTTGCCTTGCAAGGAATCTGTTCGGATTATGTTCCGACAGCGATAGAGGCATTCAATGCATCTGAATTTGAGGGTATGGAAGGCGGATTTTTATTTATCTTTTTTAATTAAGGTATCGAAATTGAAGGGCCGATAGGGGTAAATATAAGTGCACTTGAGAGTGCAGGTGTAAATTTGACAGAATTAGCGGAAAAATTGAGGAATGACACGGAGGTTTGTATTGGACAAATTTTGAATTATTAGAGGAATTTGTAGGTGGATGACATTCTCTCTAGAACAAAGGATATGGAAAAACAAGTTGGGGGTAGCTTCATTCTTCCGGTTGGTTTTAATCTGAAATTTTATAAATATCCCATAGAAACTTGAGGAATTTAATTTCATTTTTAAATATTTACCCTTTTTTCTAATTTTTGGTCTTGACAAAGAACCAATATGATCCATTCTCACCTCCAATCGTCTTTCAAGGAAGTGCTGTAGTAGTTCGATTTGGAATATACATAGAATCTATATCAAATTTCCAGACAAGTACAATGGTAAAAATCCATATAAAATATTTAAACAATCTTTTAAAAAGGATTATGACATGGACATATACTTAATGGTTTGATTTTTGAATTTTTACTTGCAACAAATAAAAATAAATTTTTGATGTCATGGAGAGATCCACGTTTAGTGAGTAGTTTAACAACAATTTTAGTTAAAGAAGAGGAAATTCTGGAAAAAATATGGAGACCAGATCCGTGAGTGTGTAGAAATAGTCATTTTAAATACTTGAATTAGATTCTTCGATGTAAAGGAGGCTGAATTTCATGAAGTTACTTTTTTAAATTTCCTGATGCGTATATTTAATGATGGGCTGGTTCTTTACGAAACAAGGTATTTAATTTGCAAGAATAGTGAAATTAAATAGGGATGGACTTCATCATTCGAGTTTTAATTCTGTTTAATTTTTGCAGAATAAAACTCAAACCAGCCTGCAATTTAGTTCTTTGTAAATATCCACATGGTATGTCTTGTGTCAAACTATCAAAATAATAATTTTATCAGATAAGCAAACATGCGAGCTTCAAATTAAATCATGTGGGTTTTCAGTTTTTTATATTAAACATAAAAATGAAAGTTTAACTCCTGCAATCTGTATTTATAATCTAAACTTTAGTTGCTTATCCCCTACCAACTGTTCGTTTCGAGTGGTTTTCTAATAGAAAAAATGCAATTGATAAGAATCCGGAGGTTAGACTTCCAGAACTTTATATCGACAATTACGAGCCTGCAAAGGTTTGGAAGGGTGCTTTATAAAAACATATACCTATAATCTATTTTTAGTGTAATAGATCTCGAAAAAGTGGAGAATTTGCTTGTCTTCGCGCAATTTTTAGGTGAACATTAAATTTAAGTGAATATTTTAACGAACAAACATTAAAGGCTTAAGCGTGATGTTGGTTTTCACATTGCTCAAGTAAATTAAATTTAACCAAAACCAAATAACTTCTCAAAACTCTCCCCTTCTTTAGACGTACATTCCTACTTCACTTGCTTTGATGTTCTCATGGGTAGGGGTTTGGTTACCAGAGGAATTTATGGAAGGGAGAATTGGTGTTGCAATTACTGTGAGAGAGATTTAATTACCTAAATTTCACCAAACTAAAATATTTAAGGTATTATTAACACTCTCTACTGAATCGGCTGGAGCTCGCGAACATTTGCCAAGTGTATCATATTTAAAGGCAATCGATCTATGGTTTGGATTTGTGACCGGTTTTGTTTTCTTCACCCTTTTACAAACACTTTTCGTCATCGGTTTTGATAAACGAGCAAATCAATTGGTAATTTAGAATTTGATTGAAACATTCTAATTTTAAATATTTGAGAGAAAATGGGCTCAGAAGAAGCGACGGGGAACACTGGAATTAAGCCGTGAAGCGAGAGAGGATATGTCAGAAAGAGCGGATAAATATCACAAAATAGGTCGTTATCTAGACAATTGTTGCCGTGTATTTTATCCGCTGAGTTTTGCTCTATTTCTTATTCTCTATTATTTTATGCTGACCGAGGGACGTCAGGATGATTGTTTTACTACAAATGAATAGGAGAAAAAAAACAAGAACAAAATTTAACCTTTCAATTTTCCCTTTTAAACAACTTTCACTGATAATGTTCAAATATTATTTTATCCTCAAAAAATAAATTTATAGACTTTTTAAAAATTAAGGTTATCAAAGATGTTTTATTCGCCCCAACAAATCTTTGTTTCTCCTTTCAAAAATTCCCATATCAAACTGAGCCTTTCGAGAATTCAAATTTCCGGGATCCTTCCATGTATTTGGAAATAATTCTATAAACATATTTTTTAGGCCATAATTATCCTTTGAAATTTACCTTTTTCTGAAACTTTAGGCATTTTCCTTTGTAAAATATTAATTGAACGTAATCCATGTTGAGAGAAAGGAATTGTAGGCTGCTTATCACTTTGTTTATCAGAAATTTCAGCATTAGTCTCATTCACTGTTTGAAGAAATGTTGGGGCAATGAGGCTTTCTTTTTGGATTTTTTCTTGATTAATTTGGACATCTCTATTAGAATTTCCTCGAAATATCATGTCAAAAATGGAAAGAACCCCGTTTGTCTTCGACGAGTTATCTGATGAAATTTTGGCATCTGTTGAAAATTTTCGATTCTCTCTAAATAATCCGGATTTGTTTGGTGGAGGGAATAGAAGCTGAAATTTAAATTTTAAAATAAGGGAAGAATATATACTAACCAAACTTTATTATTTTCTCGGTCACAAAACTCCCCAAAATATTCTAAATTGTCAATTATCGCAAAACCTCCATGTAAAACAGCACTGTTGAACACAAAATTATGTGCTTGAATAAATATCTAAAGCCGATATTATTGCCTGTATAAACATAAACTTACCTGCATTGGTGCATTTAACTCGGGGAGTGTTAGAAAAACGGGCCCGTTTCCGTTTTCCACAGGTTTACTGCAATAATCAAAGTATGGGAAAAGCCGCAGGACAGACTTTACACAGACAGCTTTTTCAAGAAAAATTATTTTCTGTTGAAATAAAAGGAAACTCACTTATTCTAACCTTTAAAAGAGCCAGAATATTTTTTTAATTAAAATCCCAACAACCTCAGGACTTGTCCAATGTTGAAAGCGAAGATTTGCTTGTCCATTTTGGCACTCTAATAATTAATGATTCTGAAGATTTAAATTCAAATTTCTAACCAATTACATCACTAACAAGGATGGCTTTTGTGCCAGGAAGTTCAACCTTGTCAGATGCCGCTATACCATAAAAACCATCTAAAATGAAACCTAAAAACAACTTTCGAATAAAAAACCAGGTAGCAAATGAGTTCCCGTTGTTAATCTTTAATTTAATTAATTTCTAAACATTTCTCTAATTTCAAGTTACCTAAGTCTATTTTCATCCAAAAATCCAGCACCCTGATACCAATCTAATTCATCTACTAGCAGTCCATCCATATTCCGCCAACGGCATTTGTCGTTAAAATCGTAGCAATGGAGCTCTTCGGGAATTTTAATAGGACCTGAGAGAACGCTGACACGATCTTTTATTTAAATAAATAAAAATTTTGCTGTAGAATAACCTCCTTAATTACCATTAAATCTTATTGCTGTTTTATTCTGTTGTTGGTAAGTTTTATCAGCCAGAAGTTTATTTGATATTTGGTGATTGTAAGTAGGTAAATTTTCAGTATTTTTGAATGGATTGGGTGGGGGTGGTGAACAAGAAAGAACTGTCAGAATAAATTAAATAATCTGACTGATGGAAGAAATATTACCTTGATATAGAAGACAGAAAATTGAAGTTAAGTATTTAGTATATTTAGACAACATTTATTGAGAGATGTAAATTTAATCGAATCAGATTTAATAATTATTTATTTTAAAAGAAAAAATAACCACTATTTTTTTGGTAATCTAAATTCCAAATAATATAAAGGAAAAATATATACATTATTTAAAATATTTTGTGAGAAACTTGTAAATTCTTTACTCAAGTACTTTCAAGAAAGGTTTAAAATGCATATTTGTATTTTTATCGGTCAAATATTTTATATTTTAATTTAGATTTTTTTTAAATAAATTTTATAAAATGAAATTTTTTTTTATTTTTTGAGAATTTTGGGTAAATTTTTTGGTATAATTTGGTATACTTTAAATTCTTTGACAAAAGAAGTTTATTTAAATATTAAGTTATGTTAAAGTAAACACTGAAATAATGATGATTTATCTTAAATATAAATCTTAAATTTATATTTTCAAGAAATAGGGTTCTACTTTTTTATTTCCGCAAAAAGAAAAAATAGAACACTGTTTCTTAAAAATATGTATAAATTTAAGATTTATATTTAAGAATTTTTAAAAATCTTTAAAAATCTTTTACTCAATTAAAAAATTTATGGCAAAAATTTATTATTTATTTATTTGTTTAACCAGCTGAAGGGTGAGTAGCTGGGTGGGTGTAAAGATACTGTGGGTTGTTTTATCGGGGGGAGCCTTTGATACTATACTTTTTGGTTTTGGAAAGCCTGACGGCTTTGGGGCGCGCTTCGCGCGCTGCTAGAGCTTTGGGGGCGCGTCCAGGGACGTGCGTGGAAAGCCTGCGGCTTTAAAAGGACGCTAGATTTTCTTTTTTGCTTGGCGATTTACGTTAAATATATTTAGAATCCTTGGCTTTGGATTTTGGGGGCCTTCGGCCCCCTTTTCGTTTCGAGTGCCTTTTGGTAGCTGTTGTGGGTTGATTCGGGGCGTTTGGGGGGGCCTTCGGCCCCCCAAACGCCCCCCCCCCCCCAAAAAAGGGCCTTCGGGCCCCCAAACGCAGCGTTTAGACGGGTACTGTGCCTTTAGGTAGCTGTGGTGGGTTTATCCGAGGCGTTTGGGGGGCCTTCGGCCCCCCAAACGCAGCGTTTAGACGGATACTGTGCTTTTGGTAGCTGTTGAGGGTTGATTCGGGGCGTTTGGGGGGACTTCGGCCCCCCAAACGCAGCGTCCCAAACCCAGCGTTTAGACGGATACTGTGCCTTTTGGTAGCTGTGATGGGTTGATTCAGGGCGTTTGGGGGGCCTTCGGCCCCCAAACCCAGCGTTTGACGGATACTGTGCCTTTTGGTAGCTGTTGAGGGTTGATTCGGGGCGTTTAGGGGGCCTTCGGCCCCCCAAACCCAGTGTTTAGACGGATACTGTGCCTTTTGGTAGCTGTGGTGGGTTTATCCGAGGCGTTTGGGGGGGGCCGAAGGCCCCCCAAACGCAGCGTTTAGATCCCCCTCGGCCTTCGGCTTGGGGCCTTCGGCCCCCAAATCCCCCCACCCTCGAAAACTCTGACCCTCATAATTTGGTCAGACTCAAGTGACCCCCAAACAGAATATCTATTTTTCGATGGTGTTGAGGCTGCTCTACAATATAACGTAAGTCTTTTTTATTAAGTGCCACTCTTTTGGTACCCCACTGGGTATGGTACCGCCCACCCCCAAAAATTCGACCATTTATAACTTTTGCCAAAATGGTCAGAAAATTATACAAAAAATATTTTTATGCTCAGCTCGATGAGAGCTTTCGATTGATGTATCATTTGGCCTATTTATGGCCATTTTGGAAAAATTATTTTTTTGGTCGAAAATTTCGGCCGGGAAAATCGCCGAAATTTTCAAAAAATCATAACTTTCCCAAAGTTAACCTTTTTTGAATATTTTAAAGAGCTATTCTATGCAGAAAATTCTGCACTAAACAGGAAAAATAATTGCGGCCCGAACTGCCGGCAAAAATCCCGAATTTTTTTCGAAAAACCGAAATATTTTCGGGTTTTCGAAATTCGACCCCTACACCCCCAATTTCGAATTTTTTCGAAATTTTCTTCAGTCAAAAAAATTCTAATTTTTTATACTATTTTATAAAGCAACCCCCATCCAATTCCTTCCACCCCAAAAAAAGTTATGGTCCCCCAAAAATTCCCGAATTTTCCCCAAAAGGGGTTTGTCCCCGCCCTTTGGTTCTGAGGGCGGGGACAAAATTTTCGAATTTTGACCCAAAATTCGACTTATATGGTACTCTGACATGCGCTGAGTACGAATCCGGTGTCAGAAAAATTTTTAAAAATTTCCCCGGTACGTTAGAGTCTCATAAAGTTTTGCGACATTTTGCCAATTTGGCTATAACTTTTTGAGACTCAAGTGGACCCCCAACATATTATACCTTTTTCTGACCGCCAGGGGACGCTCTTTCGATCTGGCTATCGAAATCGAGTTTCAATTCACGTTACAAAAAGTCGACTTTTCGACCCCGACTCTTTGACCCATAACACCCCCAAAAGTTCACCCGAGACTCTAGTGTCCAACACCAAATATTTTTCTAACATCCCACACTACAATATCACTCCCAGGCCCCAAGACCCCCCACTTCTCAAAGACGCGTTATAACGCGTTGAAATATTCATCCGGCCATTTCAGTGCCACACTCAAGTGCGGCACCAAAATGGCCTATCCCAAAAAATTCCCCATAGTCACTTACCTAATACCCCCCAGGTCCGATCTTAATCCTCCCAACCGTTCCCGAGATATACCTTAAAAACAACGTTTTGTCCGACAAAATTGGACAATTCACGGACATTCGGTGAATTTTTGCGCGCCCATAAGTCCCCGGGACTTCACCCGATTTTCAAAATTTTTTTTTGTTGAAACCCCCTAATAGTAGACCAGGCCCCTCTAAGCAGACCCTTTCCGCTCCGACTTCTGGTTCACGAGATAGGTACGTGACCGCGGCCGTTTCGGTGCCAAGACTTCATCGCAGGAAAATCTCTATAGTTTTCCTGGATGCCCCGTAAAAAGTACCCCCCAGGATGTCAGGCTTCGGGGAAGCTGCCGGCCTTCGGCCGGCAGATATGAGTTTTTAAATTTAATTGAGCTTAATATTTTATATAATATAACAATTTAAATATATATTTATTTTTTATTCATTAATTATAGATACACAGCAACATAACCTGCAACCAGGCCCCGTTTCAGTGCGAATTAGATTAATTTTTCCAAAAATTTCTTCAAAATAATCATCAAAAGTGAATAAAATATCCCTTTTTGGCAAGTCTATTGTATAATTCTGGTGCCAACCGTTTAGGACGGCTTGGTCTAGTTTCAGCCTGAAAAGAACACTTTTTTTAAAAATTTTTAATTTCAAAATAAACTTCTTCCCCTTCCAAAGGAGAATTTGTAGTTAATTCAGAATAATTAAGCAAATAATTATCAGCTAAAGGATTTTCTGTTGTTTCTTCTTCCCCATTTAATTTAGCAATAAAAAGGTGAGAAATTAATAAAGTTAAGAAAATAATGGACATTTTTTTAGAAATTTTAATTTAAAAATTTATCTGTTTTTAAAAATGAAAATATTAAATCTGAATTTTAAATAATCCTTAAAAAATCTTTTTTTGGGAATTCAGAGTTTGGTGAGAATTTTATAATTTCCTATTTAAAAATCTAAATTCTGATTTTATTTTTTAAACAAAAAATTATTTTTTGATTTTTATTATTTTAAATAAATGAAAATTTTCTTAAGAACGAAGAATTATTTTTTATTTTTATATTAGAAGAACAGAATTCTTTTAATTTATTCGTATTTTTAAACTGCTGCTTTTTGATTTAAAAAACGAGAAAGAACCGACTCAGAATATTTTATAAAGTTAAAAAAACACAGACGAATACATTCCATAAAATAGGGATTAAATAAATGATCAGAGATGAGTAACATTAACTAATTCTAGGAGGTATCGGAAATTATAAGAATCGGAAACCGGAACGAGCATAAATGTCGAAATCTGCCCCCTTCGTCAAAAAACAAATATAGGGATATGCCAGTTTCGCCTTTCGCCGATTTTCACCTTTTTTGGTGTTTAGCTTTTTATCTTCCGCCTTTTAAAATCAGTTTAGGCACAACCCTGAAATATAGGGGTTGTACCTAAACTGATTCGTCTACATCTACATATACTTATTTAATCATAAAACCCATTTCCTTCACCCAGTAATTTAAATTATTTTAATTGATCCGAATAAAATTTAAACAAAATAAAAAAATAAAAATCATTTTAATTCCCCCAAACAACAGTCCAATTATATATTAAATTAGGCTCTTCTGCTGACATAACTGTAGAACTAATAGTTAATCTATAAAAATATTAAAAAATAATTATTTTTTTATTTTCAATACCCATTCTTAATAGGCCATTTACTGAGAACCTTTTCAAACATTAATTTTGCTGTTAAATTTTCTTTTCCAATTTTCTTCATATATTTACGTCCATATTTCCTAAATATGAAAAGAAATAAAATTTTTAATTTAAAAAAGAGTTCTTCTCGCCTTCTATTATCGCCCGATTTTTTCCAATGGTCAAAATTTGTTTCAAGCAAAAACCATCGGTAATGCCTATAATCTAATGTGAAAACATCAACAGCGCCTAGTCTGTCCCTTTAAATTCTAAATTATTTTAGGGAAATGATTAAAAACTGGGGGGAGGGGGGAGCTTTGAAGAGGGGAGCTCTGCAAGGGCTTTATGTCAAAATCAACATCAAAAGTTATTATTTTATTTTTCCCATAATTTTCAGCCTCAAAAAGATTTTACATAAGAGTGTGAATCAACGGAAATATCAGTACAAAGAAATAATTTTCCAAACAAAGATATTTGCCTTGTAATAATAGCACCATCCCCATCCTTTCCACCAACAATTAAATAGGAAGGAGCTATCATATATGTCCAACTAAGCTGAGATAATGCAGAGACATAATCTTGTTCAAATTCTAAAGTTTTACGTATTTGCAAAGCAACAGGGTGCTTAAAACGAGTAATTAATTCCATCAAAATGTTGAGTATAGGCCCTCCGCTGTCTTTAAAAAGGGGTAAATAAATCTTTAAAAATATTTTGAATATATTTTAATTTTTGGTTTAAAAAATCCTACTTACATCTAGCATTTAGGGAGACAGTGAAGGCGTTGGGCTTTTGTCCAGTAATAATTCCTACTGCCAAAACAAATGTTACTGCAGTGTATTGTATCTATAATTGGAAATTTATTTTTAATTTTTAACACTAGTTTTGTAAAAATGATCAAATTTTGTCGAAATTTTTTTATTTAGTTAGCCGGATTAAACTATATATCTCATGATCCTTCTATATTTAGAATTATACTAATTTCTAACGTTAATATAAGATTTAAAGATTAAAGATCAAGACAAAAGATTTTAATTCATAACCTTTCCATTTTTAACAAAATCCACTAAAATAGTTGCATCTTTAAGTACTTGGGTCATTTCATAATCCAAATTCCTTCCATGCAATATTTTCCCATTATTTTGTGCAGCAACAATTGATGTACATCCGAGACTAAGAGATTTATTATTTTTGAGAAAAGGACCATGTGAAAAGTCTGTCAGGTCATATAAAATGTTGAAGACAACCAATTCTCCAAGTGTTACTTCTGTGTCACGTAATTCCTCGGCCATTCCTGTTTATCAAAATTCAGGTATTTATCAGGAATGGGCTAAATCCAACAATCGAGGACTAAGAGGGTTTAAGACGATGGTCAGAAAATTTCAGAAAAGTTTATAGTAGGGTTGGGCCCCGAAGCTTCGGGGTCGGGTGTGTCGGGGTACGGGGTTTTCAAATTGTTTCGGGGCGGGGTGCGGGGTCGGGGAGCAAAATTAGCTCGGGGACGGGGAACGGGGGTTTAAAGAAAAAATTTTTAAACAAAAAATGCTTCAAAAATAAGTCGTTTTCTGTCTATTTAGGTTAATTTATTTAAAAATTAATGAAATAAGGTGGGATTAAATTATTTTGATGGATTTAAAGTGTATATCTGGGGAGATAAATAAATTTGGACGGATTAAGGAAGATTTGAAGAGATTAACTGACATATCTGATGATATAAACGGTTCAAAGGATTAAAGGTGGTTTAAGGGATATCAGTTATTTAGAAGGCATTGAAGCATTAGGGATTTGAAGTGTTTGCAGGGATATAAGGGGTTTTGTCATGATATCATCTTACATTTTCTGCGCCGCAGGCGCAGAAAATTTTTGAATTTTTAGCACTAAACAAAAAATATTGCATTGTTTTTTTATGTTTGTTAATATTTAAAAATAAAATTAACAATTTAAAATTAAAATTTAACTTTTATAATTTATTTTCGTAAAGAAAAATGTCAAAACAAACGAGTTTTCCTTACTTGGATCTGAACCCAAACCTACATTAATAGAAATATAGACTAGAACCAACAACTAAACCACTCAAGCACACGTCTCTTAGATAAATATTAAAAGAATTTTGTTATTACATTCATTTTTCCTTCAAAAATAATAAGTCCAAAGTAAATTGTGAGGGAATTTTCTAAATTTTTCTCTTTAAATTCCTCTAAAAAATGGAATTTTAGGGAGTCTTACCCCCGACAACCCCGAAAGTTTTTCGGGTCGGGGGACGGGGTTTTTGAATTGTTTCGGGGCGGGGAACGGGGCGGGGAGAAGTCTGAAAAAATCGTTCGGGAGCGGGGACGCGACAAAGTGGGCCGTACCCGATTAATTACTTGTTCCTTTTCTTTGTTTTGTTGCCAATTGCGACTTTTTTGTCGGTGTTCTTTTAATCTTTGTTCATCCAAAAAATGGATCACTACTTTCCAAACCATAAATTTCAGGATTTTACCTTTTAGAATTATACAACTCTAGTTTATAGTCAGAAACTCTGTCCTAATACATATTTAAAAACTATCACTTATCAATTAAAATTTTCTTAATTTTATTAATTTAGCTTCATTTTTGAGATCACATATTAATCCCAAACGGGGATATTTGCAAGTTTGACATTTCTCAGATTTTTTATCAGAAAGTTTACAAGAAAAAATCTCCATTTTTAAATTACCTATTATTTCTTCCCCATAGTCATGCGGCAACAAATGTACTATTTTAGCAAAAAACCCGAATATTGGAGATCGTAAATTTGTTGGAATATAAGATCTGTAGATTTTTTAATGACAAATTATTTATTTTTCCTTTTTTTAACCTAGCCATTCCAGCAAGTTCAGGTATTACATTATCTTTATACTTTTCTATAACAGATTTCCATCTTTCCCTAGGAGGTTTATCCAAATCTATTTTAAATAATTTAGGTTGTCTAGCTTCTTCAAATTTTGTTATTGTTGATTTAAATAATATAATTAAAAAATAAATAAATAAAAATTTCATTTTAATTTTGGTTGTTTTTAATTAAAAATAATGATAGGGAAAACTAAACAATATGTTGGAAGTAATGACTCGTGTAAAATAATTGAAGATAACATTATTGATAAGAATAGAGTAAATAGATGAATGACATATGTATGTATGTATAAATGATCAAAATATCTAAAAGAAAAATTACTGACCCCGGAACCTTTCAAAATAAAAATTTAATAATTATGTATTTTAGATAATTTTGAAGAATAATTTTATTAAAAAGGATAACATAAAAAATAAAAATTAATAATTTAAGATCAAAAGAAAAAATGAGAAAATTAATTATAATGAGTCACAGGTTATTGTTTAGAAATAATTGTTAGAAAAAACAAAAAAAAATAAATGATAAATATATTTCGTATAAAGTTAAAAAATATCGGAAATAAAGTAAATAATTCTAAAAGGTAAAATCCTGAAATTTATGGTTTGGAAAGTAGTGATCCATTTTTTGGATGAACAAAGATTAAAAGAACACCGACAAAAAAGTCGCAATTGGCAACAAAACAAAGAAAAGGAACATATAATTAATCATCTGTCAAATACTCCATATTATTATAAAATATTTTTTAATGATCAATCATTATTTATTAAAAAATATATAATAATTAATTTTAGTATTCTTCCATTATTCTTTTATTTTTTTTTAAATTCCTTTGTTTTTCCAATAATGAGTGAATTTATGTTCAATAATAAATTTTCAGTCCAGGTAAAATTTACTCTGATATATCATTTAAAATTCCAATTAATTCCAATAATTTTTTCTTCTTTAATTTAATATTCAAAATATATTTATTAAATAATTTTTTAATTTATAAAAGTTTTCTTGTATATAAAAGACAACCATCGAAAATTTACGAATCGAAGTCGTTAAAAATTAAATATATTCATTTATTTAGTTTATATACAAAAATATGCAAAACATAAAAGTTGGAATTGATCGCGAGCAAGTTTGAATAAGTTGGAAAGGTTGGTAGTAAAAGGAGTGTGTAAAAGAATTATAAATAGACAAGACAACACACAAACATAAATAAATATATTTATTTAGTTATATTTGAATTAGTCGAGAGCAAGTTTAGTTAGAAAATTTTTTTTGAAAATATATACACAAATTTTTTTTTGATTTTATTATTTCTATAAAAAATCAAAAATTGATTTTAATTTATAAATTTCCAAAACAAAATTCCTTATATTTATTATTCATTGTTTTAAGCATTTTACAAAAAAATATCAATTTTTCTTTCATTTCTATTCAAAAATCAAAATAAAAATATTTTTTTGTCGCATGTTTAATATTCCTTTTTCATTGTTTTTTCTAAAATTAATTATAATAAAAAATTCCTTTTCGCGCAACGCTCATAAAATCAAACAAAAATTACAGAAAATGTCGTTCCCCTCCAAAAATTATTTTTTCTAAGGACAGTCTACATACATATATTTTTTAAATTGTTTTTATTTATAAATTAATGTCCTAAAAAATTTTATTTCTCAAAAATTAACTCCTCTATTCCTCCCCCACCCTATTTGGTTTTGTTTTAGGAAAGTGAGGGAAATTTAAAAGTTTTCAGGTATTGAAGATTTAATTTAAATTATTTTATTTTAATTTTATTTTTAATTTTTAAAAATTTTTTTTTGTCAAAAACATTAAAATTTTATTAGAACTTGTTTTCCTCCTTAATGGTTGTCGATAATCTCATCAAAATTGTTTTTGTTGTGGGAATCCGGTCGAAAAAATGGTTGTATTGTTCTGCTCATTCACCCTCACATTAACAGCAGCAACTCTTTTCCACGTAATTCCCTCGCGCAATGATTTACTCTTTTTTTCTACACAATTTTTTGTTAGATTTTTTCCTTTTCACTCATTTTTGGTTCACAATTTTCTACTTTTTTGCACTTTCCTTTTAAAATTTTTTGAAGCAGGAAATACTTATTTAGAGTACATATGTACAGTCGGGAATGTTTTATTTTACGAGAATATATCTTTAAAAATCAGTTTATATAATTAAATAAACGATTAAAAAATTAATTAAAAATTAATATTTTATTTAAGGAGGCAAAAAATTAAAGTTTCAAAATTCTCACCTTTTCCAGTACATTTAAATTTTTAACCCATATAAATTTTTATTTTCATTCAAAAATTTATTATGTTAACTTATTTTGTAGAAAATTTAATTCTTTATTTAATAATATCAAAAACTTCTCAAACGATTTATCTAATCATGAATTATGAGTCTGGAACTGAAGGATAAAACCTTGAACATCCCTCACCTCATTTCTCCTTCTCCGTCTCACTCACTTCCAACAAAAAAATTTTTTATTCCGATCTCTTCTCTCCCATTTAAACATTTTTTTATTCCATTTCCCTCCAAATTTATTCCTTCCATGCATTAGACGGCTGCCTATTTCCCCCCATTTTTGGTTGCTGTTCAAAGTGTCGCCGTTTGTTCATCCGCCAACCGGCGAAATACTGAGTGACTTAGAGAAGGAAGAGTAGCACAGCAACAACAGCAACAACAATGACCTTTTTCTTCACTCCTTGAAGAAAGAGCACCCGTTGGGCAAAGAATTTTTTTTCGTCTGAAGGGCTGAAACATTCAATTTATTTTTCACGGACGGTCAATACTTCGATATTTCTATTTATTTCCTCAATTGTTGGGAATTTTTCTTGATTTTGAAAAATTCTATTCATACATAACATAATACAGTCAAAAACATAGCAACCAACTCCATTTATCAGTATTCAATTTTTACTTATCTCCTTAGCACCTTACTTTTGATTGAGTGAAGGTTGTAGATCAGCACCATATAGTTTCATTTTAATTTCAATTTTTAATTATCATTATTATTAACAAGATTTTATCCGAAGATCCTTTAGAATTTTACTTTATACAGACAATTTATTTAAATAATCACTCAAAGAACTGTCCAATATTTCTGTTAGTTTCGAAATATTAACATATTTTAATGAACAAAGAGAATTTGTTCATTAAATATTTAGACTTCATTATATTTTTGCCAATGAAAAATAATTTTCAATTTTTAACTTCTTTTATTTTCGGATATTTACAAATAATTTTATTATTATTCTCGTCATTAAAAATATACATATATACCATTTTGTTTTATAAATACTCTCGTCTTTTCGATTTAATCTAATCGCCTCGATCGCCTCTGTTTCTCAAGCGTGTGTCCTTCAAACCCCCCCCCCCCTTACATACATAAATTACCATTTATTCTACACCTTTTACCTTTATGTGAACCAAAAATATATTAAAAAATTCTTTTTTACGAACACTTTAATGTCAACGTTCTTTAATAAATTTTGAAGAAAAAATAAAATTTTATTTACTTTTTTTAATAATTTTTAAATACTTTGGTATGTATTTTTTATTATTAAATTAATTTTTTTATGCTTATTACAATTCTGATTACTTTATTTATTTTAATATAAATCAGAAATTTAATATTTATTCCTTAATGATCAGAAATACAATTCTGATTTATTTTTCTTTCAATTCTATTATACTCACCCTTATTTTATTTTTAATTCTGATTTTCTTTGATTTTTAATTTCCTAAAATTATTATTTAATCTTGTCGCCAAATATGGCGACTTTTTATTGAATTGTCCTTTTGTTAATTGTCCCCCGTTCACTCATCGTTAAATTTTTAGCCGTTCACCCCTTATTTTTTTGTTGTCCACTCAATCTTTTTTCCCGCCAAAATTCCTTTCTCAATTTTTTAGTGACAGCCTGTTCCTGTCACCCATAACTCTTTCGTATTGTTTTTCCTGCTTGTTTTTTCTGCCCCATCCTCTCTACACATTTTGTTTTCTATAATTCTGTAGGAATTATTTTCAATTTCGCAATTTTTTGAGTTTTTTGTCAAACCCCGCCCCTTTTTAATCTCTATTTAAGTCGGCGGGCAAGCCTTAAAATTCCATCCTTCCATCTTCCATTCTACATCTATTTTACGGATCAACTTAGTGGCTTGCCTGTGGACTTCTGTTTTTTGGCCTTGTCGTGTTCAATTGTTGGATTTTTTATTTGTGGAATAAATTTTACGTGTTTGGACTGTGCTTAGCTTCTGTGGTGTGTTTAAGAGTGAACCAATCGTGCCCTGGTTCACTGCTTGTTCAACTGAGTCGACTGTTCTAGATCAGTACTCAGTGTGAATTCTCGTTCTTGGTGGATTTTACTCTTGGTGTTCAACTGGTCCTTCTTTGTGTGTGTTTGGTTGGAAAAAAGTGAAACGGCACTACCGTTCACCACTTCTTTCTTCCTTTTTCTTTGATCGGTTGGAACAACCAACCGATCTGGTGCCACGACTCTTTTTTCTCCAAATCCAATTTGTCGGGACCCCGACTCCCGACAAAGTGGTGCCACGACCCGGGACGCCGTCGTGGTTCAATACAACAACAACTCACAACAACAGTAAAGCCGCTGGGCTATAGCTATTTCTCTCCTTCAGCTAGTGCGAGCTTTACAATCAACACCCGTTCCTTTTTTGGTTGAACTGAACAACAGTCGCCACTTCAACAACTACATCTACTCCAAATCTTTTTTGGTTGAGCTGAGCAACAGCCACCATAACTGCAACTACTTTGTGAAGTGAGCTGAACAACAGCCGTCACAATGTCAGCAGTCATCCGGTTACAATTGGCCACCGTCTTATCAACGCTTAAGGAGAAGGGCCGTTCAGTTCTTACAGCATTGAATGCAACCGACACCACTGTGGATGAAGACGATCGTTTAGAGGCAGATGCTGTTCAACTCAGAGAAGCTGCTGGAAGGGCCCAAGCACTGGTGGATAAATGGTCCGACTTCATTGCCCGACTCATGCCAACGGAACAACAAGACGAGATGGACATCCTTCAAGCCTTTCCGCCGCCGAGAGGCGAAGTCAGAGTGGATGATGAACCGACCGTCCTGGCGCAGATTGAGCATTCCTATGAATTGGTGGACTTGGTTAACGTGTGCCTCCAGCAACGCAGAGTTGGCAATCGTGGCTCTGTCTCCTCCCGAAGAACTGAGAAGTCCGCCACCAGTGGTAAAGAACAAACTGATAACGTCCTTCAACAGGCTCAACACACTCAAAATAATGGTCAACAAAGTTACTCGCCCGAACACCCTGAGGGATTTGTACGACGTCAAACTCAAACACGAATTACTGAACAGCAAGCAGCTAGAAACGGAACAAGTACCCACCACACCAACTCTGCTAGCCAGGCTGGCTTTTCACCATACCAACAGCAGGGAACGTACAACGGTGCACCGATCTACTCAACCTTTAGGCCATTTCGTCTTGAACCCATGAAATTTGCTGGCGACCCGAAAGAGTGGACTGCATTCTGGCTGGCTTTTGACCGCGCCGTGAACAGTCAACCACTCCCACCGTTTGAAAAGCATCTATGTCTTCTGCAAAGCCTGGTACCTGGTTCGGCTGCTCGTCGTGCCATTGACGGCTATCCACCATCTGACGAGAATTACCCGATGGTGGTCAGCATACTTCGCCGTCAATTTGGTGATGTAAAAGCCCTGCGCGAAGGTCTGATTGCTGAACTTCTGCACCTTCAAGTGGCCAACAACTCACTGTACTCCTTGCTTGATCTTCGTGAAAATATTGAACGAATATGTCTACAACTTGAATCACCTGAGGGCTCCAATGCAACGCAAGATGAAATTGTGTGTGGAATCATCAGATCGAAATTGCCTCGTGAAGTCTTGGAGACTTTGATTGATTGGGAACAGGACGACGACGAATGGACTTTGGCTCATCTCCGTGCTGGCCTTGGACGAATTGTGCGACGTAAAGAGCGCCTGGAACGAACGATCACGAACTTACGTCCTGCTATGCCTGAACGACGACCTCTTGAAGAAGAACAACGTCAACGAAGTCAACCACAAGACCGATATCCTCAACACCGTCCAGCACAAATTTCACGTTCTTTTGTGACTGTCCAACCAGCTGGCAACCGTGTTGAACGACGACAACCATCACCAACATCTTTTACTGGCAGAGGATGTTCTTTGTGTACTGCAGGACCTGAACACTTACCGAGTCAATGTACAACATGGAATACACCGCAGATGCGTCAAATGCGTTTATTGGAACAACACAGATGCCTGAATTGTCTCAGAGACGACCATCTCCTCAATCAATGTCAAAGTGTGAAAAGATGCCGTGTATGTAAAGGCCGTCATCATTTTATCGTGTGTATGCGACAAGGAATTATTGGACGTGAGGCACCACGAATTGAACGTCAACCAACGACTACAGCGAATATTGGACTGGCAACAGGAGAAAATTTACAACCACTTGGCCAATCAACTCGTGAGGTGTCACCACTCAAACAAGCATCGACTACTCATACTGGAATGGCATCAGATCCCACTATTATTGATGAAGCAACAGAGATCAAGGCGCAACCGACAGGCAGACCAAGAGCGCTACTCATGGTTACTGAAGTGGTTGTCCGGCCTATTGGAGCACGCAATCGTCAAGCCACGGCAGTCGTCTTCTTCGACCCTGGCAGTCAAACTAGCTTTATCTCTGGATCTCTGGTGCGTCAACTTGGACTCAAAAGTGGACATTCTGAAAAGATGCGAGTTCATGTACTTGGTGGTGAAAAGAACGAACCTTTATGTTTTGACTCTGCACGATACAAATTACAACTCAAGCGATATGATGACCAATGGGAAGGAATCGAACTCAATTACATTGAAGAAATTGCGGCTCAAATGGAAACTCCGAAGTGCATAGGCAACGACTACTCTTACAACTACGTTCTGAGAATGGACATTGGAAAACCGCATATACTCATTGGGACACGGGAATTTTGGAAGTACTTTATTGATTGTAGAATGACCAATCAGGGATATACAATCATTCGAACTGTTCTTGGACCAGTACTTGGAGGAGAAGCTAGCTTATCTGGACTGAATAAGACTCCCTCATCTTTAATGGCAGTCAACTCAATTAATCAAGAACAAATGCCTCCAGCATCGGCAATCGAAGAATTTTGGTCTTTGGAAACGATTGGAATAAAGGACAACCCAGCTCAGGACGATGACCAATTGGCAGAGAAAATGGTTGAACAATCAATCCGACAATTGGAGGATGGACGTTACAGTGTGAAATGGCCTTGGCGTGATCCGTGCCCTGAGCTGCCATCTAATTTTGCTATGGCCTACAGACGACTTGTTGCTACACTAAATCGTCTACGAATTGAACCAGACCAGCTTAAGAAATACAACGAAGTTATTTGTGAACAGCAACAACAAGGAATTATCGAGCTAACCAGTTGCAGACCAGGCAGTCGCGAACACTACCTACCGCACCATGCCGTCATTACTCCGAAGAAACTAAGAGTGGTTTACGATGCCAGTGCCCATCCGAAGGGTCAAGCTTGTCTAAATGACTGTCTCTACCGCGGACCTGTTTTGTTACCCGATCTGGCTGGTGTTCTTCTCCGTTTCCGTAACTGTGCTATACCAGTTCTTGCTGACGTCGAAAAGGCTTTTCTAATGATTGAACTTGAACCTGAGGACCGCGAAGTGTGCAAATTTCTTTGGGCGAAGGACCCTATGCAACCACCAACTGGCGAGAACTTGGCCGTTTATAGATTTTGTCGTGTGGCTTTTGGAGTTGTTTCGTCTCCGTTTATGTTGGCTGCCGTTATCCGTGCTCACCTGGCTAAACTTGGACCTGAACAAGATGCGGTGTTATTCAGAAATGTTTACGTGGACAACTTGCTTATCGAGTGTGAAAATGAGGAAGAAGCACGAACAAAAGCCATAGCTGCTAAAGAAGTGTTCAAACAAGCTAAAATGAACTTACGTGAATATATCTCTAGTTCAACTGATGTTATGCGTGCACTGCCGGAGAAAGACCGACTCGATCAAAAACAAGCTAAAGTTCTTGGAGTTACCTGGGACGTTCAATCTGACGAGATATCCTTCGAGCTTCCGACAATGAAGAGCAAATCACCTATCACTCGCCGTACTGTTTTGAGTGTGTTAGCTGGCATTTTTGACCCTTTGGGACTAATCGGACCATGTACCTTGGAGGCAAAGAAGTTCTTTCAAAAATTATGGGACGAATCTCATGGATGGGATACTGAACTATCTCTTGGGGAATCTGAATATTGGAAAAGAATTTGTGCTGATTGGAATGGTGCCATTATCAGGCAGGAACGTTTCGTACTTGGGAAGAATGACGATATACAAATACACGTGTTTACTGACGCTTCTGAAACTTCTTATGCGACCGCCGTCTATTTGAGAACTGAATCTAAGACCAAGCTGGTATTTTCCAAAGTGAGACTCAAACCAAGAAAAGCTCGTGAAACTATGACTATACCGAGAATGGAACTCATGGGAGTGTTGTTAGGTGTGAGAGCAACGACTTTTGTTAGTGCGCAGGTTCACCGACCAATCACAGCAACTCATTTATGGTGTGACTCCCAGATAGTCCTGGCCTGGATAAAGAGCAAAGAAACTCAACCTGTTTTTGTGGAGAATCGCCTGCGGGAAATTAGGAAGCAAGAGAATATGACCTTCCATTATGTGAATACCAGTTTCAACCCTGCTGATGTAGCGACACGCGGAACCACCGCAGCTCATTTGATGGACACCAAACTTTGGTGGAACGGACCAATCTGGATTAACGCCCCCTCCGACCAATGGCCTAGCGAAATGGAGTTCAACTTACCTGTTAAGAGTGAAATAATACATGACAATAATTCGGACGAACAATTTGTTGGTGTTGTGAACGACTCACCAGTTGAACCTACCTTTGATGCAAAACGATTCAGTTCATTGCTTACCTTGCTTGGAACAGTCATTTTGGTGTTACGTTTCCTCAAACTCCGTTGTGTTCAGTTTCCCACTCGTGTGTCTGCAAACGGCATTTTTACTGCGAATGATTACAGAATTGCTCGTTCTCTGCTAATACGACTTGCTCAACGTGAATATAAATCGGAAATGGAAAGCAGATATACCGTGATCGACTCAGAAGGAATAATTCGAATAAAAACGAGAATTGACAAGAACGCTGAAGCGTGCGCTCCTTCTAATCCCATTTGGTTACCACGTCATGCGGGGATTACTTCTTTGATTATATTGGACGTGCATCAACGACTCAAACATGCTGGAGTGGACTGGACTCTTACTGAAGTATTGCGAGAATTCTTCCTACCTCAAGCGCGAAGAACGACTAAGCAAATACTTTCCCAGTGCTCCAGATGTCGACTGATGAATAAACCAAAATATGCCTTACCTATCATGCCACCACTTCCTGCCGATAGAGTTCAACGAAGGCGACCTTTTGAATCTGTTGGTCTCGATTATCTTGGTCCTACACTCACCCGACAAGCCGGGGTGGTTGTCAAAGTTTGGATTGTCATTATTACGTGTTTGTCCGTCAGAGCAGTCTATTTGGAGCCGACCTACGATTTGAGTGCTCAATCATTTATTAATGTGCTAAGACGATTTATTAGCAGACGAGGAAAGCCTAGAAGAATACTTTCTGACAACGCGCCGACATTTGTGCAAACAGGAAAAGCTCTAAAGACACTAGCGATGTCAGACGATCCAGCAGAATTTTCAGCGCGTTCTGGAATTGATTGGCACTTTATACCACAGCTAAGCCCTTGGGCAGGTGGAATATATGAGCGTTTGGTAGCGTTGGTCAAGCATTCACTGCAACGGACACTGGGACGTCGAATCTTACCCTGTGACGACTTGAGTGCATTTCTTTCTGAAGCTGAAGCTAGTATCAACTCGAGGCCTCTCACCATCGTTTCTGATGCTGAAGGAGCTCCAATCCCGTTACGACCAATGGATTTTCTGTTACCTGGAGCAGATATGCACTTGGCCACTACACAATTGGATGACGACGAGGATAAGCGTTTACCTTCGCATGAAAAGCTGGCAAATCTTTGGCGCATTACTCAGGAAGCTGTTGAATATTACTGGACTCGTTGGACCAAGGAATACCTGCTTGTGTTGCGTGAGAGAGCAGGATGGATACACCGTGGACCTCGATGTCAAGATAAATCTATACCCATGGTTGGTGATGTAGTGCTGATAGAAGAAGACCTGCGTCCTCGAAATTTGTGGTGCTTGGGAAGGATTACCGAATTAAATGGTCGAGAACCCAATATTAGAAGTGCCAAGGTGTTGATGGCAAATGGAAAAATACTAACCAGACCTATCAATCGTTTGTGTCCACTAGAAACGAGTAAAAATGTTGAAATTGCTGCAACACCCGCACCTAAACCTGTCAAGGAACCACCACCTCAACGAACTAAATTAAAAAAGAATAAAGATAATCCACCAAAACCACCATGTCACAACATGATTACTAGAGCTCGAGCAAGAATGGATTCCTCAAACCACTCGACAACGAGCTTTTTTGCCGCTGAAAAAGTTCTACCTACTTACCAAGCTGGAACGACCGCGGCTGCCACATCGACGAGCTTTTTGCACGCTGGAAAATCTTTGAGTGTTAGTCAAGCTGGAATGACCGGGGCTGTCACTGATCAACTGAATACCAACTGTTCTACAAGCGAAAAAATTAGCATAAATGCACGACAACAAGAAGGCCTGGTAGTGGAGTGCCGCCCCTCACCAAAAGCTCGAAAAAGGGGAATTAGCGAAAGCGCACTCCACCACCATCGTCACCGATCTGGACGCATCACATGTCAAGACGAAACATGCTGTCAACTGTCTCTAGAGTGTGGCTCAGCATCAACATTTTGCAATATGAACGTTGATGAGGAAGGCAGATGGATATAACGGATTTTTTGTCTCTTGGGCGGGGGGAGTGTCGCCAAATATGGCGACTTTTTATTGAATTGTCCTTTTGTTAATTGTCCCCCGTTCACTCATCGTTAAATTTTTAGCCGTTCACCCCTTATTTTTTTGTTGTCCACTCAATCTTTTTTCCCGCCAAAATTCCTTTCTCAATTTTTTAGTGACAGCCTGTTCCTGTCACCCATAACTCTTTCGTATTGTTTTTCCTGCTTGTTTTTTCTGCCCCATCCTCTCTACACATTTTGTTTTCTATAATTCTGTAGGAATTATTTTCAATTTCGCAATTTTTTGAGTTTTTTGTCAAACCCCGCCCCTTTTTAATCTCTATTTAAGTCGGCGGGCAAGCCTTAAAATTCCATCCTTCCATCTTCCATTCTACATCTATTTTACGGATCAACTTAGTGGCTTGCCTGTGGACTTCTGTTTTTTGGCCTTGTCGTGTTCAATTGTTGGATTTTTTATTTGTGGAATAAATTTTACGTGTTTGGACTGTGCTTAGCTTCTGTGGTGTGTTTAAGAGTGAACCAATCGTGCCCTGGTTCACTGCTTGTTCAACTGAGTCGACTGTTCTAGATCAGTACTCAGTGTGAATTCTCGTTCTTGGTGGATTTTACTCTTGGTGTTCAACTGGTCCTTCTTTGTGTGTGTTTGGTTGGAAAAAAGTGAAACGGCACTACCGTTCACCACTTCTTTCTTCCTTTTTCTTTGATCGGTTGGAACAACCAACCGATCTGGTGCCACGACTCTTTTTTCTCCAAATCCAATTTGTCGGGACCCCGACTCCCGACAAATCTTTAATTCTGATTTTTATTTATTTTTTCTGATTTTATTCTTTTTGGACAATCTAGGGTCGAAATGAACATAGTACAAAATTTACTCAGTGCTATTTCCCCCCTTCCAGACGGCGATTTATCCGATCGACTAAATTATTGTTATACAACTACAATTCTAATTATATGTTCAGTATTTGTTTCAGGATGGAGGTACATATTCTAAACATTTCAATTTTAAAATCAAAACTTTCTTAAAGTTTTATTGGCCAACCAATCCAGTGTTGGTTCCCAGCTTATTATAGAGGGTGGTGGATGGAATATGCTTTAGATTATTGTTTTGTTCAAAATACTTATTTTGTACAATTTGCTGATATGAAACCAGATAATTATTTTGACATTGCTGAACACATAATTCCAATCCCTAGTAATTGGACTGAACGGGAACAAAAACAAATTGGATATTACCAATGGGTTTTAAAATAAAATATTTGTAACAAAAATAAAATAATTATTAAAAGGTCCCTTTCATATTAGCCCTCCAAGCCCTGACATTTTTCCTTCCAGTAGTAATTTGGAGGTCAATTTACGGCTCCACAAATATGAAAGTTAAAGCAATCTGTGAAACTTGCAGTATTAAATCAAATTTGGAGCCTGGGGAGAGAAGTAATAATATGGAAATAATTGCCAGATTTTTAATTTGTAATCACGATGTAACAAAAAGTGTTGGGGGGAAATTACAAACATTGGCAGCTGGGAGAATTGTTCAAATTGCTTATATTGTAAACATATCCCCCTTAAAATTTAATTCTAATTAATTTTTTTTAGTCAACAAAATTAATTTATGCTTGCAATGCTTTAATGCAATTTATGCTTGTAAAATGGATGTTGGGAGCTCCTGATCCTTTCTGGGGATGGAACGTTATTTCAGACTTGATAGCTGGTAGGGAATGGCCGGAGACTGGAAACTTTCCTCGTGTTACTCTCTGCGATTTTTCGGTGAATTTTAAAAGAAAAATATTTTTTAATTGATAAATGTGACGGAATATTTGTTTTAAATTATTTTTTTGTTAATTTTTCTAGGTCCGTGTTCTAGGTAATCTCCATCGTCATTCAGTGCAATGTGTTTTAATGATTAATATGGTAATTCTCTTAAATATTTAATTAAAACTGATAAAAAATTTTTTAGTTTAATGAAAAGATTTTTGTTTTTCTATGGTTCTGGTTCTGTTTTATTGCTTTATTTAGCCTTATTTCATTATTCCTTTGGCTTTACAGAACTTTTTGTATTGGGAGTAATTATAGATTAATTAATAGTTATCTTCAACAGGTACTTAATTTTTGATTTAAAAATTAAAAATTTATTTTCAAGATTGACCCAATTCCCCATAGAGGACTTGCCAGACGTATACAAATCAATGGATTTATTGAAAATGCTTTACGTCCAGATGGCCTTTTAATTATTCGATTAATATCAATAAATAGTGGAGATTTAATTACTTCTCGATTAATTGCTACACTTTGGTAGGAGAATATTTAGAAAATTAAAATAAAAAATGGTTTAGGCAAGATTATCAACAACGTTTACATGAAATAGATCCTTTAATACCTGAGGAAGAAAATTTTAACGAGCCTGATTCTTTATTAGGCATTAAAAATAAAAATGGAAAGAAAAGTTAAAGTTTGTTCAGAAAAAGTGGAATAAATATGTGATGAACTCATTTATTTTTAGTTTAATTCTGTTAGCTTTTAAAAATATTTATTTCTTGCCAAAATTATATTTCCTTAATTTTTAAAAATTAAGTTTAAACTTTAAATAAATTTTTTAAGTTCAAACTAGGGTGGACACTGCCACTTATTAACCGGTACCACCGGTTTTGGTTTTAATTTCTAGTCAAATACCGGTTTGTGGGGGAATTTTAATAAAACACTCATTTTCAAAAATTTCCTATCAAAATTGTCCAAGCCTAGTTTTAACTTAACTTCTTTAAACTTGAAAAAATATTTTAAATTTAGTTAATCTTACTTATATATTAACTTAGTTTGCAAACTTTTTAACTCTAAAACTCAATTTTTGCTCTTTTAATTAACAAAATTTAAACTTTATTTTATAAAAAAAATAAAAATCATAAAAACAAACTAATTAATTTAAAAAATTTGTTAAAATTTCAATTTTATTATCTTTCACTTTAATTAATTAATTCTTTTTCATTTTTCTTTAAAAATTTTGTCTCCAAACATTTTTAACGCCCAACATTTTCGCAAATAAATAAATTTCTAAATTAATTTTTTTTATTTGTTAATTTAACAATAATTATTTTTTGTTGTAAAATAATCTTTTATTTATTTTAGAAAAAATATTTGCTTTGCAAAATCGAGAATATACCGGACAGCCAATTCATGTAAATATTTTTTGTTTAAAAAATATTAAATAAAAATAAGTAGCAATAATCTGTTGGAATTATTTAGTAAATATGTAAGTGTAAAAATGGGCCATTTTGTAAAAAATAAGATTTAAATAAAATTTAATAGAAAAAATAAAAAAAATTTTTGGAATTGAGGGAGTGAATATGTAGGAAAGGAATAAAAAATTCAAGGGAAATAAATTTTATGAAAAAAATTTTTTAATTGGAAATAGCTTTTAATATTAGTAAATTTTGATAATAAATAAATATTTTATTTAAAATTTATTTTTTTCTATAAATTTTTATAATTTTTTAAAGCATTTTATAAAGCATTTAAAAAATGTTTTTCCTCGACAAATTTCTCCAAGGTCTCAAACCCCAATTTGACGACGATGTTGTTGATAGACTTAATTATTATTATACTCCAATGCTTTTTATTGTCTTTGCTTTAACACTTTCTGCTAAACAGTTAATTGAGAAGAATTTTAAAAATTAATTTTAATTTTTAAAGATATGTTGGACAACCAATTCAATGTTGGATTCCAGCACAATTTACGGGGGCTTGGGTTAGACTTTTGGGGAAATTAAAATGAAAATATTTTTTATTAATTAAGGAACAATATAGCGAGAATTATTGTTTTGTTCAAAATACTTATTTCCTTCCTTTGAATCATTACATTCCACAGGACATTGAACAGAGAGAGGAAAGGGAAATTGGTGGGGGAAAAAATTAAATTTACTACTTAATTGAAAAATAATTTCAAAAAAAAAACATTTTCAAAAAAATTAATAAATTAAATATAAAAATTTCTGTATAACCGAATTAAAGTTTTATCTCTAATTAAATTTAATTAAAATTGTTTTAAGAATTATTCTATTAAAATTTTATTATTTAATGAAAATTATCTAAAGGATATTACCAATGGGTGCCTTTTGTACTAGGACTACAAGGAATGTTATTTTATCTGCCATCACTTGTCTGGAGAATTTTTAATTGGCAATCAGGTATTTTAGATGAAAATCTCATTCCTTGAATTTTTATAAAAAATCTTTTAGGTGTGGCAGTCAAAGGAATAATCCAAATGTGTGAAGATGTAGGAAACATGCAAGTAGACAAGAGGAAAGGATCGGTTGAGGTTCAAAAATATTTTTTTTTGAAAAAAAATATTAGCTAAATTTTATAATTAAAAAAAATATTTTTTCCTAATTTTCCTCAATCTTACAAATTAGATAGCAGCAACACACATTAGAGATTCATTACGGATGCAACAACAATTCTCTAAAGGATGTAAAACCCTTTTAAATTAAATTCTAAATTATTTAAAATAAATTCAAGTCATTTTTGCTGGCCTCTTTCGTCGTGGCACTTATTTAAATTGTTTATATTTGCTTGTAAAAGTTTTATATTTACTACAAATTGTTTGCCAATTTGTTATTTTAAACAATTTTCTTGGATCTTCTTATACTTTTTGGGGATTTGAAATTTTAAGAGATTTGGCTATGGGGCTGGAATGGCATGAAAGTGGACATTTCCCGAGGTTTCTTAAAACTATCAAAAATATTATTTAAATAATTTTAGGGTAACAATGTGTGATTTTGAAGTTCGAGTACTTGGAAATAAACATAGACATACAGTAAGATAATATTTTATTGCTATATAAAATATCCTTGGCAAAATCCTCTTAAATAAATCCAAGAAAATTAGACATAGGAGGGATGAAAGCGAGATGGGAGAGGTTTGCGAGGAGGAGTGTGGATTTGAAAATTTTCTTAGCTCCCTGACTATAGGCGCGCTCATTTTCAAATTTAAAGATTTTCTAAAATTTACTAAGATAAAATTTATTTTATTTTTAGGTCCAATGTGTTTTAATGATTAATATGGTTAGATTTTTATTTAAATAAACTTTAATTAAAATTAAAGTTTAACGAAAAAGTGTTTCTATTTATTTGGTGGTGGCTTCTTCTCATCGGCATAGCCACACTTTTTTCACTAGTTTATTGGCTAACAACGCCTAAACAAAGTGTCCCATTTATACGTCAATATTTAAGAGTATATCATCTTGTCAAACAAGATGATCAAAATGGTTAATATTTTTGAATATTAAAAAATAATTATTTTAATTTAGTGACTGTAGCTGTGGACAAATTTGTTCACCATTATTTGAGATCCGATGGAGTTTTTCTTTTACGATTAATAGGTTAAGGAATTTTATAAAAAGCTTATTTAAATTATCTATAAAATTAGATAAATAAATACCCTATATTATACTCAAATAGATATCCTGGGTAATTATTTTTTCAACAATTAATCGAGAGTGGGTAATTATTTGAGAGAATGGGAGTAATTACTCGAGAATAACTTTCTCAATTAATTCCCCATGGCATTGATGAGTTGAAACAAAAATTCCTTTCCTCCAAGAGTTCTAATCAGTGCTTGAAGCTCGTACCAAAATTCGTACTCGTACCTCGTACTCGTACTCGTACCTGGTACGAAGTACGAGTACGAGTACGAGCAAAAAAATTGGGCAGGTACGAAGTACGAGTACGAGTACGAGGCCAAAAAAAAGTGAAAAGTACGAGTACGAGGCCTAAGTACGAGCTCGTACTTCTCGTACTTGGTGGTAATAGGAAAATTGAAAGAAATATGTTTAATTTTCTTCATAGTCATTATAAGAGAAAGTGGCCGAGTGGTTAAGCTGTTAGTCTTCACCAAAGACGTTAATGACTTAGATGTGGGTTCGATGCCTAGTCAGAGGACAAGCATTTTTCATATTTTTCTTTCCATAAATAACTTATTTTATAAGTTTAATTTTGTTTTAAAAATTTTTCTATTTTTACATGGAGAAATTATGGGTTTTTGGCCCTCTAAAATTCTTAATATTTTTTTCTTTGCACACTAAAAGTGAATTTTTTTCGCCTACGGCCTTCGGAAATTTTCAAAATTTTCGCCTGCGGCGCTGAAAAATTAAGAAAGGTGGCTTATTGGCTTCCAAATTCTAAAATTTTTGCCTTCGGCGGTGAAAAATGAAAGGAATCTGGCTTCATGGCCTTCAAAATTTTTCAAAATTTTCGCCTGCGGCGCAAAAATAGAAATCTGACTTAAGGACATCCAAAATTCTCAAAATTTTTGAAAAAAAAATTTGAGATTAAGAAAGATAAAAGGAGATTAAAATGTGAAAAGTTCAGTGGAAAAAATAAAAAGTTCCATGTAAGAAGATGAAAATCGGATGAAAAAATGTAGGATCTCGGGTAGCACGACCCATCTTGGAGGAAATATTTCTCCTTGCACTCTAAAATGCTCAAAAATTTCGCCTGCGGCGCGCAAATGGATGAAATTGAAGGATTTATAGCTTCAAAGCCTTCCAAGATTCAAAAATTATCACATACAACGCTTAAAATTTAAAAATAGATGTCCTGGACTCTAAAAAATCATAAAAATTTTAGATTTTTTGATTTATTCTCAAGTACGAGTAAGTACGAGGTACGGGTACGAGGTACGAGGCCAAAAATAGGGGTGGTACGAGGTACGAGTACGAGTACGAGCAAAAAAATAAGGGTGGTACGAGGTACGAGTACGAGTACGAGGCCAAAAAAAGAGGTGGTACGAAGTACGAGTACGAGTACGAGCAAATTTGAAATTTCGAAGCACTGGTTCTAATGCACGTTCAATTTCAAAACTCGAATAATTCCCATTCCACGTTTTAGTCGGAATATTAATTCCCCAGAGGAGTTACTCGAGGAGTTAACCCCAGAGAAGGTAATTTTTAGGAAAACTAAACTTGTAACACAAAAACACAAAAATAATCACGAGCCTAAAAATAAACTTAAAGCAAAAACAAACAAACAAGCTTGCGCTTAAAATAAATTCTTTGTTAACAAACAAAAACATTTATTTTTGTTTTCAAAAATAAACTTAAAACACAAAAATAATTTTCTTAAAATAAATGTGCAAACAAAAATAAACTTGCAAACTTTTTTAAGATCAATCTTGAAAATAATCTTTTATTGCAAAATAAACTTGTATTCTTTTTAGCATCAAATGCTGGTGATTTAATTACAACAGATATGGTTTATCAACTTTGGCAAATGTTTATACAAGATGAGTCTGCTCGGATGTCTACTCTGCAACTTGCAGAGGGTTCAGGAACTCCTAAATCTTTAGCGGAAGAAGATAAAAATAGATAATAATTAAAAATAATCATTGTTTTTCCCTTACCTTTCAATTATTTTCACTTAAATTAATTTAATTTCAAAATTAACAACACACACACACAAATACAATCTTCACCTTTCCAATAGCTTTTTCTTTCCTTCCAATAAATTTACAAACAATTTCTTTAAATTTAATTTGTACTTAACATGTGTAGTTTGCTTGCCTGTCTCTTACATATTAAATAAAAATTAAATTGAAATTATGTTTGTTTTAATAAGGAAATAAAAATTTTTGTGTTTTAATTCCAAGTTGCATTTTTTAATATTTCTACACATTTTATTGTTTCAAATTAAAGAAATTCTTGACATTTAATTTTATTTAATAATAATTATTTTTTTTGCAAATTTTAATAAAAAAAATTTTTTTTTATTTTTTCCCTAAAAATTGGTAAGAAATTATTTTTTTTATTGGATAAAACAAAATAAAAAGAAATTATCAAAAAATTTCTCTAAATTTTTAACAAAAATTACTGTAATTTTGTTTATTTTTTCTCATTTTTATTTTGTAAAATTTCCATTTTTAATTCTTTCCTGAATTATGGTATTTATATTTTTTATTACTAAATTTATCTTTAAAGATATAAAAGTGCCTAAAAGCTCTAAGTAAGTACCTGTTTAAAAATAAAAAAAATTGAGTCTTTCCGTAATGGATTAAATTATTTAATTGACAGAAAATAATAATAAATAAATGACAATTTTAGTATAAATTGTTTATTATTTGTAGACTAATTTAAAAATTGTACTATGGCAGTGCCGACAAACAATTTAAAAATATTTTTATTGGTTATTTTAAAAGTACAAATATTTTTGTTTTTTTGGGAGTTGTAGATTTTATTTTTGAATTTCTTTGGATGTAATGAGAATATTTATTTGAATGATATTGTTAAAGTAGAAAGTCTCTTTGTCACACTTGCGTAAAGTCTCTTTAACTTCATGAACCTTGGCTATTGCTGATCACAAGAATTTTAGCTTTTTGTTTAACATTTTTGAATGCGAAAATCGAGTTTTGTCGCTTCTAAAGAATGACTTAATATTGTAAGAAGTGATTCATGAACCTTGGCTATCAAGGAGAGAGAGAAAGAGAGAGATGTCAAGTGAGTCGGCGACCACACAAACCTACATTCTAATATTTAATTTAAAATTTCTCTAAATAATATGGATAATAATTTCATTAAAAAAATAAAAATATTTTTCTACTTTTCTTTCATTTTCTCGAAAGCTTAAGAGAGTTTCCGACCATAACACACTCCTGCACTAATAAACAATTTTTTCTTATTTTTATTACATACAAATTTAATTTTCTTTCAAATTTCTTGTCTAATATTTTCACCTGTTTATAAATTAATTTTGCCAAGCTTTAAAATAAGTGCTGTAAACTAATTTATTTTTTATTTATTAATAAAAAGTAAAGCAATTTGGCATTACTAGACAAATTAATTTTTGTTTGAAAAATAAATAAATATTTATGCCAAATAAGGAAGGAAAACACAAAAATTTTTAATAGCTTACAGTAATTATTTTTAAATAAATAAATTTTCTAAAAATAATTATTTTAAATTAAAAGTAAATAATCCTTTAATAAGAGACAAAAATTTTAAAAGATTACTACGGAAATGCAAATAGGTATTTATATTTACTGTTTGAGGATTTTAATTTAAGTACTTTAATTAGGTATATTATTAATAAAAAATAAAATTATTCTGATTTGTATTTTATTAAATATAAGTATTTAATAATTCTGAAATTTTGTGTAAAATAATACAAAATTCTGATTTTTGATTTTATTATCTCTATCAGAATCTTTATTAACTTTCTGAATTTTTTATCAGAATAAAATTTTGATTTTTCTTCATTTTTACAGTTCAGACAATATAGGTAAATCTGATTTTTGTGTTTCAAAATTTAAAAATAATTTACAAAATTCTGATTTTTATAATTCTGATATAATTTTGTATTTTCTTTAATTTTCTCAACACAAAACGCGTTCAAAAGGAAGTGATAGAAAAATAATATTTTGATTGAATGTGTGTTTTGATTGTCAATGTACACAAAACTAAGGGGAAAGGGGAAGCAAAAGCTAAACAACACAAAATATTATTTTTATTTACCAGCTTAAAGTGCCAGCACTTTTTTGTGTTGTCAACTTGTTAGCAGCCCCCGATCCTTATTTTTGCTGAATTGCATTTTTTGTGACAAAAAATGTTTTTAAAAATTATTTTTTTAAATACATATTTAAATAAAATATAAATATTTAATTATTTTTTTCTTTTAAATTTTAAAACTTTATTATTTATTAAAAAAATATTTTTTAATTTAATTATAAATAAATAATAATTAAATAAAAAATAATTAATGTACTTTAATCTATCCTGAATAGTACAAATAAAAACTTAATAAATATAACAAACAAATTTATTATTTTTTGTTTGTACTTGTTATTTAATTTGAACGTTTGCGTGAGCATTTAGTGGGCGTATAAAATGTGTGTTTTAATTCTAAACAATTGTAGTTAATAATGAGAAATATTAAATTGTAGTTTTGGGGGAATTACAAACGAATATTCTTTTAAAAGTTTATTAAATATTTTTAAATGTCCTTTAATTGAAAAGCATTCATCCACATTACAATTGTTTTTATTACATATATATCCTACACATTTTACGAAATAATTAAAAAATTTTTTTTAAATATGTGACAAATATGATTATTTAATTAAAATATTAAATTTAATTATTTTTTATTTTGAATTAATAATATTTATATTTTTTTATTTGATCTTCATTTGTCCGGATTAAACTTATTATTATTATTTTATTGAGTTATATCCAGGTTTGGTAATGGATACGGATATGGATACAGATAAGTTCAAAATGCATGCGGATATCCGTCTGTATCCGCCGTAAATATCCGAATACGGATACCAAAATCCATGTCCATTACCAAGTCTGGTTATAACATTCTGATTTTTATTTATTTTACTTTATTTAAGATTCTGATTTTTAATTTTATCTAAAATTCTGAATTTTATTTGTTTTATTTAAAATTTTAATTTTCATTACTTGATATTAATGTTTATTATATAGTTTATATAAAAAATCTATTTTATCTTTAACAATTAATAGTCAAAACACATTAAAATTTTTTAAATAAAAATTCCAAAAATAAAATTTTATTTTTTATCAACTTTCCTTATTAGGTTTAAAACAAAAATAGAAATTATTTCGTAGAATTTTTGTTTTTTTTAAATTGTTAAAATTTTCATTTTTTTGTTTCCGCGTGTGTGTTTTGATAGGTATATTATTTTATTTTTAATATTTTTTTAGATTCATAGAAATTTTATTATTTAAAAAAAATTAATTTTTAGCTACTACCATTGTAAAAATTTTTTTTTTTAAATTTATGCAATAAAAAATTAATTTTTGGAAAATTAACGCTAAATATAGAATTAATTTATTGTTAAAAAGTTTTTTTTGAATTTAATCTTTTATTTTATTAAATTTTTTTTTGTTTTTTGAAAGGTTATGAGGTTGTTTTTATTTAAAAATAATTATTTAAAATAAAAAAATATACGTAAATTAGAAAAGTTTCGTGGTTAGATATTTTGGTATTGTCGGTTTAAATAGTAACCCTAAAAAATCGGCACTTTAATTTTAAATATTTTTTTGTCACTATATTACCGATGAACACATTTGTAATTAAAAAGAAATTGTTTATATGAGGAAAAGAAAACGGGGGGGGGGGGGGGGGGGGGGGGGGGGGGTGGCGAAAATTTTTCAATAAAAGTAGGGTATTATCTACCTGTCTTCAAAATTTCATCCCGAAGTCCCACGGACACCCCACACATATTCTCCTTTGTAAGTTCTGGTTAACCGAAGATTACTTAACTCTTGAGTAGTAATTTTGACTAAATTATTATATACAGGGTGCGGCAAATTTAGCGCCGACTTTGTTTTGGCTATAACTTTTTTAATTTTAAACGAAACTTGATAATTCTTTTTTTGTTTTACACCTAACACTTTAGGAAATCTATTGGTACCAAATAATAAACATTTTGTTTGCGGATATCAATGAAAAACGAGTCCGAACATAAAAACGGGTAAAAATGGATTTTTCATGTCAAAGTTTAATTGATCATAACTTTGTTCAAAATCATCCAATCCCAATAATTTTGGTACCAATCGACTTATCTCGTTCAGCGTATCGAAATAGCTAATAATCTCATTTTTGAAAATTTCACACAAAAAATTCGTATTTGCCAAAAGTTGTTTAATTTATCATTCAGTGAGTCATATCTCGGTCCATTTATGTGATAGACGCCTGATTTTGACGTCATTCGAATCAGATTGGAGAGCTGATTCGAATGATATATAAACTTCATAAATCAAAATAATAGCCTTGAATCCATGCCATATTTTATCCAAAAATTTTTGCTCGAAATTTGATAGAAAATTAATCAGACTTAATTATAAAATTTAAAAACGATTTTGGTATCAACAATTTTCCTAAAGTGTTGGGAATCCAGGAAAAAAAGAATTATCAATTTTCGTTTAAAATCAAATAAGTTATAGCCAAAACAAAGTCGGCGCTAAATTTGCCGCACCCTGTAAATCAAGTCAAACAAAAACTTTATTTTAATTTCCTTGAATATTCAATTCCCTTTATAATTTTTTTGTTAATTATTATTTTTTTATTAGATAATAAAAAATATTTATTAATTTATAAAATATTTCTGAGTCAACTTTTTCTTTCTAAGAATTTATTTTTGAATTTTTCTTAAATTAAAAATACATTTCCTTTTAATTTAATTAATTGTTTAAATTATTTTTTTTAAATTTATTTTTGTAGTTTTTAGAATTGGATTAAAATTGTAATTTTTTTAATTTTCTGAAATAGCGTGCCAAAATATTTAAAAAATATTTTTTATTTTTTTTAAATAAAAATTTCTTTTATTTGTTTAATTCTTGTATTATTTAATTATTAAATTAATATTCTCTTTATATTATAATATTTCCTTCTATAATACAATAAAATTTAATATTTTAATATAATAATAAAATAATAAACTTTTTTATTATGTTCAAGACACAATTTTCTAAATTAAAATTTTAAGAAATATAAAAGAATATTTATTTATTTGTGTCTTGTTTTTGACTAATTTTTGTTTTAAGTATATTTTTCCAATTTAATGAGGTTTAGCTGCTTCTGGTAATCAATTCGGTAAACTTAGATAACTCTAGAAGGCCTAAATATCTTAATTTTTCGAATGATTAAGCTGAAAATTATTTTTCTAATTTTACTCACTTTAGGGGATAATTAATCTAGGGATTAATCTATAGAAATACTTTATACTGATTAATTAATAAAATATAATTAATTTACGTATATGAATTTCTATACATTTTTTATGTATTTTTAGTTAATATATTTTTTTCTAAGAATTAAAAAAATATTTTTTAAATTAAAAACAATTTAATTAAATTAAATATTTTTTGACATTTCACTTCTATAAATATTTTTAACATTAATTAAATTTAAATAATAAACGGAAGTTTATAATAAATTTATATATATATTTTAGTTAATAAATTAGTTATTAAATTTACAAGTTCCAAGAAACCTCAAAAATCAAAAATTAATTTAAAAAAATAACTAAACAATAATTTCTTTAATTTTGTTTAAAAATCTAATAAAAAATTAGTCTAATGGTTTTAATAAAATAAAAGAAAATAAAATTATTTTTGACATTTTCTTTTAAATATTTTATTAATTTTGGAAGTAATTAAATTAAGATACCTACGTTTGTTAAGAATTTATAACGCCACCTAATTTTTTCTGATTTTTAAGGTTCCAGTTGTCCAATTAATCTGAAATTTTTAAAAGTGATTTAAAACACTATTGGACATTATATTCACAAAATCTTAAAATAATATTTGACTTGATCGGTTTTTATCGAGTTTTTTTTCTCAAAAATTAATGTTAAGAAATTATAACTCCTCCTGAAAGAAATCATAACTCCTTAAATTTTTAATAAAAAATATTTTTATTCCTCCTAGAACTTTTTAATAGGTATTTAGGCTCTGTGTCCTCAAAATATTTTTTATAAAAAATTTATTCAGAAAAAATTTATAAAAAAATAATTATTTAGTATAACATTAATTTATAGCTAAAATATTTTAAAATTAAAAATGTGTATTGGAGTTTGTTATATCTATTTTTAAAAAATTAAACAAAGAAAATTCAAAATTTTTAAAAATAGTTATGAATTTTAAAACAAAGAAAATAATTTTTAAAATTAATTAATGTATTAATATTCCAAGAAAAAAATTATTTAAAAATATTTTTATATAAATTTAAACAATAAACAACAAAAATTTTTTATTTTTAACAATATTTATTAAGCTACAATTATAAATAAAAAATAAAATTTAAAATAGAAAAAAAACAAATATTTTAAAAGTATTTCCGGTTTATTTGTTTACTACTCATTTTTATAAGAATTTTTTTAAAGATTTATAAATAAAAATTTGTGTTTAAATAATTTAAGCAACTTTATATTCTAATTAAATATACAGCAGGTAATTCCCGAAAATCTCCAATTCCCGAAAATCGGAAATTTATTTTTTATTCCTTCTCTGGTTACTGCCACTAAGCGAATAACGAATTTTCTGAAATTTAAATTTATATATTTATCTGATACCGAACTTTCAGTCATATACACTCCGCCACATAATTATATGAACACCCCTAAATACCACTTTTTACCGTATTTATATGCCGAAATATTTTTTCAACCTTAATATATTTTAGAAATCGGCTAAAATCGTCTTAGAAAAAGGAAAATCTGAAAATCGTTTAAAGGTAAAATTTTTTAAAAAAATTTTAATTTTTCACCCGCCACATAATTATATGAACACTTCGGGTTTTCGTATTTCTAACGATAGGAAAAATCTATAAAAATTCCAATAAACTTATTTATCGATACTAAGAATAAACAAAAAAGAACTAAGCCCATATCTGTTTTAAGTGTCGAGATCTCGAACCCCGAAAATCAACGTAAAACAGGGGTAAGCAGCTTCGAAAAAATTTTTAGACCCCTTATGCAATATTTTAAATTTTTATTTTAGGCTTATCTGAAAGCCCTTGAAATTTGCTACAAGAGACCAAAAATCTTATTTTTCGGAAAAAATCCAATTAAGAGACATTTACCTTCAATCTTCGATAACGATCTTATAGGGCATTTTATAGGGCAATTAGTCTTTTTTCGAGACTGAGAGATTTAACAGTCAATAATATGCCAGAATATTTTTTCTGGGAAATGAGGTAATTGCTATCTTGTAGCAAATTTCAAGGGCTTTCAGATAAGCCTAAAATAAAAATTTAAAATATTCCATAAGGGGTCGAAAAAATTTTTCGAAGCTGCTTACCCCTGTTTTACGTTGATTTTCGGGGTTCGAGATCTCGACACTTAAAACAGATATGGGCTTAGTTCTTTTTTGTTTATTCTTAGTATCGATAAATAAGTTTATTGGAATTTTTATAGATTTTTCTTATCGTTAGAAATACGAAAACCCAAAGTGTTCATATAATTATGTGGCGGTCGAAAAATTGAAAATTTTCTAAAAAATTTTACCATAAAACCATTTTCAGAATTTCTTTTTTCTAAGGCGATTTTAGCCGATTTCTAAAATATATTAAGGTTAAAAATCTGTATTTGCCTGCTAGATACGGTAAAATGTGGAAATTTAAGGGTGTTCATATAATTATGTGGCGGAGTGTATGTACGAATGAAATAAGTATTCAAAGAATAATTTTTAAGCTAAAAAATATTTTATGAAAAAGGTAAAAATCCAATTTTCTCTTAACGACCAAGCATTTAATTTTTATACCTAAATCATGTTTGGTTATCTAATTTTTATAAAAAAATATAATTAAAATTAATTTCAATTTTTAGAGAAAGTGAAAAACAATTTTATATAAAATATGTATTCCTGACCCAGAATTAAATTATTCATCGACAAAAGTTACATTTCCGAGTTCTTGAAAAACAGCTTTAATCCTCTTTATTAACACTCTTTCGTTTCCTTTTTTATAATTATTTAACACTAATTTATAAGATTTCTAAACAAAAACGTTCTCCTTTTTTTTACAGTTCCTTTTAAAATAACATTTTATGGCATTTTATTTAGCCACGCCTTTTTAAATAATTTAATATAAAATAAATTAGAAAAAGCCTTTAATTTCAATCCTTTCCTAAAAAATAAATTTCTAAAAATTTTTTAGCTTCTCAAAAAAATCTTAAAATGAATAATTTTAATTTACCCTTGAATTTTTTAATTTTTATTTCCTTCTGGCTTATTGGCCATTCTCTAGCTCAGATTGACCCTTCAATACTAAAGACTGCTAAAGCAAGAGGTCCTTTCACATGGCACTTTAATGAATGGTTGAAAGCGTAAGTTGATTAATGTCCTAAATTTTTTTATAATACTTGGTAGTATTTAGATAGTATTGTAGGGATCGGTTGGGTATAAGATTGGTGGTTCTGTGCATCAAAAGATTTTCCAGGAACCTCCAACTCTACTAGTTGGGTACTGCCTTATTCCTTTTGAGTAAATTACATATATGTATTCAAACATATTATTCAAACAATTTTATTTCTTAAATAATTTTCTAAAAATTATATAGAAACAATTACGGCATCTACAAATTTGATTCGCCCGATTTTGGTCACCAGGCGAGCTTTGGAGGGAAACAATTCCATGGAGAAGAAGTGAGTATATCTTCTAACGAGTATTCTAGTCTTTAAATATTTATTTAAAGATTCGAAAGCGTCCAGTAATTTTCATTCACGGAAATTCTGACGGAGCTTTATCTGCAGGGGAAGAGGAATGGGCACAAGGATGGAGTGCTTCAATCTCTCATTTGTTAGCCAATGGATATTCAACATCCGAACTTTATGCTGTCACATATGGAGACAGAAACTTTACTAACACATTAAAAAGGTGTGAAATATTTTCTAGAAAAAAACTAAATTTAAATTAATTTTAATAATTTTTAGAACTGTTGACTGTGAAACTCTTATACGCCTACGACGCTTCTTAGAGTCAGTTCTTCAATATACGGGTGCCCAAAAAGTGGACATAGTTTCCCACTCTATGGGTGTCACTCTAGCTAGACAAATCATCCAAGGCCGTGGAATTGAGGATCTAAGTGCCGACGAAGATTTAGAACAGTGCTATTTGGGTCCTTCACTTCGCCAAAAAGTCCATACATTTATTGGCATTTCTGGCGCCAATTATGGAATTTGTATTTGCTCTGATGAAAAGTTGGCAGAGACAGCCCCAGCTTGTAGTAAAAAGACTGGATTTTGGGCTGGTTCAGGCTGCCCGAATGCTCCGATTGATGAATGTCATTTAACGAGTCCAGCATCAAGTAGATCACATTGTCACAGTAATGGACGTTATTCGGCAACATTGAAACGTTTAAATATGCCTACTAGACCTAAAGATGCCCATTATGTGGTACGTGGAGATAAATTTTTATTTTTAAATTTATTCTCTCATTTACAATGTTTATTAACTCCTCATTAAACCATAATTTTAAAATTAGAATTCCTCTAAATATATTATTTTATTCTCAATTTTTTAATTCTTGTCAGAATCAAATTTTATTATTTCTCAAAAATTCAGGTCAGTATTTGGTCTGACGGAGATGCCGTTCTCGGCAAAACCAACTTTGCTTGGGGCCGACAAACTTCTTTAATCCCGAACAGCGATCATTCAGCTATTTATTCCAATTTAAGTCATTACTCAATTAAATGGAAAACAGTTGAAGATCAATTAGAATTTCTTTCAAATGAACAGAAAAATGAAGAAAATAATGAAGAAAAATAAAAATATGTAAATAAATATAAAGATTCTAGCCAATAAATATTTATATATTACCCAGATTATTTAAATTTAATCATTCCTATTTTTTAATTTTTTTGTTTTTTCTTTAATTTTGTTTTTAATATATTTGTGAATAAAATTTTCTTTTTTTTCTCAATAAGTTTTGAATTTGAAAGAATTAATAGCTACTTTAAATCTCTGGATATAGTAAGGCAGCTGGGCTATATCTATTTTCTCCTTCAGCAAGTGCAAAATGTTATTCGGCGGCTGGGAGCGAACCAGCATATTCAGTCGACCGGATTATCCATTACACCACGCTGCCTACTGCACAGCCTTAGGAAATAAATAGGTACTATATGATTTACAATATCTCAACGATTTAATTCAAGATCGGGATTCTTTTGTTTTCTAAAAATATAAGAGTTATTTTTTTAATTGTTAAAAATAAATGTGTATTTATTTTTTAGCCAAAAAAACTAGATGGTTTTATAATTTTTTAACAAACTGCAAGTAATTTGTTATTAAAATTAAATTTTATTTTGAATGTTATGTAGTACTTATATATTAAAACAAAATCAAAAAAGGAAGATATAACAAATTAAAAGAAAAGTTTTTTTTATTAGTTTAACACATTTATTCCTATGAAAATCATCTCACATTGCTTTAATTCATTAAACAAAGTAATTCATAAATTGCCTCTAAAATTATAAAATTTAGAAAAACAAAATATTTTAATGTCTATAAAGTTTTTTAAATAAAAAAATAACCATACTAATGGTAAACACAACGACCACCATTACATCCCTTGGCACCTTGAGCACAGCAACTTAAATTTTAAATAAAAAATTTTCTTAGATCAAATGAATTTTAATTATGTAAAAACTGAACATTTAAATTTAAATTAAAGGAATTTTTTAATAAAATAAAAATCGTTTTACATTTTAAATTATTATATGAAATTTTGAAAAATGTTAAAATTTAAGGTAAAAGAAAGTTCATATTTTTGGTTTAAAACCTTGCTAAAAATATGTTTATGCAGGGATTCATTTCATACTATTTTTGAAGTATAGTACTTATAAACCGAACTTCGTAATTACGAAATTTAAAATGTACATACTTATTTGTAGGTACGTATTTACAAATGAACTTTTTATTTAAAAATTAATTTAAACTCAAAATTCTCAAAATATTCGCCTACGGCGCTGAAAAAGGAAGAAATCTGGTGCTTGGTCCTCTAAAATTTTCCCCTGCGGCGCAAAAAATGACTCATTTTGGAGAGAACTATAAGTGATTTGAACAAAAATAAATTTTTTAATTGTATTTATGTAGTGTACTTATTATTATGTAGAGCATCTACTTGACCGTCCAGTATTGGATCCGGGCAATCAAGGAAAGGCCTTTGGCAATTTTGTTTTTAAGGCCTTTGGCAATCAAGGAAAAATAACCTCTCAAAAATCAAGTCAACTTTATTTAAAATATTTACCCAGTGGATGGTGGTCCTTTACCCAATGGATCTATTTGTCCGACCAATATTGGATCCGGGCAACATATTGCATTGTTTGGGCAATTACAATTGTTTTTAGAAAGAATGCCTTTAGCAGAAACTTCTTCATATTGAATAATATTAATAAATAAAATAATATAAAATAAATAAATTAAATTCTTGTTCATTTTAATTATTTCTTAATTTTATAAAAAATAAATTTTAATTCGCGAATATTTAAAAAATAATTCCGATATTTAATTTAATTTGAGTTAATTATGGAGCCTTTATTCCCCGCTAATTGCTTAAAATGTTACTTTGTGACATTCATTAATGTTAGGGCATGTAGACCTTTCTTATATAGATAAATTTATCCCGGCAGAGTGATACTAGAAAAATTGGCTCAAATTCCGGTATTGTGCTTGTGTACCATATATCAGAGTGAGTAGAGCTCCTATTTTTACCGTGCCTCCTTTTGGAGCAAATCGAAATGGAAAGGAAGGCACGAAATAGCGAATTAAAGCAAAATTTTGATTATCCCTGGTCTAGACAAAAAGTACAGAGAATATTCAAATTGTGTCAGCTTATATGTATCCAAATTTATTTGCTTTTCTCCAGTCTTTTTTTTTCGGGTTCAAAGTCCGTTACTTTTTAATAAACACTATCTACTTTAAATGCAGACAAAAATTAATTGAAATTGGCCAATGTACTTTTTTGTAAAAGCTAAAAATGATGCAATCTTCTAAAAATATTAATTTTAAAGTTCATTTTCTTAAAAATGATCAAAAATATACTAAAAACTTAAGATTAAAGGTAAAAATACATAAAGCATATAGATTTTTATTGTGGATTTTCACTTTTTAAAAATACAATTGTTCATCGTATCAAAGCTAAAATAACATTTTATACATTAAAGAAAAAATAATTTATTTAAAATTATTATTTAGACAAAAAATTAGAAGACAATTATTTATTAACATCAAATAAAAATTAGGTGATTATTTTTTTATTCTTCCTCTTTATTTAAATTACTCTGAATTCTATATCGAATTTTTAGAACATGAAACCAAGAATGTTCATTCGAGAAAAATAAACGATATATCCCTGTCATTTCACTTTTATGTTGGCCACTCATTGGAACATATGTTGGACCGGGAATGTGCTAAAAATTAAAAAAAATTTAGATTTTATTTCAGTGGAATTTCTTCATAACAACACCATTTTGGAGGAATTTTACTGAAGTAAGAAAGAAAGATGGGAGGGTAAAGGGCTAGAGAGAGTACAAGGTTTAAAATTTTAAAATCCCGATCCGAAATCCACCTGACTTTTTTTTCTACCTAGAAATTCCTGGAGTGGAGTGAAAAAAATTTAAAAACGCCTTCGGAGACGTCGTTATAGAGAGATTTTTAAAAATAATGGCCGAACACAAAACCGAGGGTCAAACCGAAAAATGTTGACCAAAACCGACCGGGTTTGGTAAGCTGTAAAATTATTTCAAAAAAATAATTAAATTAATTAATTACATTAAGTCTCGGATAAATCATTTTCCACTGATTACTTTTTTCATCCTCCACAAAATAAAAGCCAAAAGAGAAATGCCCGTCTGTTTCAAACTTCCAATTCACCCAATCGTCATAAAATTAATTTAAAAATATATTTAAATTTAAAATACTAATTTTACTTTCTCCACTTTTAAATCTACATAAGAACTTTTGCCTGGAGAAACATTTAACTGTTTGTAATAACCAGAAGCAACAGTTTCTTTTGGGTCAGATTTGTAAAGTGAATTTCGGTCAACTGGCTTTGAACGGTTTAATTCAGCTAAAAATACCTAATAATTTAAATAAAAATTTTTAAATAAAATTAAAATATTTTAGTTTGAAAATCATTAAAATCATTACATAAAAACAAAAATAGAATACTAAAAAACGAAAATTCCCGGGTTTTTTTAATTTTTACATGGACTAGGGCTTTAAAATGTCATTACTTTCTTCAAAATGTCGTTGTTTCGGGTCTGCCAGAAAACTCTTGTTAAGGGCCCGACCCTGTTTCTTTGAATCCTTAAATTTTAATTAAATTTTTACCCTATTTTCACTAGATTCATTCCAAAATGCCGGTAATGCTTTCGGAGTAGCCATTTCAAGAATTTCTCTTCGCCAATGTGAAGCTCCCATAATAATTACTTTTTGTCTCGTTTTTTCAGGTAATAAAGGTTTAGCTATAGACCAGATCATACTAATAAATTCGGGAGCATTAACGAGAACAAAAGACCTAATTAATTCAACATAATGTTCTGTTATAAATGTAGAAAGTGAACGAAGGGCCCCTCTAAGCATTGTAATTAAATTAGAATCAAAGTGTAATCCACTCAAATCCATTATATACATAATTGAATGTTGGTGACCTTTGAATATTTTTCTAATATTATTTAAACTAGAAGTACCTGTTTCTTTCTCTTTTTCCATTATTTTTCTTAACATTGTCTCTAAATCATATATCCTTGCCATTAGAATTTCATTAAGTGAAAATTTATGCAAAATTCCCCAATAATCGTTAGCGCCAGTCTGCTCAACATTAACAATACAATTTGGTGTTAATTCTGCCTCACAAGTCAATCCAGACTTTAAATTTAATTTTTGTGAAATTGGAAAAAATAAAAAGAATTTTGTGCTCACCTCCCAATAAGAATGTACAGGATTGTTACGAGGGCCTAAAAAATAATATACTATTATGATGCATTGAGGTATGCCAAGGAAATTATTAGATATATACACATTTATTAAAGCTGACCAGTGTTGGGTATGACTCCGGGAGCTAACTTCGAAAACAGCTCCGGCCGGAGCTAGTAATTTGAAAATCCCATAGCCGGAGCCACGAAATGCCCAATACCCAGCATTGAAGCTAACTCCAGACTTCTATTTTGGTTAGAAAACAATGAAACAGCGCAAAATATCAGTTGTTATATGTACCTATATCAAAAATGCCCTTCTATCCTTAGCTAATTTCTAATTTAATATAATTATTTACCGTCAGCAATAATATCCAATTTAAAATTAGACTTTCTCATTGCCAAATGACTTTTGAGCTTTGGAACAATTTCTTCAAAATTGTTGTGATGGCCTTGCAGCCAACGCAACAGATTAAAGTCTGTATCATAGTAAGGTGTTAACTTTAAATTGAAAATAATTTCAGAAATAACTAGGTAATTTGTACCTCCTCTTTAACTAATTCTCTCAACTTTTTTATATTAGCTAAATCCTTATCATTTATTGAAAGACTAATATTATTTTGAATAACTTCCATATTTAATTTGGAAAGAAAATAGGGAATATAATTTTAATAAAAATAAATAAATTTCGGATTATTTTAGATCTGAAAGGAAAATTTGTTTTTATTAAATCCGTGAAAAGAAATATGTAAAATTAGGGCATTGGATTTGTGTCAGTGAGAGAAAAGGGGAAAGAAGAAACTAAAAGTTTGTATGTACCTTTTTAGCTAACAAATAAATATTTAATGAATAAAAAGGAAATAAAATAGATTGAAAATAGATTAAATTAAAAAGAAAAGGTTAAAAATGAAAATGTGATTTTACAAAGAATTTAATATTTAATTTATTGTTGACAACCTTTAATCGATTAATCAGTTTTTGAAATGCTGTAGAACATTCAAACATTTTTAAAACAAAATTAAAAATCAAAAATAATTATGTAGTTAAGTAAAACAGAAATAATAAAACAGAAAATTTCAACAATAAAAAATAGGTATCCACCATTCATTGATTTAAAATTTTGCTAACTTTTGTAATTTTTTAAATCTTTAAATTTGTCTACATTAAGGATGGCGGTTCCTGGGAAATCTCCGGATATCCGAACCGAAAATTTCCGGATATCCGAGGTTTTTTCTGTTCCGGATACCCGGAACCGCCAACCTTAGTCTACATGCCTTTGTCTGAACTAAATAATCCCTCTCTAAAACACCATTAACTTTCGGATCAAAAAAATTTCCAGAAAAAAATCAGAATAAATTTTTTAAATAATCCATTTAATCCTCAAATATCCACTAATAATTTCCAAACAATTTCCACAAAATATTAACGTGAATATCATTCAATATAAAAATTAATTACCAATTATTTTTACAATTAACAAACAAACAACAAAACAAGCATTAAAAGAAAAGCAAAAATTTGCCACGTTTGCATTTTTTCCAAATAAAAACGAATGATTTTTAATTTATAAAATGAAAGCCACGTTTATAGTATTTTCTATATTTAAAATTTTCAGTATTTTCCTTCTCAAAAAATATTTGGGGATTTTAATATTTTCTTATTTTAAGGTTTTTAATTTAAACCTCCCCCCACTCCCCCATCTCTTTCCCAAACTTTCAATAAATCAAAAATTTATTTTTTAATAAAATAACTCCAAAATTATTTTTATTTATACAGCTGGAAATATTCTCAATCAATTTCCTTTTTTCATTTTTACATCGCAAATTTCTCCAACACTGAAAACTAAATACATACATATTATTTACTAATTTTATCGCGCGCAATTTGTTATAATTAGATATTATTTGAGTTAATCTCTAAAATAAAAATAAAAAATAATAATTTAAATTTAATTAAATATTTTTAATTTAAATGGCCGACAACATTGCCAACAGTTTGGATTTTATTTATTTAAATAATTAAACCAGGGATCCTGCTTTACCGATTTCTGAGTCCCGAAAATCGAGAATGTTTTTTGGGTAGGGAATTCCGACTCCCATAAATTGGGGATTTGTTTTTTATGTCGGCATGTTCTGTGACTTATAACAAACACCCTCACAAAGATGGAATTTTTTTCAGTATTTTTATCCATATTTATTCTGAAAGATTATTTGTCATTAAATTTAGAATTTTAGAAGTTTAGATTAGACATTACTAACTCTCAATTATTTATTTAAATATTATTTATTTATTTTCCAGTTTTACCCCTATCAAGTATTAAATTGGGAGTTGAAACTGTTGAAGTAGAATTAGAACAAAATGACGGCTCTCTTTTACTTTCAACAATTCAATCAGCATTCCCAAATTCAATAGGGATATATTATAGACCTAAAGGAAAGGAATGTAGAACAATGCTTAAATTTGATGGACGTCGATTTATGCCTCCAAGTGGAGGGTGGAAATCTGGAATTGAATATTTTGTTGAAATGGGGGGTTAGTTTAGGAGGGGAAGGGGGAAGGAAGGAAATAAAGATTTTTTGAAGGTGTTAGTAGGCATTCAACATTCCCTTTTGGAAGTTATGAAAGTGCTTCAAAACAATTTGAGCGTTCTGTTAATTTAGTTCAGAAGATGATGAATGGATGTTCAATTAAAGCTAATGGACAAAAATATGCTAATAATGGTTAGTTATTTGTTTACAATGAACAAATCAAAATATTATTTAATTAAAACATCACAACAAAATATGAATTTGAAATCAACCCAGAAATCAAAATCAGAGAACGTTAAAAAATAAAAGAAAGAGAATTAAAAAACCATAATTAAATCTGAACATTCTATAAAGTCAGAATAAACATCTGGGGCGGTATCATAAGAACTCGGTTGCTGGTTAGGTAACCACCAATCGGCGGTTTTAACCGGTATCATAAGATGGTCATAAGGTTAATCATGACCTTGTGGTTAGGTGACCTGGTTACCTAACCATCAACCGGCGGTTAAAATCAACCGGTATTGTGGTTACCTAACGATGGTTAGGTAACGATGGCCATCGTCAGGTGACCGAGTTCTTATGATACCTCCCCAGAATTGAAATAAAAATCAAGCAAATAAAAACAAATAAAATATTCTGATTTTTTAATTTTCAGATATTTCAAGATTGTCAGAAGACGATTCTGCTTATTTTGAAAACAGAAATAATATTACAAACGAGGAAATGGGAGTAATATCGCCTTTATCTAAAACAGTCCAAATATTTAATGAAAGTGATTATTTGGATGGACAAAGACAAAATAATTTTGAATCGACTAAAAAGGTTAATAATTAACTTCTTTAATTTAAAAAAAAATAAAATTATAGATAAATTCTGAACAAAAATCACGTAAAAATTCTGAAACATTAAACGAATCAAAAGCAAATACTTCTCGAGAATTGAAAAGTTTAGAAAAAGATTTTGCTGATTTGGCTCGTATATGTACTGGAAAAGATTCTATAATTGATGGGCAAAGAATGGAATTAGAAGAAACAAAAAATGAATTGGAAAGAATTAAAGTTGGTAATTAAAATCAGAATTAAAAATAAACAAAGTTTTTAATTCTGATTTATTTATTTAAAGTTAGAAGGAAATAAATGGAAAGAAGAGTTATTAGAGTGGGACAGTAAATGGGCGACAGCACAACAAGAATTGGAAATTATGCGAAAATTGGGTAAAGATCAGGAATTCCTTCAAGGACAAATAACTGAAATGTCAGTACAAATAGATAATGAAAGAGAATCTTGGGAAAAAATTAAAGGAGAATTGGAGTTACAATTGAAAAAGTGGCAAAAAGATGCACAGGATTGGAGAGAAAAGTAAAGAAAAAATTTATTTTATTAAAATGGCCCTTTTAGAAAAGCGTCCCAAAAATTCTGATCGTAATTAATCTTATTTATTTTTAAAATGAGCGATCGAAAATATTCAATAAATTAACTCAAAGGGTTAATAGTTACCGAAACGTTAAAGGAACCCAAAAAAATTCAGTCCATGTATGCAGAATTTCCATAGGGGCTCTTATTTAAGTAGTATGTCTTGAATAAAAGCTATAAAATTAAAAAAATAGAAGTGAATTATCAACATGGGCAGTGCAAGAATTAACAGAGCAACTTAAAAAATTACAAAGAGAAAAAACAGATTTACAACGGAAAACAACAATATTGGAAGAACAAGTAAATGGAGAAGCAATTGAATTTAATCGTCGCTTTAAGGAACGTGAGAGAATACAAAACGAATTGTTGACTGATAATACTAGACTATACCAGATGTAAATAAATATTTAATAATTTATTAGTGAAAACATAATTTCCGGAAATCCTCAAATTAAATTTCTAGAAGACTTTAAAAATAGGGTTGGACACAATCGGGTTTAAACACGAATAATTTAGCTAAACCCAAAAAACGAAAACCGTGATTTTTAATTTGAATAAAAAAATCTACAAAATAAAACATAAAAAATACACATATAAACAAGAATAAAAAAAGAAAACTATTTTTATAAAAAAATTAAAAATATTAATTATTTTAATTAAAGAAATGACCAACTTGAAAATAAATTTAAAGAATTAAAAGAAGAAAATGAAAAGTTGAACGAAAAATTGTTAATCAATGAAAAGGAAAATGACAAAAAATTGGAAGAAATAAAAATTGAATTTAATGAAAAGGTTAAAAAATATTAAATTAAATTTTAATTTTTTAATTTAAGGAAAATAAATTTAATGAATTTTTGAATGAAAAAGAGGCAAAAATTGAGGAAATGGAGGGGAAAATAGAGGAATTGACTAAACAAAAATTGGATTTACAAGCAAAGCTACAACAATTAACAAATCATTCTCAAGTAACTGAAGGTGGGAATGATCCTCTTTTTGCTTATACACAAGACTGATAAGAGAAAAAATAATTTATTATTGGCTAATTTAATGAAAATTTTTATGTATTATATTTTATGTAAAAATATTTAACTAGCAAGATTTTAATTAAAAACGAAGAGAATCTTTTTTTAGAAAAATTACAGTAAATATTAAAAATATAATTTTTGATTTGTTGTCCACTCGAAGTAAAATATTGTAAGGAATAAGGGGGATCTAGCTACTTTCATTTGAAACGCTTACTAAATAGGAGGGATTTAAGATCTATGTAAAGATAGGAGGAAAGTAGCATCTTTACGGAGTGAGGAAAAGTATCTTGCATTAACTGTCAAAGCTGGATCCAATGCCTGTTCGAGATTAAACTTTTACCCCTCTCCTACTATTTCCCTTTTAAATGAGGAAATTAGTTCACAATTTCCACATTTTACTTGCAAATATTATTTTAATTATATTTTTATTTAAATAAACATATCACTGGGAATATTTGTTTTACATAAATGAATAACTTTTCTCTTTTAAACTTTATTATTTTTATTTTACTCCATTTCTGTTTTTATTGTTTGCTGCTTTACTTGCATTTGTTGTTGTTGCCGTTTACGTCTTCGACATTCTGAATGAGATGAAGGCATTAAATTCCCTGTCTCTCTAAATCTTTAAATAAATTATTAGAGAATATTTTTGGTTGAAATTTCAATACCTTGTAATAATTTTTGAAACACACCCATGTGATATACACAATTGCTTAGAGATAGCATTAACTTTCATACCGCCATGGAAAAGTTGAATTATTTTTGCTCTTTCTTCCATACTTAATGGACGGCCTAAATAATATAGGTAAATTATTTTCATAAAATAAATATTACAAAAAATACCTGGACAATAGGATCTTCCATAGAGATTTGTACCTCGGCCAGATGCTGGGCAAAAATATTAAAATGTTTATTAATTAAATGATAAAACATGAGTCAACAGGATTTATTGGATTTTATGAAAGTACAGAGTTTGTCATTATAAAACTATGCCTTTCCTTATCTACGATAATTACTTTAATTCGAGGCCCCCTTTAATTCAAGCCCATCAACATAAACTTAACAACACCTTTGTCAACATTTCTCTTTCTTCGTACTTTATTGTTGTTACTACATTCATTTTTGTAATTGTTCTGATTATTTCTCGCCCTTTTTACTGTTGTACTTTGTTGTTGCTGCTGTTGCTGATTATTATTATTATTATTTACTATCAAATGATTATAAAATCCTATTTGATGCGAACAAGAAGAAATAATTGAAGAATTGTTACAAAAAATATTCGAGTTTCCCGGGCTTATTGAGGAAGAAGAGGCGGCAGATGATGAAGAAGAGGAAGAAGAATAATATATAGTAGATGGAATTGAGGCTGAATAATCCATTGGGATTAAAAATGCTGGTGATTCTTCTGTTGGGGTTGTTGTTAATGGAATTGTAGAGGAAAAGGAAGAGGAATTGGTTGCAAAAAGGCATGGACGAGAAATGTCTGTATCAGGCCCAATACCCTTAAATTAAAATTAAAAGGTATTAATGTGCTAAACTTTAATGTTGAAAATAAAGTTATTGTTTCCTTTTAAAATTTTGTTTTTATTCCTTACATTAAGCCAGGCATAAAAATCACGTTCCAATGCAGCTGGAGAGCTTGTATCAATTAAACACCGACAATTCCTTCGAATTTGCTCCTCTTTTATTTTTGCATTTTTGAAGGTAGAAGTCCAATTTAAACTTTCTTCGATTCGTTCAATTTTAATTTTGTTCATTCTAATTTTCTCAGGCTTTTTAGCAGTACAAAAAATTTTATTTTGAAAGAAACTGTGTGGCCATTCTTTAAAAGTTTTCAATTTTCTTGGAAGAAAATAAGAAAAAAGTGAAAGTTGGTATGTATTGTTGTTGTTGTTTTGTGAGTGGATGATTATTGCGAAGAGTAGCAACAACAGCCGCGGGGGGCGACAGGTCGTTGGGGCCATATAAGTTGATCGGCAGCAAAAAAAAAGAAAAAAGGGAGACTAGTGCTTTAACCCTAAGGTTGTTGTTGCTTTTGATGTTTATTTATTTTTTTCTTATTTTTGCTTTTATTTCTTTTCTACGACTTCCACGCATCTTTGTCTAATATTCTTCTTACCTTTGATGCTTATTTTCTTCCCATTTGGCCAAAAAGTCTAGGCCAGTTTTCAGAGGAGTGCATTCGATGAATATTTTTTCTTCTTTGCGCTTCTTTCAAAAATGAAAAAAAAAGTTTACAAAAAAAGAGAAATTTATTATTTAATGGAGAAAATCAGGATTTGATATGTAATTGTAAATTTATTGTGAAATAAAATTTTTTTATTTGAGGCGTTTAATATTTAAAATTTAAATTGTTTGGGACTTTATATAATTAATAGTCAAAACTTCAAAATTACCTCTGTTTGACCCTTTAAAAACCAAAGCGAAATATATTTCTTTGTGCAGAAGTTCATAACAAAATCTCTATATCACGATAAATCAACCCCACTGGCATTATTAGCCATAAAGGATTTTATAATCTTTAGTCATTTATGTTCTATATATGAACATTCAGTTGCTGAACAAAAATACCTAAATTAATAAAATTCCATTTAACATCTTTATTAAATCCCCCTCCAAATTAAAATTTTTCTTCAATTCCTTTTCCTTTCTAAATTTTCATTTTTTTTTATTTTTCTTTAAAAAATAAAAAAATAAAAACAAAATAGCTAACAAATTAAAGGAATTGTGCGTATATTAACTAACAAAGTTGCGCAGCACGCGACTTTTCCCACTTGAGTCATTCCATAAAAACTTATTTTTGCCCTAAAGATCTTGTTTTGCTTCTTCTTTTTCCAATTTAGCAATTTTTGTGGCTGCGCCCTTTGAGCTTTTTTTTTAATGTTTTTATAAATGGATATTGAGCATTAATGCTTTTATTATAATAAAAGACGACAAAAAACTTTTCTTTTCCAAAACAAGTTGAATAAAATAAAAATATAGGTACCCATATAAATTTTATTGAAAAATGAAAAAAAAAATATTCGGAAATAAGATAAAATAAATTTAATTTGATCTATTTCTTTTTAATAATAAAAGGCAAAAAAACTGTTAGCCCGAAAGGTTTCTGATGTTTATTTTTATTAAAAATGATAAAATTGGCTCAAAATTGAGAACTATAATTTTAAATAATTTTTAAATTTTAATGACAAATACAGAATATTGAAACTAAAATTATTAAATTCTATTATTTTTAAACAAAATATGTACTAAAAAACGTAAAAACAGCTTCAAAAACATTTTTATTCATCCAATAAATATTCAATACATTTTTCGAATTATTTAAAAATTAACAAACAAATACTTTGGAATAATTAAATTAACAATTTTAAAAACTTTTAAATTAATGTGAAAAAAGCAAACTTAAACAAAATAAGAAATTTTACAATTAAACAATTATTAGAAAAACATAAAAAAGAACATTCTTATTTCCTAAAAATAAATTAAAACGACAACAAAATTTTGTCAAAAACACTAACAATTTTTAAACAATAATTAATTCTTTTCTCCATCATAATTACTAAAAGCATCCTTACTCAAATTGTTGATTGATGTTTCATTTTCTTCCACAAATTCCAACATCCATTCAGGGACAGTTTGTCTAGAATCTTGCAAAACCTTTAAAAAAATTCTTTTTTAATTTCTAAATATTTCTCCCCTCACTTTAACAAAATAACTAGCATTTCTTTTATCATTAATACTTGATGGGTCAAAATAAGAAATTGCTGCCCCAACATTTCCAATTCTTCCTGTCCGACCTATTCGATGAATGTACTGAAAAATTAATTAAGAGTTCTATTTCCGGAAATAAAATAAATCAGAACTTTTTCCGGAAACGCTTCTTTTACATTAAGTATTTCCGTAAAAGATATTAATCTCTCAGACTTAAATATATTCTACTTTCCGGAAAAGAAAAATTAAACTTTATTTAGAAAAAATATCAAAATATTTCATTCCAGATTTCCTAAATATGTACAATTTTTCCTGAAAGAATTTAAATCAAAATTAACGCCTATTTTGACTAGTAAACTATATGTAGTCTCTCAGGGAAAGTTTAAAATTCACCATAATTATTTCAACTAAATATATATTACCTCATTTTGTGATCCTTGAATTAACAAATTATAAAAAAAATTAAAAAATATTTTCTTTAAAAAACCTCTAAGATCCCTTGACGGCAAATCATAATTAATTACATATTGAACATTAGGAAAGTTAAGGCCCCTAGCCCCAACATCTAAAATAAAAATATTTACTCAAAAACTCCCCTTAAATTTACCCGTAGCTACCAAAACATCACACTGATCAGTTGCAAATTTACTAACTGCTTGGTATCTCATTTTAAGAGTTAAATCCCTTTAATTAACTTTTAATTAATTCTCAAATTAAAAATCAATTACGAATTATAGCTAGAGGCACGTATATTGTTATCATTTAAAGTTAGCCCTAAACGATATGAAAGGCGTTTTTGTTCGACAAAAATAATTGTTTTTGGTACTTTCCAATAATCATCTAAATTGATTAAAATTTAATTTAAAAATTCCTTTTAAAAAGTACCCCCATTAGGTTGTGGTACAAGACGTGTTTTTTCATGTTTAAGCAAAAATTCAAGTAAAGTATCTTCTTTTCCATTTATTCCATTTAATGTATGCTTATTTACCTTTTTTTAAATAAAAATATTTTCAAAAAAAGTCTTTCAAAAAAAAAACTTTCAAAAAAGTCTGTTCAACAGTATCTGCAGCAGAGTTAATCTGCCCAATCTGAATCTGAACAAAATCGTCACGAAGAAAACTTTGAACCAAATCGTTAATTGAATGTTCATATGTTGCAGAGAACATTAATACACGGTGAGTTGGATACTTGGAAATATTTAAGAAAATAATTTGAATTAAAATTATTTTTAATAAGGAAAACTTTAAATTATTTTAATTGTTTTCTCCAAAAAGAATATTTCTATTTAAGAAGACCCTGCTAGTAGCTGCTTTAGTGTAACTTAACAGGTAGCACGCTTCGAGTGGGGGAGGAAATCAGGGTCTAGCTTTGCTTGTAAATCTTGAAACTTCAAGGAATTGTATACTTAACCCCCCCCCCTCCCCTCCCCCTAAGTTCATAAATAGTTTTTTTTAAATCCATCCAATTTTTCTGGATATATGTACATATAAAACATTTAAAGTTTTCCGGAAAAAATAAAATTGAATTTTAAAAAATTACAATATTCTTTTGCTGTTTAATTTCTTTTACGCAGCTATAAAAATTATCAACCTAAAAATATAAAATTAAACAAAAATTATTTTTTTTATTTTAAACTTTAAGAAGTTTGTCTGCCTCATCTAATACCAAAAATCTCAATTCTTCCAAGGATATCTAAATTTAAAATAAATTTTTCTTTCTTCAATATTTCTTATTAAACAAACATATTTTTCTTCAACAAATTGAGAAAGTCTTCCACAAGTTGCTATAAAAATATCACAACCATTAGTTAACCCTGCCACACTAGCCTTCATTGGCTTAAAATTTTTGAAAAAAAATATTTTTAAAAATCCTTCAAAATTCCTCACAATATCCCCAAAAGTATATGAAACAGTTACTCCAGTTCCTGTAAAAAATAAAATTTTCTTTAAAAATTAACAAAATTAATTATACTTAAAGCAAAAGCACAGGCATCATCATATAATTGTTTAACTAATTCTTTTGTTGGAGAAACAATAATTGCATAAGGAGTATAGCTATTTGTATCAAATCCCCGTTTTCTCGAAAAATGTTGTAATCTGCTAATAATTGGTAAAAGAAAAGCAGCAGTCTTTCCTGAGAAAAAAATTTTTGTTTCAAAAAATTAATTAATTTACCGCTGCCAGTTTGTGCATGGCACAATAAATCATCTAAAAATAAATTTTTCAAATAATTTAAAAATCATTTAAAAGACTTTTCTTTTTCGTTATAAGAGGAATAACAACTCGTTGAACGGGTGTTGGTTTCTTCAATTTTTTGAGCTGGACATTAAGCATTAATTCAGCACTAAAACTACATTGATCGAAGCTTTCTATTCGTCTATAAAATTTTTAAAATTATTTTTCAAGACAAAATAAATTAATAATGGGAATATCTGTCAGGAACGTTAAAAGCATTAATTATGTAATATTTACGAGGTGTGTATAAATAGTATAATTCCACCCCCTTAATATTATGTAATATTAGGGGAATATAACGAATATTTTACAATCATTATAATAATTATTTTAATACTAAAATTATTTTTTTTTTCGTAAAGATATGTAATAGATTTTTATAATTTGTTAAGGACTGTAAAATCCTCTAGAAAATAGAATATTATTTTCCGAAACTCAGATATTTTTTCAATCTTTCCAGAAAGTAATATTCTCCAAAAAATAACTACCTTTTACAAAAAGGGAATTTTATTTTTTTTTCTAATTTTAAAATATATTTACTCGAATTGAACATCAGTTCCGTCACAATTTAACACAGCCGTTGCTTCTTCATAAACTTCACAAATTTCATCAAACATTTCCCCTTCCTTTACTTGTTTATTTTCATCAAAAAGTTCCCATTCTTCTGCTTTAGGCGGCAAAAACTTTTCCCTTTTTGCTGAAAATTTAAAAGATTTTTCAAAAATATTTTAATTAAAAATACTTTGGGGTTTTTCTTTATTTGAATTATTCTCTGAAATAAATCGAGGGGCAAAAGTGCCAAACTAAAAAATTAAATTATTTTTGATAAAATCTTCCAAAAAACCTCATTTCGTTGACTCCCAACATTTCTTTTATTTTCAATTTTTCCAAGAAATGTTTGGCTGTTATTGGCAGAATTAAAATTATTTATTGAATTAGCATTTGACCAGTCATTTGTCCAATTATTGTTTGAACAATCATCAATTTTATTATTTTGATTGGTTTTCTCTGAACCAAAATTTTGGGAGGATTTTTCATCTAAAATTATTTCTTTCAATTAAATTTTTAAAATTTTCCTCGCCTCTTAAACTCGGATTTGTATTTAACCAACTTTGACAAGAATATGTACTTGGAGTATCAAATATATTATGTCGATTGCTCTTTGATGTCATTACTTTTAATTTTTTAGAAATAATTATTTAATGGTCCAAATTTCCTAAAAATATTTTAAAAAATTTAGACACAAATGTATTTATGTAAATATTATCTTTTGTATGTATTATGTATGTATAACGAAAATTAAAGTCAAAATTTTTTCCTGTAAAAAAGTATAAACTTAAGGCATTTACTATTTCGGAAAGCTTTAAGTTGCTTTGAAATCCCACCACTACTAAGTAATTGTTTAATTCATAACTTTCCTCCTTTAAACCTTTCTCCGACTATAAAAATACAAACTCAATACAAACTCTTCCCTCATTTTCAGGCAAAGAAATATTTTATGAGAAATACAAAGTTAGTTAGTAGCCAGTATTTCCTTCATTCAATAAATTGATTTTACTTTCCTCGCTAACCACATTTTGTCAATTTCATCGATTCTCATCGACTTTATTGCGCTAGCTAGTTGGTATCCGAAAAGGGCCAATCGTTAAGAATCAATTCATTGATTCAAATTGACTTTATTGAACATTAACGATATTTAATGGAAGGATATATTGAATTTGAGAATTGGCATAGGAGGAAAGAAAAGGAAGAGAGAGAGAATGCAATGGACCTCACTTGCTTCTTATTATAAAAAAGAGTTTGTGGAAACGTTAAATTTGTAAAATATGTAGAATTGAGAATTTTTTAAATAAACCATACAGTATATGTATATTTTTGGGGCTGTACTTTAGTACGTGGGTGCAGGCTTTAAATTACAAATGTTATATCATTTGAAAGAGCTAGTCGAGCTGAGTCGAATGCCACCAAAATTAGCTCTAGGAAAAATTTTTGAACCGAGATACAGGCGATTGAAAATCGAAAAACCATAGGGGGGACCAAGCACTTTTTTGGGGTGAAAAATTCGAAAATGCAAATTATACCTCATTCGAAAGAGCTCGTCGAGCTGAGTCGAATGACACCAAAATCAACGAAATCCGAATTGATTGGACAAAGTTATGATCTTTTATTTTAGCTCCTTACCTATGGTCTATGTGGAGATTTTATCTGCTACTGAGGCCCCAAATACGTCCAGAGCAAGGGAGATAGGAATAGGTTTACGTTACGAGCCCAGACCCAGCGCCCGTAGACTCCCCGCGAGGCGCGTGCCGCAAAACCCCGCGCGAAGCGCGGGGTTTTGCACAAGCGCCTCGCCTACGCTCCATAGGTTTAGGTTTTTTGTTTTTTGTATCATAACTTTGTCTAATCTTGTTCATCACGGTGATTTTGGTGTCATTCGACTCAGTTCGTCGAGCTCTTTCGAATGAGGTATTATTTGTATAAAAAATTTTTTATTCCAAAAATCGCCCTTTTGGATCTTCGATTTTTAGGGGTCATATCTCGGTCCATTCAATTCGGATTTCGTTGATTTTGGTGTCATTCGACTCAGCTCGACGAGCTCTTTCGAATGAGGTATAATTTGCATTTTCGAATTTTTCACCCCAAAAAAGTGCTTGGTCCCCCCTATGGTTTTTCGATTTTCAATCGCCTGTATCTCGGTTCAAAAATTTTTCCTAGAGCTAATTTTGGTGGCATTCGACTCAGCTCGACTAGCTCTTTTAAATGATATAACATTTGTAATTTAAAGCCTGCACCCACGTACTAAAGTGACCCCATTTTTGGCAAGAAATTTTTTTGTGACTAAGCTTAACCAATTTCTAAAGAATTTATTTGCCAAAATCCTTGTAGTACATCTTTTACAACACAATTTTCGTAGAAATTCTGACTTGTTTTGACACAACGAATTTTGACCTGATGTTTTTAAAAAAACTATAAGACCAAATCCATCCTGAAACATGGATGTAGTTGATCCCTAGATATCTCTGAAGACGGTTGTTATCTCTGAATGCAAGCAAAAATGGGTTACATTTTTGGTTTATTAATTTGGCTAAGTGAAAAACTTCGAATGAAAGATGTTTAAAATCGAGAAATCGGTCATAACTCCATTCAAGTATCTAATAATTCATTTAACAGAATGTTATACATGGAAAATACCGACAAAGCTTTTGATTGTCTTGCTCCCAGCCCTGATACATATGTATTATTTTGAGTAAATTTCTCTAAAATTATTCAAATAAAATTTTCTAATTTTATTTAAATAGCTGTTAAATAGTTTTTTTTATTAATAATACTTATTTTCCAACTTGAAAATATAAAAAATAAATCTCAATCAATTAAATATATTTTTAAATTTAAATTAAAAATAAAATGAAATTAATTAAATTTTATTTTTCTATATTTTTTATTTTAAATTTTGAAATAAAAGTAGTTTTAAGTAAAACTGAGTTATGTAATGATGGAAGAACACCTTTATCTTATCGTATGTTAATTTTTTGTTAAATAATTTTTAAAATTATACATAATAAAAAAATATTGAATCAGCGAAATATTCAAAATTTTAAAGAATTTTATTTATTTCTTGATGCATTTTTAGTCTAAATAAGTGTTTTTATTAAGTGTTTGTTTATAGGTGTTTTTAGTCTAGGCTATCTTATAAACAGAATCTTAGCTATTTAATTAATTTTTTCCAAAATTTAACCTAAAATCTGGCTCAGATTTCATTAAGATTTCGATTACAATTTTTTCAATTATGATTTTATAACATTTACAGCTTGTTTCCAACAGCAAAAAATATGCCAATGGAATACAAGTATGGGGTGTGAACAACATGGACTTTACCTCTTTTGCTGTTAATTTAATAATAATATTTTACATTTAATTTTTATTTTCTTTAAATTTAAATAAAAATTTAAATATTTAAAATAATAAATTCTTAAGAAAGTTAAAAAAAAGAAATTAAATTATAGGCCCAAATTTCAACCCAGAAACAACAAAAACAATCTCAACAACTCAAATTACCTCCACAACTGTTGCCTCTACTGTTTCACACTGCACAGATAATTATAAACAGTTGAGATAATTTTTAGAGTCAATTGAATTTTAAAAATAATTTAGATGTAAATTTTGGTCTTCACGTGGACTTTGTCAACATGTTAATTATTCTGATTGGACAAAGGCAATGTTATGCCCCGAATCTTGTGGTTTGTGTTATTTAATTACAACCTCCTCAACATTCGGTGAGAATTTTTTTAAATTATTTTTTTTTTGTAATTGAGGTTAAAAAATATTGCTAAAAAATAATTTAGAAAAAAATTTTAGTTTCTACTTCAACAGAAGAACAATTGCTTAATTTAATTGAAAATGGAAATGAAGAAAACAAAAATAAAGAAGAAAGTACTACTTCTACAACAATTACTTATTCTACAATTACAAAAGAAAATAAAGAAGGTAATCCTGAAAACGAAATCCCCATTAAGTGGGGGGAAGTAGATGATGAAAATGAATACAAAAAAAGATTGGATGAAACTTCAAATCCAGAAGAGAAGGAAAAATCTGAAAATTCTCAAGACTCCGAGAATATTGAAGAAGAAAATACTGCTACTACTACGTCTTTTTTGTATTCTACGATGACAAATAAAGGAATTGAAGAAGGTTGAGAAATAAAAAAATTATTTTAATTTAAATAAAATTTTAGTCCCTCTAAATGAAATACCAATTAAATGGGGGGAAGTAGATTATGAGGATGAATATAAAAATAAATTGGATGAAAAATCTGGAAATAAAAATAGTCAAGGAAAATATAAAACAACTTTATCTTATTATTCTACAAAAGAAAATGAAGAAGGTAATTAATTATTTTTAAATTTTTTGTTAAAAAATTATTTTAATTAAAGAGATTAAGATCAATCAAACAAAAATTTTGATTATCGAGAATCGATATTTTTTGAGATAAATCTCCCAGTTCTATTCCTAGTCCTATTTTTAATTTCTAATTATTTAATCCTTTAATTTTAACAATTAAATTTCAGTTTTTACTACTACAACAGACAAACAACTAATTAATTTAAATACTGAGGAGCCTGTTGAATTGAAGGATAAAGAAAACAATGAAGAAACAACAACTCCTCTATTAATTAAAGAAAATAAAGAATTATTAAATAAACAAAAAAAGAAAGAAGAAAATTTAAAAGAATTAAAACAATTAATTAAACAAAAGTCGAAAAATGTTAAAAAATTAAATGAAGAAATTGAAAAAATAGAAGAATTAAATAAAAATAAAAATAAAAAAACAAAAATTTTAAATAAAATTGAAGAAGAAGAGAATTCTTTAGAAGAAATTCGGGAATTACAAAGGGAGGATATAAAAATAGATAATTTAATTAAAAATGATGAAAGAATAAAAAAGGAACATTTAAATGAATTAAAAAGAATTGTTGAACAAAAAAGAAGAATTGTTAATAAATTAATTGAAGAAATTGAGGAAATTGAGAATAAAAAGAGACAAAGAAGTACTTTGGGACCTTTAATTAATTAATTAATAATTTTAATAAATATTAATTATATTTTTATATTAAATATTTATTTAAAATATTTTTGTTTAGAGGATTTTGGTAGGGGTTGGAAAAAAATAAACAATTTTTGGGCTCTTTGTTGGAAATTAATTTTAAATGAGTTTGGGAATGTAAAAGCTTTTAATTTTAATTTATTCAAACTGAGAACCTTCTTGAGCCTGACCTTCCTGGCACCTTTAGTTTCAAATTTAAAATTTAGGACAGAGGCTTGGATATAACAAAAAAGTTATTAAAATTTTTCTGATTCTCTATATAAAAATTTATTTAAAATATTTCTCCAAAAACACAGCAAAAATCAAATATAAAATAGGAAAATATTTTTTATAAGCCTATACGCTCTTTTTGTTTGTGAAGCAATGTATCGAAATTTCAGATCTGGCAAATATATTTTTCGTTTGATTTACCTTACACAATTAATTACTCTACAATACATTTTTAAGATATTTTGGCTAATTTAAAGCCCATTCTCAACAATTTTCTTTCAAAATTAATTTAATATATTATTATTCTCTTTAATTTACTCAAAATATTTTTGTTTGCCCAGCTTATTTTATATATTTTTAATTTGCTCCGTTCATTCTATTTCGTAATTATTTAAAAATATTTTTAAATTTATTCTTCTGCTACAAGTATTCAAGCTTTTATTTTTTAAACAAATATGTATATCTTTTTTTCTTAAATAATCTTTGTTTATTTACTTTTTTTATTCTTTTATCTTTACTAAAATTTAACTGAGCAGGATAAAGCTTTTGTCAATAACTTTTTGGAGACTACTTAACGCTCGTTTTTATTTTGTTATTAGCTTTTTTTACTTTTACGTTCATCTTTTCTTTCTATTACATAAAAAGTAAAGCTAGCTCTCTCTGGATTCTTAAAATAATTTTTAAAAAATCAGATAATAAATTTCAAACAGAAAAGTTTCTTCTAGAAGAGATGCTTGTATGTACTATGTATTAAAATATCTGATAAAAATTTTATATTTTCATTTTTTTAATCAAAATCAGCTAAATTCTTAAAATAATTAAAATGCCGCGAACAATCGAACACAAAATAAAATTAATTGGATCTACAACTCCTTCCTCTATTATATCAGAATATGGAACTGTTGAACGGAAGAAGAGTCCTTCCAATTTTGATAATGAAATACTACATTCTCGTGGAAATGAAAATAATAAAAGAAGTTATGTTAGTGTTAAAAATAAAAATTTTTTAATCTTAAAATTACAAAAAAATATTTTGTTAAATTATATCTTAAAAATAAAACATTTTTTAAAATTAGTCAGCTAATAGAAAGGCAAACGAAATAATCTGTGGAAAGGAGAGCTTTGAGAGAAATTTGCATTACTCCCCTAATGAGGTATTTTTAAGTAGCTTCAAAAGACTTTTTTATTCAGAATGTTTAAATTGGACATCCCAAAATTTTAATTATTTATTTAAATAATATTTAATTTAATAAAATTATTAAAGATTGAACGTGAACAATTTTCTTGTCGAACTTTTGGAGAGAGATGCTCTTTAGGCGGTGATGACAGCGATAGGAAAGACAAGTAATTTTTCTGAATAAAAATAATTAAATTTCGAATTACAAATTTTCATAAACAATAAAACACAAAATAATTTTTTTTGCAAATTTTATATTTTTAAAAGTAAAATTACAAATTCTGATTAGTAGATTCTAGTGATGTTCGGGAGTGAAAAAAAGCCGAGAGTCGAGAGCCGAGACCGAGACCGGGAATCAACCCCGAGACCGAGTCTCGACTCGAGACCGAGAGTCGAGACCGAGAGTCGAGACGAGAGATTAGGAGGGTTATCACCTGATATATTCCCTAATCCCCAAAAATCCCTATAAATCCTTCATAATCCCCCAAATCCCTTGAATCTTCAAATCAACAATATAACTTTACTCTTTCTAAATCTACCGATATCCACCTTAATCCACTGATATTCACATTAATCGAATAGAATCCCCTTATTCCCTCGATGTCCCTCCAAATCGAATGATTTTCTTTATCCCCAGATGCCTAGCACAAGTTCCTTTATGTTTATTTTAATCCTTAAAATTTCCAGATATTCCTCTTAACTTTAATCCCCTCTATAACCTTTCAAATCCCCATAAGCCTCCGATATTCGACAACTCCATTGACCCCCTACTGTTTAAGGCCTTATGCAATAATTCTTGCATTTTGGAAGGTTTTGAAGCCATAAATCCTCCAACCATTTTCTGCGCCGCAGGCGAAAATTTTGAGAATTTTGGATGTCCTTAAGTCAGATTCTTCATTTTTTGTGCCGCAGGCGAAAATTTTGAAAAATTTGTGAGGCCAATAGCCAGATTTCTTTCTTTTTTACCGCCGGAGGCGAAAATTTAGAGAATTTTGTAAGGCCATAGGTAAAAAAATTCAATTGTCAGAGCCGCAGGCGAAATTTTTTTGAAGTTTTAATGTTTTTTCAAGTTTAAAATATTAAGAAAAAATAAATTTTAAATTTTAAAATCAAAATCAAGGTTTAAAAACATTTATTTCCGAAAAGAAAAATTTTCACAACCTCATTTCCACCTTAGGATTCGAACCCAGCACTTCCAAAATATGCAAGTGAGTAAAGTCAGTCAACTTAACCACTCAACCATCGACCATCAAAAGGCAAATGGGAGAAATTATAAATATTCCTTTCCCTTTTCCTTCAAAAAGTTCAAAAAATTTCCATCATTAGGGGTGTAAATTTAGTCTCGTTTTCCGAGACTAAAACACCGAGACCGAGACCGAGACCGAGAGCTCAAAAAACCCGGGAAATTTCCCGACTCGGGAACCGAGACCGAGAGTCTCGAACATCACTAGTAGATTCCAAAACAAAAACAAAAATGCCTTAGAACCCATCCATTCAATTAGCCACAATTACGATAATTCTGATCCATTTTCTCATCCAATGCATAATGATAATGAATGGAATGTTTTTGATAGTGATGATGATATTAGTAGAGATGGAAAGAATGAGAGAGAGGGGGTAAGAATTAAATATAATTTAAAGAAATTTTGGGAATTTTGTGTTTAAAATTAAATTTTATGAATAAATTCCTTTTCCATAGGCCCTCTAAATAAATTTGGGATTATATAACCGAGAGTTAAATAACACTGTGTTCAAAGTGAAATACTTAAATCCCTTCTCTTAAAGAAAAATTGATATAAAATTATAAAAAAATTATTTTAAATAAGTTGCCAAGACTATGTCCATCCAAACAAATTTCGAGCAATGAGAGAAGAATATCTCCTGAAATTATTGTTCCAGCAGAACAAAATAAACAATTTTATCAAAATAATTATTTACCAAATAATATTCAATCTCCTCCACCAATGAAAAGAATTATTAAAAAATCACGTCTGGTTAGTATACATGATGGTAGACCATTAAGCGATTTTGTGGAGACTGTGCATTATGAGCCAATAAATTATTGTTAGTATTTATTTTTTAAAAATTAATATAAAAATTAATTTCTTTTTATTTCAAGTATCCTCCTCTCCTTCCCAAATTTCTTCTAATTTAATAAACTTTGAAAAACCGAAGAATTATTATTCCTCTTCATGTTCATTATCTGAAGATGAAGAAGAAAATAAAAATTTAAAATGGAAGAAAAATAAAATAGTTAATCAATCATTAAACAATAATAATTTAGTTAATTTAACTCAAAATCCGTTGTATTCTTCATTTTGATAATTTAAAGTTGTATTTTGTGTAGAAACTTCACTATCAAATATATCTCTCGTTTGTAAATAAATTCTCTTCGTTCTCAAAGGTTATATTAAATTTTAACTATGAATTATTAACTATATTTACTCTAAAATAAAAATAAGTAAAGTATAGCTGATTAAATAAGAATAGGATTTTTAGGTTTTACCTAACCTATTTTCTGCCACCTATGTATTGTAGTCTAATTGCAGTCCATCATTTTGCAACATATATGTATATCTAGATACCATTTTAAAGTTTTACATTCTAAAAATTCAATTCTTAGTTAGAAAATTTTATTTTTCAATAAAATTTTTTAAAATGATATATCGCTCCTTTAAAGAATAATATAGTATATTTAATAGAGTTTCACCGGAAGTTCCGGTTCCGGTTCCGGAAAGTTCCGGTGTTTTTTTGGTTCCGGTTCCGGTTCCGGGAACCGAAACTCAAATTGGATCCGGTTCCGGTTCCGGCTCCGGTTTACAAATTGGTTCCGGTCAAACCGGAACTTTTTTACACCCCTAAGGATTAGTTTTTTTTAAAATATTAATAAACAACTCGTACTCTCATACTTGTAATAAAAAAAATCGAAAGAAATATGTTTATTTTCATTCAATTCATTACTGATGAGCGGGTGTCCGAGTGGTGAAGGGTTTAGGCTTCACTCAAAATGTTGATGATTTTAAGTTGGGTTCGCTTCCCTGTCGTAGGACAATAAATTTTCAATTTATTCTTTCAACAAATAACTCATTTTATGAGTTTAATTTTGTTTTAAAAATTATCTTATTTTTACATGGAATAAAATTCTTAAAAAAAATTCCTCTAAAATTTTCTAAAATTAAAATTCCTCTAAAATTCTTAAAATTTTTTGTATGACTAATAAATGGTGAATTTTTTTGCTTACAGCCTTCGGAATTTCCAGAAATTTCGCCTGCGGCGCTGAAAAGGGAAGAAATCTAGCTTCTTGTCCTCAAATATTCTCAAAATTTTCGCCTGCGGCGCTAAAAAAGAAAGTTGAATGGTATAACGGATTATTTGGATGGATTAACGTGTATTTTGAGTTATATAGTGTGATACCTTATTCCATTGATATCCCTTAAATCCCCTTACAATTCTGAATCCTTATATCGCCCGATATTAAACACTTATACCAACAAAGCCTTTCATACACTACTCTCTAATCTAAATATATCAATTATCGCCGACAAATTTTCGGTTCGGTTTTGGTTAGTCAAAAGTTTCGGTTCGGTTAGTCGGTTCGGTTTCGGTTAACCGAAGAATTTGGTAAACAGACAACCCTACTTAAACTACAAATTTTTTTAAATTTGCAAGCAAAATTTTTTTTAAAGTTCCGGTTCCGGTTCCGGAAACCGGAACTAAAATTGGATCCGGTTCCGGTTCCGGTCAAAATATCGGTTCCGGTGAAACACTAATATTTAATTCATTAATTAGAAAATTTTAAATAACAAAAATTCATCTATAATCTAGTAGAGTAAACTTATGTATGTAACATTTAATTAAGCAGATGTTTAATTTTAAATTATTACTTTAAAAATTAAAAATTGAGTAAATAAATTTAATAAATATGTATTTAAATTAAATATTATGTAATTCAACATCTGCTCTTAAATGAATAAAAAATATTACTTTAATTTTTCTTTAAAATTAAAGGAATAAATTACAATTAAACTTTTTTTCATATTTATGAATTACAAATTTTACTTTTTAAATATCGCCATGCATTTTATAATTCCATAAAATTTTTAATATTATTCGAATTAATTACTTAATAGGGAATTTTAATAACATTTACTTTTCTTTTAAATTATTTTGACTAAATTTTATTTCATTATACATATAAAATTCTTCTAATCTCGAGATTTATCAACTTTTTTTAAATTAGAAAGGAAATTATTTTAAAATATGAATACCAGTACACAGCCTGTTTCTACAAATATATCTGCAGGATTGAATGTATACATTTATATTTTTTTAAATCAATTTTTCTTTAATTTCAATTAATTTCCTCCCATTTATCATTTAAGTAATAAAAATAAATTAAGACTAATTATTTGGCATACAAAAATGCTGGTGTATTTCCATTATTTTTAATACCTGCACTAATCCTTTCTACAATTGCTTTAATTGGAATACCTTTAAATTTGAGTGTCTGCTATGTAACAATTAAATATAGGTATTTTTTATAAAGAATTTCTTTTAAATAAAAGTGAATGAATTAAATAAAATATATTTAGTTTACAATGCTCTCACATTAACGTAAGTTTTTTAATTACCCGGAAAGTGACATACAAGCGAAATCAAAAATGTAAAGCTGATAAGATGGCATAAAAATGAAAAAGTTATAGTTAGCAGGGTTTAATTGAAAGTATTACATGCCTTCAAATTAACAACCAAATAATAAAGCGTTAATGTGAGAGTGACACGGAGTGCGTTAAGTAAGGTTCTTAAGGTTAATTAAGGTTAACTAAGGTCTACCTGTATATGTAATAATGGAGGAATATAATTATAAAATTGTTAAATTAATTAAGGAAGATTTTAAATTCAAAATTATTAAGAAAAATATTTAATTTATAAATATTTATTTATTTAGAAAGAAATACATATTCAGCACTTCGAAGCAACACATCTATTCTAATTTTATTTTATTCATTTTTTGAAATTCTTCACCAATCTGGACATTTTTTCTATTTGTTTTTAGCTTTGAGTGGAAAAAACTTTATTCCGTTTGGAAAATCAGTTTATTTCAATTCACAAAGTGTTATTGGTTATATATCATCGCTTTTAATGTTTAATTCTCTAAGTATTGACAGATTTTTGGCTGCAGCATTTCCAATATAGTATTTAAATAATTAAATAAAGCTTGATTGCTGTTGGAATACTCATTTGATTAAAGCAATAAAATATTTAAGGAGACTATATAAATCTTTATTAATATCAACACTTACGCTCACAGTTCGTGAGATACTGAAACAAAAATTCTAAAAAGATTTCTTAAAATAAATTTAGTTTTTTAAAAGTTTATTTATAAACTCAACTAAGTTTCCTAAAATACCCTTCGTACTTTAACTAAAAAGACCAGACCATTATATAATTATCAAACTTTTCAGTTATCAATGCATCAAAAAGAAGAAATATATTTGTGTTCACCTTTCTATTATATTATTATTTGATTGCTTAATATTTTATAAAATTTTACATACAGCTTTATTTTTTTATGATTTGCCAGTTGATGGAAATATACCTACCTCTCTCAATGTGATATTTAATGACATGAAAATTCCTGTTTCTATTTCAACTTTAATTTATTTTCCTTCAATCATCCTTTATTTTGCTGTTGGTTTAATATTAAAATATAGAGCAGGTCCTTTTATTTACAAAATTTAGTAAAAATGAGTAGGGTAAAGAATCATTTATTTTTCACAATCCAACGATCATTGAATGGGACATGACCTAAACAGTGGTCACGAGATACGAGATCCAAAAATGAAATTAGATTTTGAGAGATACAAGAATACATATTTCCACACACCTTAAATACTTGAAGATATAAAGAAGCTATTCTTTTTTTATAATTTAAATTTAAAAATAAAATTAATAATTAATAAAAAATTTAGCTCCTTCTGATCAAAATATATCAAAAGTTTAAACTTGCACTTAATAAAATTGAAAAATTTATTATTATTATTCGATAAAATATTTTAACTTAAAAATATTATTAACATACCTAAATGTCTCCAATAAATTAAAAAATATTTATTTAAAATAATTAGATGAAAAAAATATTTAAAAAATATACAGGTGTATAAAGTGCTAACTAAATTAAAATAAATATTATTTTTTATTTTTAAGGAGATAATCTAAAAATTGTAAATATTTTTGTTTAAAAAATTAAAAATATTATTTGTATTTAATGTCTACTAAATTGATATAAAAAGTTTCTATTAACTTTCATTTATAATTAAATATTAAATAAATATAAATTTAAAAGTTTGATTTTTCCACGTTAATAATCCTTTGATCCCTTACTCTTATTAATTTATTATTTATTAATTCCAATTTTTAATTTATTTTTGATGTATTTTTTAAGTTTTTTACTAATTACTGTGATTATTTCACAGAATAACATCATAAATCCAAGTAAGTTAAATTATAATGAGAGTAAATATTTCTTATAATATAGAATAAGTTAAGAAAATGTTAACAAATAACTGTTGCTAAATAATAATAATTGTCGCGATTTCTCATTATTTTCATTTCTGAAGAACGCGCGCTCTAAAAAAGTTATTTATCCCTCATCCCTCCCCTCCTCTTGTAAATCAACACTAGTTAATTTGTTGACTTAAAAATCATCATTTTACAATTAATTTAATATATTTTTTTATTTAAGTTAATGCATTATCAGCTAGCGTTCAACAATTCATTCAAGACACTCACAATTGGAGACGCTCCCAACTTGCAGGTGGTACGACTCATAACATGACTGGATTTTTGCCAACTGCTAAAAATATGTGGACAATAGTTAAATTAATAATTTATAATTATTAATTTATAAATTAGCTATATTGCCCTACTTGTGAGGCTAGTGCCCAAGCACGGAGTGATATGTGCCTTGTTGCTAATAATGAAACAGAGATAGGATGTTTTTTGGGATGGAATGAGACATATAGTATGAAAATTTATAAGGAAATTAATTTAATCTAATATATCTTTTGACCAATAAAGCAGTGAAAGCCTTCAAGACTTGCTTAGATAATTGGTGGACAGAGGCAATAGAATATGGAGTACCTACGAATTTAATAATGACAACAACAGGCCGATATCCGATAAGATTTAGTCAGGTGAAATACCTTGATAAGATAAATAAGGAAATTTTGTTCAGTAAATTATAGTATGTATATTAAATGTATTTGAAATAATTTTGAATGATATTTATTTTTTAATTCAAAAAAATTTAGATGGCATGGGCAAACACTTTAAGAGTTGGTTGTGGCATAACCTACTGTCCTAATAGCATGTATCCGACTCATGTTTTCTGCAAATATAATCTACCGTAATTTTAAAATAAAATACCATTAGATATAAATTTTAATTCTAGAGGAAATAATGCAAATGAAAAAATATATGAGCCAGGTCCAGTTTGTAGTGGATGTCCCGTAGATATTAATGGACAGTTAAAATGCCAATATGGACTTTGTACCGAATTTTAAATGAAAAGATTATTCAATAGAATAATTTTTAAACGATTAAATAAAATATATTTATTGTTAAATAATTAATTTTTTTAAAATCTGAGTCAGAAATTTAAAATTCTTAATTTAAAGCTTAATTTAATTCATTATTTTTTATTGATAATCAGGGAATTTTAAACAAAAACACTGAAAAGGATATACACTAAACATGAACTGGGCTTTAGCTATTTCTTCCTTTAGCTGATACAAAATGTTATTCGCTGACTGGGAGCGAACTAGCTAGCATCTTCAGTTGATCGGATTGATGTTATCCATTACATAAACCCGCCTCCTGCATATCCTGAGGAAGAAAATCTTGGTTTCAATCCTTAAAATCCTATCCACGTTTAAGTGCAAAAAAGATTTTAAATTATTTAAAAAATTCTAGAATATTTTATGCGTTAAAAATTTATAATTTAAATTAATAGAATTTTGGATTTGTCTGGAAAAACGTGGAATTTTGTTAGTTAGTTAGTTGGATAGATGGTGATTAAATGGTTGGGCGGATTAAAATTTAACTCTAACCTTTCCGTTTTTTTCACTAAATATAAAAAAACTGTTGATAGTGAACCAAGCATCTATTCAAATAAATATGGACATATACATATATAAGAATGAAGATTTTAACAAATCTTAAAATAAAATCTAAATAAAATAATTTAAAATAAAATAAAACAATGATGATAATATTAAGCATTGCTCTTTTCTTCTCTACAGGTAGTCAAAAAATTGGAATTATTTTTTTTCAAATTTTAAGATTTAATATTAAATTTATTAAAAATTATTTAGTATATTCTTCTATATATAAAAAATAATAGTAAAACTTTAAATAAAATCTCGTATTTTCTATATTTTCTATATTAATTATCCTTTCTCACTCTCTAAAAATTAATTAATTACCCCCTCCAAGTTAAGGAAATAATTATCAAGGGCCCTTAGTTAGATTTATTATAATATCATAAATAAATTCTTCTTTAAATAAATTTTGATAAAATTTATTTAATTTATTAAAATTTAAGTATGCCTTCAATTATCAAAGACTTCATCGGCACAAATAGGTTTAAATGAAGCTAAAATGACTGATGAACTTAGAAATGTAATATTAAATGCTCACAACGATTTCCGTAAAAAATTGGTTAATGGAAAAGTTAAAGATGCTAAAGGAAATTTGCCAACTGGAAAAAATATATATAAATTTGTATTAAAAATAAATATTTAGAGAAAATTTTTAAAAGAAAAATTCTTTTTAGAGCTATAACAAAAATAAGGAATATATTGCTCAAAAAACAGCAAATATTTGTAAAATGGAACACCCCGGTACTGTTGGGTATGGCGAAAATTTGTATGCAAACAGTTGGGCTATGGATAATTTGAGTAAGTTTTTACATCCAGTTAAAATGAAGAGATAAAGATAGATTGTCTAAAAAATAATTGAAAAAATAATTTTTGGAATAGTTATGTTTAAAAACTTAAAATTTATTTTAAAATTTAAAAGAAATTTAATATTCGAATTAAATAAAAAAATTTTAAAGCCGAAGCCATGCTTGGTGCAGCAAATGGCTGGTGGGGTGAAAAGGATGTTTGCCCTATAAATGAAAACAATTTAAAAGTTACTGACAAAGTATTTGATAAATGTGGACATTGGGTCCCTGTATGTTTTTTTGTTTATCTATTTAAATTTAAATTTATTAAGATGGCTTGGTCTCACACGACGGAAATATTTTGTGGTGTTCAACTTTGCCCACCACAATTTTGGTGTTCTAATTGGGTAATTAATATATAGTTTGTAATTAGCTGTGTTCGGTGCCAAAACAGAGCTGTAAACCTGAAAATAATTCTGTGTTTTAAATTGGTGTAGTTCTTTAATTTAGCCAAAAAACTAGTTTTGACAATATCTTAGTTCAATAATATCATCCATATTATCACAGTAATTTAACAGAAATTTTTTTGGAATGAATATTTTAATTTCTGAAAAAAGGGCTAAAATTTATGTTAAATGTTATAAATTTAATTAATATATAAAATATTACAGAAACCTCCATGTTATAATACAACACTTATTTCATGCAATTATTATAATCCGTAAGAGTAATTAAATTTATTTTGAAATTCTTTTTTTAATTAAAGAACAAATGATGCAGGGAATATTCTCATTTATGAAAAAGGACAGCGATGCCGTAAAGATTCTGACTGTACTTGGTATAAAAATTCAAAATGTGAAATAAAGACTGGACTTTGTTTAGCACCAAAAGATGCTAAAGATCCAAAAATTAAATAAATATAAATTGATTTAATAAAATTTAAAATTGTTTACTCCCATGAAAATATGTAGTCCTTAAATTTTCTATATAAATGTTAATTGTCAACGAATTTATCTATGTATTACCAAGTATAAATTCTGTAAGGAGTTGGCAGTTCCTAAAGAATTCCCATCGCTTATCCGAATATACGTTAGTGATGCTCGGGTATCCCGACTCCCGACACCCGACTCGGGAAATTTCCCGAGTTTTTGGCCTCCCGATCCCGACCCCGACTCCCGATGTCAATTCCCGACTAAGTCGGGAAATTTTTACACCCCTAAGAATGGATTTTTCTGACAAAATTATATTTTCATTTATAAAAAATGAAGAAATCTGGCTTCTTGGTCTTCCAAAATTCCCAAAATTTTCGCCTGCGGCGCTGAAAAGGGAAGATTTTTGGCTTAAGGATCTTCCAAATTCCTCAAAATTTTCGCCTGCGGCGCTGAAAATTGAAGAATCTGTGGAGTTGTAGTATAGAAGATTTCGGTGATTTACTAGGATTATGGTGAATTTGAAGAGATAACGAGGATTTGCAGTAATAAAGAGAGATATCAATGGATGATTAATGTTGCACAGGGGGTGTTAATACTAGTGTTCGGCAAATGACCTTTTCCGGTATTCGGTATCGGTATACCGAAAAAATACCGATACCGAAAAATACCGTTTTTTTCAAAAATTGACCGGTACGGTATCGGTATCGGTATACCGGAAAAATACCGATACCGGAAAATACCGTCTCAATATTTTCGGTATACCGGCCGGTATTCGGTATTCTTTTAAAAAATTTAATAAAATTTTTTTATTCTATTTTTAAAATCTTAACAATAAATATTTGTAATTTAAAAATGGTAAAGTTTTATTTAACAGTGATACAGGGGATCATCATCCAAATCCCATTTATTTTCTTAATCCGCCTATATCCCTCTTAATCCGACAAGATTCCATGATACGCCCATGATCAATGCTGGCTCCGGGTGGAAAATGAATGGATAATATTATTTCGGGGCTTTGTGTAGGTTATGCGGATACGAGTGAGAGGCTACGGATCATGAGATCCGTAGCTCTATCCCTCTCTTTTCGCTCCGCTAGCTTAAATTTTGAGAATTTATTTAGGCCACGAGGAACACCCAAGTTCCGGAAGGCCAGGGGCCTATTCCACAAAGCGACATTGACATCAATCCACAAAGCGACATTGACATCGGTATACCGGAAAAAAATACCGCGGTATACCGGGAAAAATACCGCGGTATACCGTACCGTGCCGAACACTAGTTAATACTATAGAGGGATATGATAAGATATGTGGCTAGTTCACCAAAATTCCACCAAAATTGAACGTAAAAATATTTTTCTCTGTTTCACTCTCTTTTCCTCTATTTCACTCCAATGGTGGATTCTAAGGACTTAAGACACTGATTATCTCTGCGTTTACCAGGTTTTTTGGACAGGCTGTTGGCTTATCTTTCCAAATAATTGGGGAAGTAAACTCTTAAGTTACCCTTAAAGATCGTTCAAGACCCCTTTCTATTTCACTCCAATGAGAGTCAAAATTTTTGGCTGCGGCACAAAAAATGGAAGAAATCTGACTTCTTGACCTAAAAATTCTCAAAATTTTCGCCTGCGGCGCTAGTAAGGAAGATGTCTGGCTTCTTTACCTTCCAAAATTTTCAATATTTTTGCCTGTGATGCAAAAAATCGGAATTTTTGGCGCCGAAGGCGCCAAAATTTTTTGGAATTTTTGGAAAATTTTTTATTGCTAATTCCCGACTCCCGATCCCGACTCCCGAGGTCATTTCCCGACCCGACTCCCGTTTCCCGATTCCCGGGTTTTTTCTTCTCCCGAGCATCACTAATATACGTAGTCGGGTTTAAAACCAAAAATCTTGTTGTGTCAGTCATTTTAAGGTTCCGGGTGTTCAAAATTTCCAAACTTATATTTTATAACGAATAATAAAATTAACAACAAATATTAATTTTCAAAATTTATTCTACTAAAATTTAAATATAAAAGACTAATAATATCACGTTGATTTCTACAAGCTATAATAATATAGATATTCTCTGCAATCGTACATTTAAATTATCATACAAATTTTATTTCGTTTATGTTTGCGGATTTTCAAAATTATATTTTAATACGATTGCAAACGTTTTAGCTTAAATAAAGCTATGAGTTTTATAAAAAAATTTTTTATTTACTAGTTTGTTTGGGAAAAAATATGATTAAATAAAATAATCATTTAAACGACTTAATATTTAGTCGAAATTCTACCAACTACTAAATATATACAATTTTTTAGTTTTTAAATAAACTTCAAATATTCTTCACAAAATATTGCAGAGATTGCAGCACTCATTATTAACACGAGCATATTTTTTGTTGAACTTTTTAGTTTCCTTCTCAAGGCGATCTTTGCGGTTCTGTTCTTCTTCCTGTGTCTTTTCTAACTGTTGAGCTATCAACTGGTCAGGTGTCTATAAATTATTTAAATAAATTTATCGGAATTAATATTTTAAAATATTTTTTATCTAGATTGATATTGTAGGCTCCTAGGCTTCTCTCAAGATAATATTGACTTAGGAATAGATGCGGATTTTATTAAATGCCGAGCCCAACGATTCGACCCTTCTTTCGGGATAGGGCCGAATTATTCACTGCTAAAAGTTTTCTTACTTAATCTCACTTTCCTCTCATTTAACAGATCGTTTAATCTAAATGATTTAGCACTAAGTTTTAGCGTTTTAGACAAAAAATTTAAAGAATTAGAGAAAAATTAAGAAAATTTATAAATCTTTCAAATACCAGAAAATAACGCGATATATCGATAAAAAATATCGCGCTATAAACTAAATAAAAATAATATTTACTACATATAGTAAGAAACCCAAGTAAGCTCATAACCTCTAACTCGGTGTTAAAACTTGGAGTTTCATTTCAGATTATTAAATTAATTTTTTATTTAATTCTTATAAAATTTACCAAGGTATAGTCGAGATCCTGAATTGGACCGTCGTGATTCTCATAATGCTGTTCGGTATTCACATTATCAAGGTTGATTTCGAAAAGCTTAGATATTAAAAATATACATACATATTATTAAATAAATATTTGTATAAATAGAATTTTAAATTTCCAGACAAACTTTTTATTTTAGAACTGAGACTATGATTTTATGAAAAATTATAATTGTAAGGCCGAGATCATCATTAAGTTAGTTGAGGAATAATATCGCTCTATAGTTTGGGCTAAGTAACGGAAGTTCCCAGAGAAGTCCAAAGTGCACAAACGGCCTTTCCCAGAAAGGAAATAAGCTTACTTATCTGATCATACATATAAGCCACATTCACTTAGCCTTAAGGCATTTCTAGGAACAAGTGAGCAAGCAATAAAAGCTTAGAGAAAATAGGGAAATAATTGTCAGCTGACTAGTCCTCTCTTCTATAAATTAGCAACATTATGCCACCGGCTTGTAAAGGAAGTTTATATACCAGCTGCTAGTCTAGTGTCCGATCCAGAGGGAATGCGTCTCCCGATCCGAAACTTTCCAATATACTGCGCTTGCCTATAACTCTGCAGATTCACACAAGGACGCATGCGACACTACAATCTAATAACCCCATTAAGGCACTGGGAAACTGGACCAACCGCTTTATTTAAATATAATATTTTACAACTGATCCATTTTCAGATTGACTTCCATCTGATTCATTCTCATCATTGTTAATCCCATTAACATAAGTAACAGGCTAAATTATGTGTACTATATTATAAGTATTTGATTTCAAAAGATAAATGAGTTAATTCAGGGAAATATTCAGTCAATTCTTATTTTAAAAATTAAATTTAACTTGCATCATTTGTTCGTGCCTGGTTTCTATACATAGCTAATGAATAATCAAGAATCAAAATGAATTTTAATAAGATGAAATAATTAGAAGTTCTCATTTTTGAAAATGAATGTTATTTAATCTAAAAAATATGAAAATATATTGTAAAGCCTATAAAGTTTCCTCCCATCGAGGAAACAAGAGCTTAGTTTGAAAAAAATTTGCGTTGTAGTGAAAATGGATATGAAATGAAACTACTAAGTATTGGAGATAGGATTAGGTGGCAGTGTCTAGAATCAACTAGTAAAGCCAAGCTTTTTCCTAACTGAGGAAGCAAACTTTTCCTTAAGTAGCTTTAAAGTGATTTTTAATAGTTTTACTTAAATTAATTATTTATATGTAAGTCCGACAAAGAAAAAAATAAATAAAAAATATTATTTTTAATGTAAATATTTTTTATTCGAAATAAATTTTTAAATAATTTGATTAATAATCGCTTAATTAAGAGTGAATTTATTAAGAGGTGGAGGGAGGGCATGCTCGCTAATTTGCCTTATTTAAAAAATAGACATGTAAGAATTAGACATGTAAAAATAGACATTAGACATAGAGAAAAGAAAAAAAGAAATTTTACCCGGAATCCGACATTTTCCGCGAAAAAGTTTTCAATAAAGGGAAAAATCTCGCTTCTTGACCTTTCAATAATCTCGAAAAAATCACTCATATCATTTTAATCTCTCAATTCCCGCTTAATCCAGCCTTCAAATCCTCTGATATTATTCATAACACTTAAATTGGGGTATTAAGAGATTGGGAACATTAAGGAGAATTCAAGTGAACTGACCCAACCCAATACTCGAAAAAATTTTCTTCTTAGTGAAATGTTTTTGTCACTGCGATAGAGGCCAGTCATGTTGAGCGGATCTTACATTCACGGTGTGACTTTGAGGTCTCATTTCACAACTTTATTTAGCCTTGAATCTTGCATGTGCGATTCAAATGTATAGGGGATGTGTAATTTAAATTCATATTACATAATAATACATACATATGACTACACTTTAATAAAGGCGGCATTCAATATTCTTAATGAATGCCGAATAAATATAAAAATTGCCCTTTATAAAAATATTTTTAAATTTGCCCTTTTATGTATAAATAAAAGTGCATACAAAATGTCCTTTTTATGTATGATTATCTCAGTAAATTACTGTATTTTTAGAAAAATTTTTATTAAATAACCCCAGGCTGAAAATTCCACTGTTCAGATGACAACTTTCATTTTCAAAATATGCAACATTCTCGATCAACAATTCTAGTTCTATCGAAAATTCCACTTTATATTCGTCTTCAATTCCATCTTCCTCCCAATAACAAATTTTTCAGTTAAATTTTATCAAAATTCTCTTTATCAATAAATAAAAAGAAAACAACAAAAAATAATACATAAAAATAAATTTTAAATGAAGAGAAAATTTTAAAAGATGTCATTCAATAATCACTCAATAATTTTTATTTATTATTTTACTTAAAATTTTTTATATAATTTTAAATAAAAATAAAAAAAATTTTTTTTTTATTTAAAATTATTTTTTAATAAAAGAAAAGTTCACTTTTAAATTAAATCTTTTGAGAAAAGCGATGACTCAAACAAAATTTCGTTAATTTTTATATTTTTCAAAATTGAAAAAATAAAAAAATAAAAATTAAATTTAACTCTTTAATTGTTTTTTTACAAATTTAAATTTATTTTAAGTATTTATTCTACAAATATGTTTCCTTTCAGAATTTTTACAAAAAATTGTGCATTTATTGTCATAAATTGTATTCAGAAGTAGTGAACATATTTTCAATTTTTAGGTTCTATGTCGTAAACTAAAAAGCCAAAAATTTAAAGACTTCCATTGGCAAAATTTTTGTAATTTTCATTTTCACTTTAATAATATTTTAAATTTTTTTACAATTTTCGCTTTTTATTTTTCATTATTTTAACCACTATCAGAATTTTCCAGTATATCTAGATATAATTTTTTAGAAATTATTTCAGAATTTATCCAACACAAATGTACTTTTTAAAATAGAAAGATGTTCGACTCTCATTCATATTCTCCTATCCATAGGGCCGAAGCCGTGCTGAATCCATACCCAGAATATAGAGGAATATTGGGAGGGGAGTATATTTGGACTTCCTAGGAAGAGCTTCAGGGTTGATCAGGTCCTTCAGCAATTCCCCATACTCAAATATACACAAACACACACCAGCTGGTGGAAATTCCTATTTAACAATTTAACACAAGTTCATAATATTTACTAAACACAAAACTAACTAACTGACAATAAAAAGGCGATTGAAATCAAAATGTGTGAAAAAGGGGAGGGATTTAAAATTGCATGAAATAGAAATAAATGGGATATGAATACAAACTCCAAAAGCACAAACTCCGAACATGCTCAATACCGGGTTCTACCTTACACGTCCCTTTCCCCATGAGACCGTCCCTGGTCTCTATCTAGACTTTTCCGACTCTAATTTCTCTACTTTTAAAAACATTTTTCCCTCCTACTAGTAACCTGACCATTTCCCTTTTCATACCGAATCAATAAGCTCTCTGATGCCTGGCTTAGCCTATTTTCATGATGTTTTCTCTTTCTTTTACTTTCCATGCTCTTCGAGCATCTCTCTTTCCTTTCCTTTTGGACCGTCCCTGGTCCACTCTTATTTTACATTTTCCTTTCAAAGTTGCTTATTGATTCGTGTATTTCTTTACATGGTCATTTTCTAGTAGTTGGGTTATTTTTCTTTAAGAGTTTAGAAATTATTGTGGGTAAAGTCTATATATTTCTGGGGTATTCCTTGTTTTTGGCTAACCTAGTATGAGCATATTCATTAAAATTTTAAAAACGTGTTTTAAGTGGGATAAGGATTGGAATTGTAAAAATGCGTCAAAATATTTAAAAAAAGGATCCAGAGATTACCTAAGTAAAATTAAATGACAAATTAAATTGTGGGAATGTAAATGGCTAAAAAAATACATTCTTATGAAATTAGTAAGGCTGATTTAAAAGTGGCAAAAAAAAATCAATTAAATGATCTGACAAAAATAAATCTGGGTAAAGTTCAATTAAGTAATGTGAAAATTGGCATTTGGGATTTAAGTAAGTTGAATAAATAGTAACAAAACTTATTCTAGCATTTAAAAAGGTGGGAGAATGATATAAATATTAGCAAAAACAATTTTTGAAAAATCTTAAATGAGATATGGAGGGAAGTAAAATTGAATGTAAATTGGCAAACAAAATTAATTGATTTGAAAAATAATTAATTAATTAATTAATTAGAGCAAATTGTTAAAATCATGAAAAAAATATTTTTGAAGGGTTTCAATGAAATTTCTATATGAATTGTAAATTTTGGGTGTAGAAAAATGACATTTTGAGAAATTTTGGAAGGGGAAAAATTCAATGTAACAGGCATAATTGATATAAAAAAAAAGGAACATGAAAATAAATTTAAATTATTTTTAAGGCTTAGATTGTGAAGAAATTCTGGGGTAAAAATAATGATAATTTAAAATACATTAGTGTGTCCTAGTGTTAATATTTTAGTAAATTCAAAACATTTAAAGGAAAATTGTGGAAGGTGGAGGCGAAAAATGGGAAATTTGTCTAAAAAAATGTAAATAAACACAAATAATATGGGGGACAAAATGTATGTGTTTTAAAACCTAAAAACATTCAACTCATTCTAACAAATTAAATGAATAAAAATAAATTAAAAAAACAATTTTTAATATTTTCCTCTTCCTCTCCATGAATCTTTGCGCCAAGTTCCATAATTGTTTTCCATGCATTCGCGAGCGATGTGTCCATGGCCTCCACATTTGTAACATTGCTGCATTTGATCGGTTCTAACAAAAGTAGTTCCCTGCCATTGTTGCCATACATTGGGTGCTTGTCTCTTCCTAAAATTGGGAGTATAGTATGTGGTATTATTTATATTTAAATCATTAAAATCTCTTTCAAACCAATCTTCAGCTCCACTAGTACTTGGTCCATCTCGTCTCCAAGTTTCATTTCTAACCATTCCACTCGTTGAAGGTTGTTGTTGTTGCTGCTGGGGAACCACCTCATCAACAAAGTTAGCTACAACTCTCCCACTGGCGGACAACAGCTGGCCAAACCTATCACGTTTACAAGATCCACTTCGGAGGACATTCAAATACTCTTGACCAACAACCATTGTAAAATCTGAAGCACGATCAATGAACCTGCTCCAAACTTTACCACCTCTCAATGTACCGATGTCACCGACGAGGAAAAGTCCATGCTTGGCACGACTCAAGGCAACAGTTGCACGACAATCATCTCTCAAGAAGTCCGAGGAATCGCCAAGGCCGCCACTTCTGTTGGAGGATCTTGTAGTGACAAGTACGACAACATCACATTCCTGGGCTTGATACCCATCAACACTAACTACCAAAACATTCCAATTCAATTTTTCAAACTCCTTTTGGATGCATTCCTTTTGAAACAAATATAAACAAATAACGACGACGGAAATATTTGGCGAGACTTTTTCATACAAGGAGGAAATCAGTTGAATTGCCGAAGCAGTTTGCTCATCATTGGTGAGAGAATGGGAAATAATATCCTGACGACAAGTTCCAACAATATTCAGTAGCACAATCGGACAATTCTGCATTGGTAGGGGGAATCGGGAGGTTGTTAACAACGCTCTTTCATCCTCACCTCTGCCTGCCTCAATATTTTCTCCATGCGACTCGTAGGAAGCATACGAGACAACTTCTACCAAAAGAGGGTGCATTCTATAGCAGACAGTCAGTCTAGTATGCTTAACCAAAGTCGACAAGACCAACTGTTCGACCATGCTCTCCAGGCCAAAGCCATAGTGGAGACACTTAGGTAAGTTCTGGAGATGAACACCAAGTTGGTGTTGGTCTCCAGTGACCAACACCTTTTCAAGTTTAGGAAGACGACAAATAAGATGAGCGAGCTCAGTAAAACTTCCTTGAGTTGCCTCATCAAAAATTAGAACTGATGTATCGAGCAACGAGGAATTCACCATTGCCTCAGCCATGGATGACGTGGCAAACACAATGCGTAATCTGGAGAGCTCTGCAAGGAGAGACCCCATCTTACATTCATTGGTTAACCTTGGCCTACGTTCAAAATTTTCACAATATTGGTCGATTTCCTTCATGTCAGAGTTTCCAAGATTTCTCAGAACTTCCTCTGATTTCAATTTGGTGACTAACATATGCTGCCGAAGCTCGTTAATCATACCAAAATACTTATCTTTAGCATAACCCGAGAAGAAAGCGACAGCTCCTGAACGCTCCATCTCAGGGCTACCTAATACTTCTTCCAATTCACGAGCTAACTTTGCCAAAGGCAAGTTCGCTGCTGTGATAACTGCTACCTTAACATTAGTCACAATGGACAACATTATGGCAACAACAACAGACGCCACGTGCGTTTTTCCAACTCCAGGCGGAGCCTGTTGGAACACAAATTTACAACCCTCTTCCAACAAAATTTTGGCCGTTTCCTGCTGTTTTCTATTCAATAATCTCATTAATGGGTGAATCCTTTCAACTGCCGAAGCATCCCAATCTTCTACATCATCATCGACTTCAAATTCCCTGGCCAGTAAAGCGCGAAGAAGTCTTCCTTGGTTAGTGTCTTGCAAGGATAAGGTTGATGGCATATTTAAATCAAAGCATTCTCGACGACTCTCCAACCCTTTAAACAAAAACGGATGAACTACAATGAAACCTCCATCCTTGGCAATTTCCAATTCTTCCTCGACATCTCTGTTCTTCCTTTCCTGGACGTTGACAACCCTCACACTAATCCAAAAGTCAAATCTCTTGTTCCCAAAGGACTGGACCTGAGAAACCTCGATCTTTCTAATGACACCAGATGCAAAACTTGGAAGATGCATCTCCGACTTCAGGACTACTTGGTCATCTTCGTTCCAAACATCCTTCAAATTTTTCACCTTTGCACTGTCAATCTCAGTAAAACCTAGACGAAACAGTTCATCAACAAAAATAGCAATGCCTTCGAACCTATTTTCAACAATTTTCCTTCTTTCATCTTCATACGAAAAACCAATTGCTGCACTCATTATACCTTCAGACAATTCAACTTCATTCTGTGTCATTTCAGGTAACAGAGGGTAAAATATATTTTTTCCATTCCTTTTATATGGCCAAGGCCCGTGTGCTTCTACTGTTCCAAGAGTACCCATTCCTTGTTGAATGACTTCTTCAGAACCAATTTTGTATTCAGTCATGTGTGGGAGGACATACGATTCATCGACAAGAAAGTTTGCAGGTAATTTAGCGACCGAAACTTTAACTAATTGACCAATTTCAATCTCATTTAAGTTTAGTCCAATCAACTGACGACGATAACAACGAGTGGAGACTTGAAGTTTCGAAGCGATGACAATACAGCAAGACCTGACATCTTTGGTTTCTTTAATCTTGATAACAACACCAGAACATTCAACTCTTTCCGCATACGAGATGAACTCAATACAAGAGACGGTGGCCTGACTGTTGATGCGACTATGAAACCAAATTTTCCTATACCGTGTCACTTCTCCAGCATTCTTAGCCAACACTTTGTAGCCTTCTCGCCATTCAAACTCAGATACCCAAACCGAGTCTCCGAGCTGTAATTTGGCAACAAAACCATCACTCTTCTCTGCCAGTTCATTCTTTATCAGAACAAAATGTGGCCAGCTTTTATTCGTGGTTGGATTGAAACGAGCTCCAATGACTCCATTCTCTTCCACCTGACAAATCAGGTATTCTACTATCTTCTTTTCTTTCTCTTCAACATTTTCTTTAGGCATTTCTTCCGTGGTTTCATTAATTTTCTCTTTCTCCATTTCTTTCCGTTTTATGGCCGAAGCCTGTATATTACTGGTGGAACAACTACTGGTGGAACAACTCGGCTGATTTACTGGAGGACTATTATCAGCGGATGACTTCGACATAGCAGACGGAGGGATATTGGTGGACTTGGGAGAGTTAGTAGGTAAAATTGTTGATGATAATGGCGGGAACTCAACCAAATTATTCAGATCCAGAATATGTTGTCTCTTTTCCATTTCAATCTCTGAAATAAAAGGTACTTAGATTCTTTTTTTAAAACATTTAATTTATTTTTCATTAATTTAAATTTATTTTTGGATTTATCAGGTTTATTCAATTTATTTTAATTTAGATACTTATAAATACTTAAACTACTAACTCAGAAGCCTCGTTCGAATATCGGTCAGAATGATGCCAAGAACATTCTTCCCGGGCCATCTATTCTTCTCAACAATCCTCGGAGAATGAATGTCCACTCCGCAACCCCAGTATAGATCCCGTGAGGTTGCTTCGACTAAAAGAGATTGCCCAGTTTGGAATAACATCTTTCTTAATTCCGGATTCTGACGATATTTAAACCAATTAGCAATTGCCATAATTAGGATAGAAACACGTCTCCATTTAGAATGATCAAAATTTCTAATTCGTGATCCAATTCTTTTAATCAAAGCCGCGTTTTTAGTGGAGAGAATTTGTTGAGCCGACTCAAAGTCTCCGAACAGTAGAGCCTTATAATACATGTAGTATTGTTCTGTACAACAATAATCAATTCCATCGATTGTAAGTAGACAATTGAAATGATTTGAGAATACAAATACCTTAGTAAAAAATAAAGCCAATTTTGTTCCATCAAGCGCTGTAGTTATGACTGGCTGTTTCATCTATATTTATTGGAATTTTAATATTATACTTTCTCATTTTTTTTAAATTATATTTTATTTACAAAAATTATATTTATTTATTATATTTATTTATTATTTAGTTATTATTTATTTATTTTTATTATTATATTATATATATATTAATTTTATATATTTTTCCTTGCAATTGCCGAAGCTATTGTGAGAATCTTTTGCTTTGGATTTCTTCTTAAATTGTATCTACCTAATCCCTGACGTCCTAATATTTCATCAGCTTGACTACTTTGTTCTACAGCTACATTCGGTTCAACAACATTTTTATGCGAAAATCCAGGCATGTCAACTATTTCCTCTGCGTTAACCTCTGCTAACGCCTCTAATTCCTCATTTTCTAACCTAGGCGTTGTACAAACGGGTTCGTAAGGTAAAGGTTCTATACATTTCTTCAACTGGTTAATATGAACTATTCTAGGGTTAGATTGGGGTGAACTACAACTCACTATTGTCACACGAACACCATTAATCTCGATGACTCGGAATACACCCTTCCAGGGAAGATGGAATTTCTTTGAAGACCCGACTTTTCCAGTATAATTCCGAAGAAGTACCCTATCACCTATTGTAACTGTTGGATTCCTAAATAACTTATCATATTGTGCCTTTACTCTTAGCTGTGCTTCGCTATTAGCTTCTGCCGCGTATTTCCATGCGCATCTTAAGGACACGATCAGCTTCTGCTTTATCTCTTGCTCATCATTTAGGGCTATTGGTTCTCTTATTCTGGGATCTAAAATTAAATCAACACAGAATATTGGATCACGTCCATACATTAAAAAGAAAGGAGTTTCATTTGTCGATTGGTGGACTGAGGTGTTATAGCAAAAGTTAGCGAACGCTAAATGTTCATCAAAATCAGGCTGATCATTGGTGATGTACTTGGCAAGTATATTATGGAACGTCCTGAATGATCTTTCTGTCACAGCATTGCCCTGACTCCAATGAGGAATAGCGTAAGTTTTATTAATATAAAGCATTGCACATAAACTCTTAAAGAAATCTGAGGTGAAAGCCGAAGCATTGTCTGTTATTAATTCAGTGCAACCTCCAAAACGTAAATAACATTGCTTGAGGAAAGCCGAAGCTATGGTAGACGCCCTTGCATCAGGAATTGGTACTGATATCACAAACTTGGTAAACCAACATACAATGTTTAAAATATGCTTATTACCATTTTGTGTTTTAGGAAAAGGTCCGGCCAAGTCAAGACCAACTTTGGCAAAAAGCGTGTTTACTGGTGGCATGCACATTTCAGCTCTATATGGAGGATTTGGAGAATGCCTAAGCTGACAGGTAATGCACTGTTTATACCAAGTCACTATGTCTGAGTGCATTCTGGGCCAGAAATATTTCTTGCATTTTCTGAAGGTTTTCCCAAAGTCCATGTGTCCCCCACCTAACTTAGTTGTGTGGAACGAATCAAAAATCATGGCTCTAAGCGAGATAGGAATATAGATTCTAGGCTTATGATCCTTGTAGTGATGGTAAAGCACACCCGACTCTAGACAAAGATCTTTTGCCAAGGCTGCATACTCATCCTTTTCCCCTTCAGTTATGTCATTGGGGAAGTTTCCTGTTTTCAAAAATTTTATCAAAATCGATGCTTCGGGGTCTTCCATTTGTTCATTTCTAATATCAACTTGATGCATTTCACCCTCAATGGACCTTAAAGACAACGTTAATGCAAATACTTCGTGGACTACTCTCGGTTTACTTTAAATGGCTAAACAAACAGGGAATTCAGCTATGTCTTCCAATTCACTAATTTTATCAACTTCTTCAGGGGACAAATCTTCATGAGGAATTCTCGAGAGAGCATCAGCTAAGGTATTTTGCTTACCAGCTATATGCACTATTTTAATATTATAGTTCTGCAATTCTACAAGCCAACGCGCTAGATGCTGGTGAGTTTCAGCCTTTTTCAAGAGAAATGCCAGAGGCTTATGGTCAGTGTGAAGTTCAATACTTGACATGAAAATAAAAGGTTTAAATTGCCGAAGCGCGAAAATAATAGCTCCTAACTCAATCTGAACCGGTGGCCAATTTCTTTCTGCGTTGGAAAGAGTTCTGCTGCAGTAGCAAATAACTCCATAGACCTTTTTCTCTTCATCCCATTGCATTAGTGCCCCACCATGACCTACTTGCGATGCATCACAAAATATATGGAAAGGTTTTGAATAATCAGGGAAAATTAAAACTGGCTTTTCAGATAATATTTTCTTAATTTTATCAAAGGCTTCTTGTTGCTCCTCACCCCAAGTGAATGGTTTTTCTTTTCGTGTTAATCTTGTTAATGGTTCAACTATTGTAGAAAAATTTTGCACATGCTTTCTGAAGAAATTTGCCATTCCAATTACATGTCTGACCTCTCTGACCGAAGTTGGAACTTTCAAGTTTAAAATTGTTTCCGTTTTTCTTAAACTAGGCGTATATCCTGCCGAATTTACAATAAAACCCAGAAACTCCATGCTTGCCGAAGCAAAAACACACTTTTTGGGACTTAATTTTAGATTAAAACGCCTAAATCTTTCAAACACACTCCTTAAGGCTTTAATATGCTCTTCAAAATTGTCAGACTTAGTAAAAATCAAGATGTCGTCAACATATGCAATGACATTATCAAGCCCTGTTAAAACATGCGCCATTATTCTTGCGAAGGCACTAGTGGCATTTTTAAGTCCAAAAGGCAAATTTACCATCTGATAGATTTTGTCTTCTGTAATAACTCCACATTTCCTTGAAGCTCTTTCACTAAGTTTAATTTGCAGATAACCGCTAGCAAGATCAAGCGAAGAATAGTACCTACAGTTACCAACTTTTTCTAAAATTGTTTCAAGCCTGGGGAGAGGAAAATGGTCCGGGACAGTCACTTCATTTAATTTTCTAAAATCAATGCATGGCCTAAGCCCACCATCCTTTTTTTGAACTAATACAATGTTAGAAACCCAAGGGGTATCAGACTCAACCATGACCCCTGAGGCTAATAATTGATCAATATGCTTCTGCAATTCATCCCGATACTTAAAAGGTACTCGATGCGGTCTGGAAGCAACTGGTTCCTCAGATGTTGTGATTATATCATGTTCGCCTGCTGTACAACTTCCTATATCATACTGGCTTTTGCTAAAAATGTCTTCAAACTCTTCACAAAGTTCTTTTAATTTATTAAGATCTTCACCCTTTACCGTAGCTTTATCAAAATTAATCTTATAGGTAGGATCAATAGTTACCCCGGTCTTCCCTAAGGAAAAGATTTCTTGAATATCTTCATTACAAACAGTTTCTGATAAAATATTCTCAGATTCAGTTTTAATTACTTCGCTTGCTAGACCTAATGTCTTTCCTTTAAATAATCTTTTTGTTACCCCAGTTGGATTGGCTAAAATTATTTTCACTACACCATCTTCTGGCTTGGCTACTACTGGCACAAAACTTAATCCTTCTTCTTCAAGTCTATCATCTATTGAGTGTATCCAGATATTATGCCTAAGCAGTTCAGGGAAATTTATCCTAGCCTTTATTAAGCATTGCTCATTGGGCCTTATCTCGCAAGTTTCCATTGAATATATTTTTAAATTTCTTAATGGCCTATTTACTCTGTTCTCAATGCATATCTGACTCCCTTCAATACGAAACAACTTGTTTCTAAGATCAACTACAAAAGGAGGCAGCAGTGCCATTGCATCACAACCCAAGATGAAATGATAATCGTGGTTATCCCAATGAAACTTGTCATTAAAAAGGTGAATTACAATCTCAGCTAACACTCCTGCTATTTTTAATTGAACCTTAGTGGCTTGTTTGGCACACATGGAATGCTCCGAGGCACTTTGAAGGTAGGTTTCAGTTTTAAAAATTTTTGTTCCTAACCATTCTGCGAGTGCTATATTTGCTACAGAAGTTATTGCACCAGTGTCAATCAAACATTTGACTGGAATACTATTTAAACTGACATCAATCACAACAGTATTAGCATTTGCTCCTAAAGTTCCTATAAATCCACTAGTTCTATTAATCCCTATGGTAGACCTAGGTCTTGTATTTGCAGTGCTTCTTGGTAAGGTATTGGAATTCGCGTTGTTTCTTATCGAGGGTGGCCAGGAAATAGATAATGGTCTGTTTACCGGTTCTTCATAAGCTTCATCTAGCTCTACAATGGGTTCTGGTACTCGACGAATGTCTAGCATTCTCCTAGGGGGTGGAGCCTTCTGAACTTCAGACCCAAAAATAAGTCTACCTAGTCGCCCATTACCCGCATACATTTGAGCAATAATCATCGAGAACCTTAATCCAAAATCTAGCGCTAAAATTACTACTAGGATTGAAATAATTGTCTCCCAAATGCTCTTATAATCACCAATTAATCCTTTCTCAATTTGATTTTCAACTTCTTGCCACTCATTCGACACAGATGTTGACACAATGGAATCTTTTTCATGAATTTGGTAAGTCATTTGACTAACTTTAACTAAATTACTTATAAATGCATGATCTTTAATATCAGTCATGTTCAAAAGGACTAGTTGATGAAATGCATGAGACTCAATACTTGGAATAAAATCAACAAAATTCATCTTTATGTCATGGGACTTTAATATCCTTGGCCTTACCGAAGTAATTTTCCCTTCAATTTGATCAACTTCTAAGGTCTGATCATTTATTTGAATGATTATTTTTCTAAATTCTTCGCAGGGACCCTTTTTAGATGTCGGAGATATGATCATTGTCGTGGGATCAAGAAACGCAAGGTGTTCATTGCTTTCAGTTTTTAAAATAATAGGCAAAAATTCAAAACAGTGATCTAACTTAGTGGGACGAAATTCAAAGTTTCCTTTGTCTATGGGTACACATGGCCATACTTTCATTAAGGATCTTGCAGACCTTTTTGCAACCAGATACGAATTAGAAAACATCGAGCGCGCCAAATCTGTAGGATCTGAAAGATAGGTTGACTCAGTCCAATGTTTGACCATTTCAGTGAATTCACAAAACGACCTCAGTGACTGCGCAAAAGCAAAATTTATGGCCTGGGTGATTGACGAATCAAGATAAGTGAGTTGAGATGCTAGCTGTGAGGAGGTTGCTACTCCATCATAAAACCTTTTCTTACGATTAATTTCAGGACTTCTCTTATTCCTCACCAAATTAGAGAACGAAAGTAAGACGGATCCTAGACCTTGATCGGATACGACAATATTTTGACCACAATCCTCAATAATTGTTTCATTTGCAAATGTAAGCCCTAGGCGTCCATCATCTGAAAGCCAAGTGGACCCCATACATCGGCCTTCCTTTTCCCCTACAGGAATAAAATTGCATTTCCTTTGATTGTCCACTTCCCAGATTATAACCGTTTTGTCCTCTAATATACACTGACCCTTTGTATATGGACAGTCACGAGTTATGCCTAGCGGGGTTACAACTTCTGAAGCGCCAAAATGTGAATCTATCCTACTCTCAAATAAGAAACAGTTTTCACTTGAAGTATTCTTCCAAGAAAATGAACCTAGAAACCACATCCTGGGGGTTAAGTCAATTTTATTTTCAGTCTGCCACAAATTATTATTTTCCTTAAGAATGCCTAGGCTACAACTGTGATGTTTTATCATTTGATTACACTCTTCAAACGAAACTTCCAATTCTTCATGAGTCATTTTCTCTTCAACTGAAACCCCTGTTATCGTTGTATATTTTCTAGCATTTTTCTTTATCTTCCTACAGGCCCATGCCTTTGTAGAAAACTCAATACTATTTGGGATATAAATACGCCTTTTCTCTATTACTGGTTCATGCTTTGCTGTAAGGTTAATTGTGGGACAGCTTGGAATGTCAGGCATTTCCCATAACATAGCCTGTTTGTGAGTTTGACAAATCATTGGCCCTTTGGGTATTAATACCGGATTAATTGCAAACGCACAATTACAAAACATAATTAGCATCAGAGATATACCCATAAGCGTTGGTACTCTTACTCTGTGTCCTTTACTTTCCCAACTGGTAATTTTCTTTGGTTCCTCTTTTTCTACACTAATATTTTTCTCCTTAGGCTGCTGGCTACTCTGAGCGATAGGTTGAAGTGACCTAATATTCCCTTGATTTGCCGAAGCATATTTCCCGCTCATTTTCATCTCATGAACTTGTACAGCTAAATTATCAAGCATTTCTCTCACTTCTACATTATCTTTTTCCTTAACATCTCTTGGTCCCCTATTTCTATTATAATTATCATTTGCTCTCCTCTCCCTACAATTGTACTGATCATGCCCCACGCGACGACAGTAGTGACAGAATGGTCGACTATTCCATCTTCTGTCATTCTGGGGACGCCACTGATTCCTACCTTGGTACCCCCCATAGCTTAACCTTTGAGCATTACTTGAAGTTGCGAACCTTGCTGGAGAATTTCTATTGAATCCCCTTAGGCCTTGTGAGGTATTACCAGAACTTATAGGTCTCCAAGTCGTAAACCTTCCTCTAGGTACTTGACTGGGGTGGTCCGAGATAGCATGTATTACTTCATTAGTGTTTCTTCCATCTCTCTCAGCAGCTACTTCAAGCTCTTGCACATAAGCTGTCAGTTTATCAAAGTCTTTCCTACCAATTAAGGGACCTACTAACTGAAGTGAGCGCTGAAACTCGGGTCTAACTTTCTCAGTGAAGCATCGGCAAAGAATTTCTTCTTTTGCCTCTGCTGATATGTGGGACGAGGTAGTATTTACAAGAGGTACTAGACGTTTGATAAAATCACTAACTAGTTCGCCTTCCCTTTGGTAGCAAGCTGCTAATCTTTTATATGCAAGTTCTCTGAAATGGGGACTATCCAACTTCGCTCTAATATTTTTAAATGCGTTTGGGATTGTATTCCTTTCAGATGGAAGTAAATTTTCAAAAATATTTCGCACTTGCGTACCTAGGTACAGTTTGAGACGATTGACCTTTTCAGCTTCAGACCAGGCTGTGCCGAAAACATCCAAATAATCCATAAACCTAAGTGTCCATTCATCAAATGCCGAGGCAGTCTCTCCAGAGAACACTCTCAATTGAGGTCCAGAGGAACTGCCTTCGCCCAAAACATATAATTGAAGATCACGATTCTGAGGTTCTCGTGTGTTAGTACCTCCATTGTTAGTACTTTGATTATTTCGTGTTTTATCCTTTTCATTCCCTAAGGAGTTTGCTAATCCTATATTATTTATATTACTTGAGCTCGGTTGGTGCTGCGGTGGAGGAGGTGGGATCTGCGTTGGTTTCAAGAATCTCGTTGCGCCGCTGCTTCTCCTTAATTCATCAAATTCTAAACTATCTCTCACTTCCAATTCACTTTTAAGGCTCTCAACACTTTCTTTAACTTTTTTCATATCTTCCCCAAGGGCATCAACTCTTTTGGCGACTGCGGCAAATCCCTCGTTTGTGTCCTTTTCCATTGTGTCTAATGCATCCCCCATCTTAGTTAAATCCCTGTTTAGTACCCTAAGGTTTCTGTTTATTGCATCTTCCAGAGAAATAGAGTCCTGATGGACTTTCTCTAACTCAGTTAGCTTCGCGGCACCGCTCAAAATTCTCCCTTCAAATAATTTTTTATCAACGGCACTTATGTCCGCATATTTCTCCATTTAAAATTATTATTTTTAAAATATATTTTTTTTTTTTTTTACTTTTTTATTGTATAGGGTTATATATTTTATTTATTTTATTTATATTTTAAATTAGCTTCTCAAATTATATATAGGAATGTATATTTTATTTTATATATATATTTTTTTTAATTAAATTTATTTTGTAAATTTGTAAATTTATTATATATTTTTTTTAACTTATTTAATTTATTTTTAATTTATTTAAATTTATTTAAACTTTTTTTTTTTTGTATTTAAACAGTTATTAAACCTACTTTAATTGATAAGAAGAGCAAAAACACACAAAATAAATTATTTGAATCCAAAAAGTAGCCGAAGCCAAATTAAAATACAATTAGTCGAAAAGGAGAGCTAAATTTGGGGAAAAAAAATTATTTTTATTTTTTCTATTTATTTTTTTTTTAATACCGTATTTGCTAAAATAATTATCCAGGGTAATTATTGTTTCAACCTCTCGCTGGAGGGATAATTATATGAGAGAGGGGCATTATTTCAGCATTTACGGTATATATTTTTATTAAAATTATGATTAGATACTAATATTGAAAGAGAAATAGCAAAGTGAAAAATATTTAGTAAAGTGAAAAGAAGAAAAAAAATAGCAAAGTGAAAAATATTTTTTGAAATTTCTAATTGGCTCTGATCAAAAAGAAACCAAAAACTCTGTAACAATAGCTAATGTACATATAAAACGATTGGACAAAATTTGCGGCAAATTTTAACAGCTTGATTGTCAGTGAGAGCACCTATTGCTGCTATTAGGATTTGTATGTAATGATTGCCTAATTTATTTGCATTTATAGACTCTAATTTATATTCGATATCAGTAAATCCGCATGACTTTAATAAATTTTCTCTCCAAATTACATTTAATTCCCTTGTAACGACCTTTTGTTGCTGTTTTTACTAGTTGATAAAAGTTTTTGGCGATAGTCTGTGCCATTTTTGATTGTTAGATAGAATCCGTTTTATTCCAAATAACTAATACTGTTCAATTTATTTGTAAAAGAGATAGGCTCATCAAAAACTAAAAGGAGAAAGAGGTAAAAGAAAAACAAAAACCGAAAATTGGGCACTTTTTATTTTACGAATAAATTGATTTTACAGTATTAAAACTAGTAGTTTATTCAATAACAGAGACGAACCCAAACATTAATACCTATTATGAAAACAACAATGACTTGGTTTTTGGGTTGAATCATTACCTCTTGATTATAAAAATTTGAAAGAAAAAGAAAAACAAAATGCTTTAAGCATTGCCCATTCAAGTTCAGAAAGAATAGCGAGCTAACGTACTGTAACCAGAACAGTAATTTTTCAATTAATTTTAAAAGCCCCTGACCGACGAGCTGTCCAGAAAATCTTATGCTTGTAAACAACGCTCCAATTTATTGTTGTTTTCACAAAATTACAAAATTCTTTTTATTTTAAAAAAAAAATATATGACAGAGAATAAGTAGATATTTATCAATATTAAAATCTCTAAAAAAATCGCCCAAAAATTCAAAATTCAAAAATACAAAAGACTATCCCATATTTACAAATTTATTGAATTTTTAGTATTGTGATTTTTCCATTAATTACAAAACAGTAAAAAAAATTCAACACAGAACAATAATTATGAAGACAATAATAAATCATAGCAGATCCCCATTCCTTTTTAATTGGGCTAAAATTTGACAGTTGGACAGTTCCTAGTTTTTACGATTTAAATTCCGTTATGAAAATCAGCAGAAAAATACCTACAGTATTAACCTCATGTATTATTCACTAACTAACAGAGTGGGAAATAAATAAGCATAGAAAAAATATTTGCCTCAAACAAGTTCAAAAATCGGGCTAGAGAAACTAACCAAAGAAAGGAAGAAACAAAAATTTTCGATTCCGAAATTGCTCCATATTTACAAATAAAATGAGTTTTCAGTATTGGAATATTTTTACCTGCCAATTATATGGGAAAAAAAATCAAACAAACATGAAGGCAACAATTTTCTAGCGAACAATGTTTCCCCCTTTCTTTAAGTTGGCCTAAAATGAACCAAAATAGACAGCTCCTCTTGGATTGAATCATTTACTTTTCATTTGAAGATTTACTGGAAAAATACTGAAATCAATGTCCATTTTAGTCCAATAAACAAAGAGGACGTTAGAAAAGAAAATATGTAAATACACACAAAAACAAAAAGAATTACTTTCAAGTAATTTCAATAACAGACGAGGGAATAAACCGAAGAACCGAACAACAAAAAAAAATTCTTCGGTACCTGGATACTGTCCTTATTTATTATTGTCTTCAGAGAATAACAAAGAGAATATTTTGAGTGTGTATAAATGTATTTTTGATTGATTGGGAGGATTGTAATATTTTGGTAACGCTAATACACCATAGAAATAATTACATTTTGTTTTTGTTAAAATCTCCTAAAATTGCCCAAGAGCGAGAAAAAGGAATACTGTATATTTTATCAACCAACCATTGGTGGTTTGCGATTAAACATCCGTAAAATCCTTAATTGGTGTTTGGATTGTTTTAGATTTGCCAAAATAAAATAGTGCCTGTTTTTGCTTTGATAACTCATTATTTGGTCATTTTAACAAAAAAATGTTTTCTTTTGTTAATTATTTCTATTTGTGTATTACCAACCCTTTAAAGAAAGAATATGCAATATATACATTTATATATTTAATAAATATGTAGACAACTAAAAAAAATAGTAAGGACGGAAATGATAGTTAGAGAAGAATTTATCAAAGAAGGAATATTGTATTTTTAAATACATTAATTCATGTGTATATTTTTTTAGCAGAAAATTTATTGTGAGAAACGTTCAAAACTTAAATAATTAATTCCAACCGAGGTATATATTCCCAATTTAAATAATCTATTCCACAAAAAAAAATAACAAAATAAAAGAAATAATTCCATTCAAAAATAAATTAGTTAACCCCAATAAAGACATAAATAAAGATATTTGACTTAGTGAAGAATTTTTGAGAAAGAAAAGAGAAAAAAAAATTTGAAAGAAAACTTTATAAAAAGAAGCAAAAAGAGCACTTAAAATAACCAAAATATTTCAGATAAATTATTTCCAAAAATTCAGAATCAAAAGAAATAATAACAACTCCATTTATTGCTAATGCTGTTGCTATTGTCTTGATACAACTAAAATTCTCTCCCACCAATAAAACTCTAATAAATAAACTATAACACTATTTGTACTCATTATTGAAGTAGCCGTACTTGCAGATATTTTAATTAAAGCTCTAGCATATAATTTTTGTTCAATCTGCGGTAAAATAATTAAAATAAAAGAGATTAGAATAAATATAGAGCCAATAATGAATAAATAATTTAATGAAATTGAATTAAATAATATATCAATTACAGTACTAAAAGGAATTCCAAAAATTATTCCGATAGATACAATTACAGGTCCAAGTATTACAATCCCAAAATTAACAAGGAAATTAAATAAAAGTATTAAAAAGGCACTTCCAATTCCAAAAAAAATGTTTTAATTGTTTTGTTAAAATTAAGTGTGAATTGAATGTGATTTAGATGAATATAAAAATTTGAAATTTTATTTATTTGGTAATGAGTAGAGGGAAAGAGAGTAGAAGTTTAAAAAAAATTATTTTTACGAATTCGAGAAAAATATACTCTCTTTTTGATTGGAAAAATGTAATTTGGGTAGAAAAAAAAATATAAAATCATTAAATATTTTTGTTCTAAAAACATTTTTTAATCTAAAAGTACATTAGCAATCAAGATAAAAGGTAAATTTAGGGATTCGAAATTTTCGCCTGCGACGCTAAAAATGCAATATAAGAACTGTAACAAATAAGTGAGTAGAATTGCATTAATGAGCTATAGAATGAAAATACCGAAAAATATAAGTTAAGGAAAAATTGTGAGGGAAGAAAAATATTTAAGTAAGAAAATTCTTTAGAAATCTGGGGGTACCGGTTAATAATTGTCCACCCCTAATTTAAACAGCCTAATGAAAAAAATACTTTTTATTATTTTTTTTTTTATATTTTAACTTACTGATCCAGAAGTTGCCGAAGCAAAGGTTGTAATCCAAAAATAATTAAATTGAAGTGTAGAGTAGTTGGAGAGAAAAATGCCAAAGCAAACTATTAATTAAAAATTTTTTTGAAGAAATTGAAGGATTTGTTGTCTAAGACTGGAAATTAAATAAAAATTAAAAAAAATAAATTTATAAAATATATAAAATATTAACAAATATTAATTTTATACGAATTAATAATATTAGAAATATTACTGTTATGAGAAATATAAAAATAAAATTAAATGGGATGAAGAGTGAAATGAAGATGTGTAAAAAAATTGTAGTGATGATGACTAAGGAAAGGACAAAAAGAAAATTTTCTCATTATCTGGCGATCGCCAGAATTTTTTTTCTGGAGAAAAGTATTATCTATCTGGCGATCGCCAGAAAAATAGAAATATTAATAATAATTCACACTTGAATAATAATTTTTCTTCCACTTTTTTTTTGCAACAACAAAAACTGTTTACATTAACCCCTTTACAAAAGAAAAGAGGAAGAAAAAGGATGAGCGTACATTGCCACTTAGTTTTTGTTTATGTGAGAAGATTAAAAAAATGGAGAAAAATAAAAGGAGGAATTATACATTAAACTAGAGTACGGTATAAAATAAATATAAAGAAATATTTTCTTGGGGACAATGGTACATTTAGACAAATTAATATTGTAAATATATAAGAGAAGAGAAAAAGAGATTATAAAGACTATATTTTGACATTTAGACATCCTTTAAATTCCCGAAGGAGAAATACTATTTAGAAAGTCTGAAGAAGAAAAAAAAATACTAGAGAAATTCTATATTTAAAAATTTATATTTTTACATGTTTTCTTCTATTTAATTCTTTATATATTTATCTATATTTTATATTTATTTATCCACGGTTATCCCTAGGGATTAGTTAGTTGTTACCAAAAATATATATTTTTTTAATAGGCTGCCCGGGTCTTACATTCCTTAGTATTTATCTAGGCCTTTCTATAAATTTCTATTCTTATTAAATTATTTTCTTTATATAACATTCAAACCTACCTCCCATATTCCTTGTCGGTCAATGTCGTTGATCCGGTGCTACCAGAAAGATGTTCGACTCTCATTCATATTCTCCTATCCATAGGGCCGAAGCCGTGCTGAATCCATACCCAGAATATAGAGGAATATTGGGAGGGGAGTATATTTGGACTTCCTAGGAAGAGCTTCAGGGTTGATCAGGTCCTTCAGCAATTCCCCATACTCAAATATACACAAACACACACCAGCTGGTGGAAATTCCTATTTAACAATTTAACACAAGTTCATAATATTTACTAAACACAAAACTAACTAACTGACAATAAAAAGGCGATTGAAATCAAAATGTGTGAAAAAGGGGAGGGATTTAAAATTGCATGAAATAGAAATAAATGGGATATGAATACAAACTCCAAAAGCACAAACTCCGAACATGCTCAATACCGGGTTCTACCTTACAAAATTATTATTTTATTTAATTATTTTTAATAATTATTTTTGTTATTTATTCTCTTTTTCATCAATTACTGATTCAAAGGAAATTGAAAAAATTGAAAAAGAAAATAAAAATGAAGAAAAAATAATTTTAAATGATAAAGATCCAGATAGACCTTTAATGTTTTAATTAATTTTTAATTTTTTATTTTAAATTAAAAATAAAGGTGTTATCGAGGAATTAAATATTTAATTGGCCAAGAAGAAATTGACGATAATATTAGCTGTAAACGAAATTTTCTTGAAAAGAGTGCGGGAATGGATAAATTTTGTTATAAATTTACTAGTAATTCTGGTAGGTAATATTTTTTGTTAAATATAAAAATTATTAAAAAAAGGAGGAACTGAATTTGTGAAGCGTGGATGTTCAGTAATGTTTTGTACTGTAAGTTTTTAATATAAAATTAAAATTTAAAAAATAAATTTTAAGCCTCTTGGGGAAGGCTGCACAAAAATGGAATTTGAAGGTGTTGAGGGTGAAATGTGTTGCTGTTCAGATACTTCTTATTGTAATGATGCAAAGACATTTAAAATTAATATTTATTTTATTTTTTTTTTAATATTTTGTTTGGTATTTTTTGCAAAATTTTATTAAAATTTAAAAATTAAAAAAAAATGTTAAAATTTTAAATTGTTTTAGAAAATTTAAAATTCCAGCTGACAAAATTCTCTCTTACTTTTTAGTTAGAGAAATATTACATAAATATAAGAAGTGTGTGGAAGGAAAAAGAATAGTCAATTTGGGTCGATTAATCGACTAAAAGTGGATGGCTGGATGGCCAGTAGCTTCGAGAATCAATTCATCGATCTTATTGAATTCTATGGATTTTGGAGGTTTTTATTGAAAAATGGATGAAAGAGAGGGAGAGAGGAGTAGTTGGAAGATAGTGAAGGGTTTTTACTTTTATTCCTTTTGGATGAGAGATAAAACATTGTCAGCTAAAACACCGTGGCGATAGTTTAGCCTCATTGTAAAAAATTAAAAGAGAAAAGGAGGATTGCAATTTAAGGGAACCTGTATGTGGTATTTGCTTTAATTAATTCTACATATTATTTGTTAATTTTGAAAAATATTTTCCTAGAAATGTTATTCACAATTCTTAAAAAATATTCTTTCTTATTTTACACAAATAAATGTCAAGAAACCTAAAAATCCACCTAAAATTCTACTTTTTCAACCATGGAACATTTTATCAATTAAAAATATAAGAAGAACAAAATCAGAAAGTTTCAACATTAAAATCTTAATGCTGGATTTTAAACAGAAAACATCGTTCTTAAAAATAATTTAAAAATAATTAAATTATGAATTATACTAGATAGAATAACTAAATAAATTTTAATTTCAAAATTTAAATCCCAAAATTCTAAATTTTATTTTAAAAATTTATAAAAGTTTTTTTGTTTATTTTCCCGAAATCTTCTTTTACTATTCCAAATTCTCCAATACTTTATCAATAAAAACATTTTGTGGACTTTCTTTTTCCCATTTTTCATGCAAATAGATAAAAGCTTTTTCCACTGTTCTCGTATAATTATCATTCTCCAAAATTTTTTCCAATCCAATTCTAAAAAGTTTTTTAACATCAAATTTCTCTTCATAATAAATAATTATTTTAACTAAAATATTTTTATTTAAAATTTCTTTATTATTTTCTGTTTGAGAACGGCGTGGAGAGTCTTGAGAAGAAGTATTTCCTTTCAAATAAGTCCCCATTCTGTTAAACAAATTTTTAAAATATTCTTTAGATTTATTTCCAATTTTAATTGTTTCAAGTTCGGGGTGATTAATATTCAAAGCTCTGGCAATATAAAATTGATTTTCATTATAGGGAATACAAATAATTCCAACATTGAAGGCAAATGCTTCGATTACTTGGTAATTATTGCAAGTAGAAATTAAAAGTTTTGTGTTACCTTTTGCTAGAAAATATTAATGAAAGTTTTAAATTAAATTAGAATAAATTTGGAGGGAGGAGGGAGTGTTGAATATAAATATTACAATTAAGAGTGTTAATGGAATGACTAATCTCCTGACGATATAGTCTGAGTCAAATCTTCCAATCTAAAAATAATATTAATTGTTTGGATTATGTTTCATTTAGCGAGGTTTTTTTCCAATTAGTCTAAAATTTGTTAGTTAAGACTTTTAAAAATTTTAATAATAAAATAAATTTATGCAAACCCAATTCCTCCTGGATATTTGGGATATCTTTAAATGTCTCACTCCCAATTTTATTAATTTTCCAATTAATTAATTGGTCTTTATTACAGTCATACAAAAATGAAAATTTGTCTTTAAACGTTCTTAACACTTCTCGAAGAGAATTCCAAACTTCCAAACCTCTAAGATCGTTAAATAATTTACACGTTTCTTTACTTATTATTATTTGAAAAGGTCCTTTTTCTTTTTTTATTTTCTAAATTTAATTTAACTTTAATAAAAAAATAATTTAAAATAACCAATTTATTTTTTAATTCTTTTAATCCATTTAAATGAATTCCTCCAACATAAAATAAATTTTCCGGTTTAGAATCTCCTAAAGGAAAGTCTGTCAATTCATCATTATTCACAAATATTGCTTTAATATTCGAATAAAGAATTTTTAATGATGGCGTATTTATTGAGAAATGAAGTTTGAACCAGCTATCCTATTATAAAAGTAGAAGTTTTAAAATATAAATTAAGTTTAAAATTTATTTTATCTTATAATCTAAAAGATATTTAAAAAATAGGGGCCGTTTTCGGAGGCCGTGTTCTAAGAATCAAGTAGAGGTTAACTGTCGGGAGTCGGGAGGTTCCCGACAAATTGGTTTGAAGAAGAGGAGGAAGAGTCGTGGCACCAGCTAGTGGATTGTGGCACTAGCACCAGACTGTTGGTAGTGCCAACAGTCGAAGGAAGAGAAGGGCAGTGAAGTGACTCGGAGCACGAGTCACTCTAGCCAAGAAGAGTAGTGGTGAACGGTAGTGCCGTTCACCAAGGAAGCAGAAGTGAACAGAGCACGTTCACTTTTAAATACACCAACAAACACACAAGTCCACCAACAAATAAATTTATTTTCACACACACCAAAAAAATAAACAATTGAAGCAGAGTGCCAGCTAGGGCAAGGAATTGAACACAAGCAAGGCCAGCTAGGGCCAGAAGCAGTTGATCAGCCACACACAGAAGTTGTTGGAAGCAGTTAATTGAGAAGAATGAAGTAAGAATGAAGGATATTTGGGTGGCTGATCTCCCTCTTAAATAGGCACAAATAAGGGCGGGGTTTGGCAATAAAATAATTAAAAAACGTAAGTTTGAAAAAATGCGCGAAGTAGCTAGAGAAAATAAAAGAGAAGAGAAAACTTGGCGAGAGAAACCAAGTCCAAAAACAAAAGGAAAAATAAGTAAGAGAACAGAGGGTGGCTGGCACGAACGGACCAAAAAAATAAGAGAAAGGAATTTAGGCGGGCAAAACAATTCAAAATTAAAGAGTGGACGACAAAAAATGAACGGTGAACGAGCAAAAAATTAACCAAAATGTGGACGGTTAAAAATTGGTCAAAAGTCGCCAATGTTTGGCGACACTCCGCCCGCCCAACAAAAATCACAAAAATTGTTCATCGTCATCCGTCTTCTTCATCCGTCATATTCGGGTCAGCAAGTGTAGCCATTGGCGCATCCGAGTTGACGAAACGTTGCGTGGTTGCATGGGGTGGTCCAGAGCAGTGGTGATGGTGGTGGAGTGTCCTTTCGCGATTTCCCCTTTTGAGAGCTTTTGGTGAGGGGCGGCACTCCACTACCTGGTTTTCTCGTTGTCGTCCTTGTCGTGATGAACAACTTCTCCATGGTCGATGTCGTGATGCGCACTCAGATAGTAAATTTGTTTTGGTTACGGCAGCTCGGGTAGTTCCCGTTCTGGTAGCACACAAATTCATTTTTGTAACGGTAGAACAATTTCTAGTTATTTGTTCAGTAGCAGACTCGGTAATTCCTTCAGTAGCACCCGCGGTAATTCCACACGTGACAGCCGCGGTAGTCCCAGCTTGGGTAACACACAAAAATTTGCCAGCCTTAGAAAAGCTCGTCGACGTTTGATCAGTGGCAGCTTCGGTTGTTCCATCATTGAAGGTTATTGCTGATTGCAGTGGCTTTAGTTGAGCATTTTGAAACACTTGTTGTTTACACCAGCGGGCAATACCAACAAGCAGTATAAGGGCCAGCATCAACAGAAAATGCATAGACGAGCACTTGAAGGGGGCAGTAGAGCCAGCGTTGATTTTGTTGATGAGCCACGAGCATGTTGAACAAACACGATTGGAACGGTTGGAACTGTTAGGCCCATTGTCAGTTGGAGGAGTCTCTTGACCATTTTTAGATTTAAGCAGGTTGGCTTTTAGTTTAGAATTTATCCACACTTTGCGTCGACGGTGACGGTTGGTTCTTCCATTGTGCACAGTTGAGCTAGATGACGACTTGGTGTCAGCTTTAGAGTCGCTGAGTGAGCTAGTGAAGACCATTCCAGAGTAGGTCACTTCAGACTGCGGTGGTGTAGGAACTCTCCAATTGGCTTCAGACGGTCCTTCGTGGTGACCAGTTCGGTAATACACACGTTTATTAAATTGGGGTTGCCTCCAGTTGGCTTCGTACGGTCCATCGTGGTGACCATTGTAGTAGCAGATAAACTTATTAGATTGGGATTGCCTCCAGTTGGCGCTAGACGGTCCATCGTGTTGACCAGTTGGGTAGTACACTCGCTTTTTCGGTTGACGTTGTGTACAGTTTGCTTCATACGACCCATCGTGGTGACGCCTTTTAGGTTGACGTTGAAAACACAACATGAAATGATGTCGGCCTCCACATCTACGGCACTTATTAGCAGCACGGCATCGGTTGAGCAGGTGACCATCATATAAGCAGTTGAGGCAACGTCCTTGTTCAAGAAGACGGGCTTTGCGTCGTTGGCGTGAGTTGAACGTTGGGCAACGGCTTGGCTTGTGTGCTGGTCCAGTATGACACAGTGAGCAACCAGATTCTTCAACTGGTGATTGTGGTGGACAAGCATATAGTTCAGGCTGTTCCTCAAGTTGCTGTGGCGATTGAGTGGTCATAAAAGACTTTCCGGAAGAGACGGAACCACGACCGCTGTTTCTTCGTTGCTGCAGGCATCCGTTGACCAGGACCACCAGTTCACGAGAGCGCTCAATTTGCGCCAGCACCGTGAGTTCATCGTTCTCCCTCACCTCGCCTCTCGGCGGCGGGAAGGCTTGGAGAACATCCATTTCCTCTTGTTGCTGCTTTGGGAGGAGTCGGGCAATAAAATCGGACCATTTATCAACCAGGGCTTGTGCCCGTCCAGTAGCATTACTAAGTTGAGTTGCCAATACTTCCAATTGATCATCATCTTCCGTTGTTGTGTCATAAGCATTGAGTGCCGTCCAAACAGCACGCCCTTTATCCTTCACAGTGGCCAAAACTGTTGCCAATTGTAGTTGAATCACACCAGACATTGTTGTGGCTGTAGCTCAGCTCACTGGTGTAGTAGTTGTAGTAGTGGTTGTTTTGTTGGTGGCTGTCGTTCAGCTAAAGCAAAATAGTTGTTGTTGTCGTGGCTGTTGCTCAGCACACTTCAACAGTTGTTGTGGCGGTAGCTCCGCTCACACACAAAAAGATAGTGGTTGTAGTAGCTGTTGTTGTGGTGGCTGTAGTGCAGCTCACACACAAAAAGATAGAGTGGTTGTTGTAGAGTGATGTGGCGGTGGCTCCGCTCACACACTAGTTTAAGTTGGTGTAGTGGTGTGTGGTGTTGTTGTTGTTGTTGATGGTGTGGTGGTGGTGATCGTTGTTCCACGACGGACGGTCCCGGGTCGTGGCACCACTTTGTCGGGAGTCGGGAGGTTCCCGACAAATTGGTTTGAAGAAGAGGAGGAAGAGTCGTGGCACCAGCTAGTGGATTGTGGCACTAGCACCAGACTGTTGGTAGTGCCAACAGTCGAAGGAAGAGAAGGGCAGTGAAGTGACTCGGAGCACGAGTCACTCTAGCCAAGAAGAGTAGTGGTGAACGGTAGTGCCGTTCACCAAGGAAGCAGAAGTGAACAGAGCACGTTCACTTTTAAATACACCAACAAACACACAAGTCCACCAACAAATAAATTTATTTTCACACACACCAAAAAAATAAACAATTGAAGCAGAGTGCCAGCTAGGGCAAGGAATTGAACACAAGCAAGGCCAGCTAGGGCCAGAAGCAGTTGATCAGCCACACACAGAAGTTGTTGGAAGCAGTTAATTGAGAAGAATGAAGTAAGAATGAAGGATATTTGGGTGGCTGATCTCCCTCTTAAATAGGCACAAATAAGGGCGGGGTTTGGCAATAAAATAATTAAAAAACGTAAGTTTGAAAAAATGCGCGAAGTAGCTAGAGAAAATAAAAGAGAAGAGAAAACTTGGCGAGAGAAACCAAGTCCAAAAACAAAAGGAAAAATAAGTAAGAGAACAGAGGGTGGCTGGCACGAACGGACCAAAAAAAATAAGAGAAAGGAATTTAGGCGGGCAAAACAATTCAAAATTAAAGAGTGGACGACAAAAAATGAACGGTGAACGAGCAAAAAATTAACCAAAATGTGGACGGTTAAAAATTGGTCAAAAGTCGCCAATGTTTGGCGACATTAACCCAAAAATTAATTGAAATGCTAACTTAGTTTTTAAATAATGTTTAAGCAAAGTTTTGGTATCGCACGTTTCCTTCTAAAAAATTGAAAAGGCTGGTATGAAAAATTGAGTTTAGTTTATTCGTAGGAACGAAGTTATAGTCTATAGAATAGTCTGTAGAAGTTTTTAGTTAAAACCTGGTTATTGTTGAAAAAGTTGGTCCTTATATCCTTTATGCTCTAAAAGTCTACTGTAGTATACAAAGAAAGTATATAAGGGATTTTATTTTTGTAATTTTCTTAAATACCAGTAAAAATTATTTCCGAATTTAGATTATAAAATTAATTAATTTAATAATATTAATAACCATTTTCTCGTGAAGAGTTTCATATAATTCTTCGTTCTTTTTATGATCATCAATTCCTTTTTTATTTAAATTACTTTCTAAAATTTCTCTCAATTTACTTTTACCAAGATTAGCTAAACAAAATTTAAATTTAAAAAAGTCAAAAAATACCCGGAATATTCTCTGGAAATTCCTTCCCAGCATATTTAAATTGATAAGCCTTTAAAGGAGTATTATTTACACAAAAAACATTTTTAATTCCAGCAGCATGAAAAACAAAAAGAGCTCCAATATTATTTGAATCAAATAATCCCAAATTAAAATTTTTTAAACGATTAATATTTCTTCCAAAACAAAATATTTCTAAATTAAAAAAATTTTTTAAGAAAAATTACTTTTTATAACTTTGAAATATTTCCAAAGACTCTCTTTCAATTTGTCTTTTAATTTGTTCTTCTTGTATATTTCCCGCACCTAAATAATATTTTAAAAATTCATAATTAGAAAAATCTTTTTTTAAAGTTTTTGGAAGATTAAAAATTTCGAAGGTATTTTTGTCTTTATTTATTTCAATCGAATAATCATCCAAAATTGAGAAATTTTCATTTTCAAATTTAAAGTCATCTTCTTTTGTATTTATAATTAAATAATGCTGAAAAATTATATTTAGAAATTAATATGAAATTAATTTGTATTTAGGATAATTGGGAAATAATCTAAAATACTTTTAATTTAAAGCTAACAAGAAATGTCAAAAATTTTTTTTGAAATATTCTAAAAATCGGCAGGTTGTATTATAAAATTGTAATGACTCGACAAAAAGTTTTCTCTTTAAAATAAACATTTGTTAAATAAATTATTTTTTTAATTATAAGCTCTTAAAATAATGCTTGATATTATTAATAATTGTTTTCGGATTAAAAACATTATATTTTAATTAAAATATCAACCAAAAAAAATATACATATTTAAATTTTACTTACAACATAAAAATGTTTTGTTAATAAATTTGCAAAAATTGCATTCATTTTAAAATTATTAGAATCAAAATTCGTTGAAATAACCAATGCTCGTTTAGTTAATTTATCTTTTTCAGAATTATTTATTTTTTTAAACAGAGGTTCTTCTTCTACTAAATCTTCTTCCTTAACAATAGCTTCCAATTTTCTTTTAAACGTTCCGTTTGCAATTGAAATAAAGGAAAGAAAAATTAAAATAAAATTAAAAAGCATTTTTTTAATTAAAAAGTAAAATTGTTTTTTAATCTGAAAATTGAATCCCTTTATAGTGAATATAAAAGTAACAAAGCTCAAGGGAACTTTAATCATCGTTTCCGTAATTAGGAAAAAATAATGCTTAAGTAAATAGATTCTATGTGTTTTATATAAAGGTAGATTTTAATCTGAAGTTGAGGTGTTGTTTGTTTCCTGTTTTATTTGAAAGTATAGGAAAATTTCCGGTATTGGGCTTCTTAAACTATAATAATTTGGAGATAACATTTGTTTTTCATAATAAGAATTTTCATTTTTTGAATTTTAAATAAATCTTTGCAACGTTTTCCTAAGTTTTTTTTATAAAAGTTTCGGATAATTTAATCCAACCATAGTTCCAGCCTAATTCTTAGTTCTATCAAAACAGTAGTATGTTTCCAGAGAAAGTTATTATTATTACAAAATTATATTTAATATTTAAATTAACAATAAAATAATTTTTAAATTAATTTAAAAATATTGGGGATATTAACTATTTTATATAGACAGACTTTTATTTAAAAAATATTTTTATTTAAGTGCAAGTTATTTCTTAAAGGAAATCTAAGTGCCAATAAACAATTTTTCTTTTAAAAATACCGCTAATCAATTTTATTAATAAAGTTGTCTATTCACGTGAAATAATTAATTTATTTGTCTAAAAAGATTTAAATTTAATTATTTTGAAATTTTATTTTTGGAAGAAATATTTGAATATTTAAAAATTGTACAAATATTTTCTCGCCAAATCGTTTATGATCTTTGCCAGAAATCCTTATTGATTTTAAATCATTTATTAATTTATAATAATTTTAGTATTTTTATTCAAAATCTACCTTATTCATAACAAAAATTGATATTTTAATATTTTGTTCAGATATTTTTTAAAGAATTATTCAATTTTATTTTTAGAATTATTCAATTGCAAATTTTATTTTTTAAGCTTATTCATTCTCACAAAATATTGTTCATTTAAAGTTCAAATCATGAATGGGTGGTTGAATAATAATTTATAAGGAACATTCGTAGGAGTATTTTTTTATGTCATTTATTTCCTTAAAATAAATGAAATACCAAATAAATGTTGATATAAGCAATGGAAATTTATTCAAAAAATCAGTTTCGAAAAATTTTCATGATTTTTCTATAATTTATATTTAAATAATTATTTTTGTAAAATTATCCCCAACCTTGTATTGATCTATAATTTTAATTCAATTTCCATCCAGAATCTGTTCTTTTAACTAGAATAGATTATGGAAATCCTATTAAAGTTGACAATATTTCTACAGCAAAACTAACTTTATTTTTGAATTTAAAATTATTTTATTTATTTTAATTAATAATTTAGATTTAAATAAAATAATGGATACAAAATGCTTAGTTATTTTTTTAATGTTTTTTATTAATAACGTTTTTCGTTATACTTTTTGTCTTTCGTTTGAATATAATAAAATTGAATCAAAAGCTGACGAAAATACCGAGGAAGGCAATAATGTTAAAGATAATTCTACTGTACAGTTAATTAATTATTTTTTAAATCAAAAATAAAAATATTTTTAGGTGTTATCTTGGTGGAGGTGTTGGATTTGCCAAAGGGAAAAGAGTTATAGATTGTAGTGATAATGATGTTTGTCTTAATTTTACTGCTTCTCTAAATCATACAGGTAATTTTTTTAAATAAATTTTAATTAAAATTCTTATTTCTAAATTTTCTAGAAAGTAATAATACTTTAATCAAAGCATTACATACTGGAAACAATAAAGATGTTGCTTATGCTTGTAGTGTTGGATATATTTGCGTAAATATTAAAAATTTATTTAAAATAATTTTAAATTAATTTTTAAGCCATTCAAAAATGCTTGTGGTAAAACGACATATAAAGGTGAATATGGAGAAGTATGTTGCTGCAATACAAATCTTTGTAATGGTGCTCAATCAAAAACTTTCATATCCTCTTATTTTCTTATTGCATTTATTCTTTTACCTTTTTTAATTGGTCCATTAATAAATAAATATATATGTTAGTAATCCTCTATAAATACATATCTCCTTGCCAAAACTTCTATATTCTCTAATTATTAAATTTGTCCATTTTTAATCAGATATCTGAATGTAAAATAAATAGAAAAAATATTTACTTAAAAATTAATTTTTATTCTTAAATGTGTGATAAATTCTTTAACAAAATTTTGTTTAAAATTAAATATAATCTTAAAAATCATAGTAATAAAATATAATTAAAAAAATTACAGTAATAATCAAATAATTTTTTAAATTTTGTAAAAATGTAGGGATAATTCAATTTTTTAAGAAAAATCAGCGATAAAACTAGAGTTAAAGGGAGCTTAAAATATTCCAACAATTAATTTTACAATAATGTCAACTAATTTATTTATGGCAATTCTATCAATATTCAAAATCATGATAATAAATTGTTTTGTTTATTGTCTGAAATAAATTTTATGTGGCTATTTTTGAAAAAAATTATAAATAATTTTATCTGATAAGAAAAAATAAGGAAAAATAAAATTTAAAGTAAAAGAAAATTAAAGCATTAAAAATCAAAAATTTGGTTGAATAAAAGGAAAATTACAATGAGATAGAACAGAAAAGTAAACCCTGAAATAAAATTTTATCGTTATTTAAATAAAGTATTTTTTTCGAAAATAACCCTCCGGGCTAATACTTTAATTCATATCATTCCGATTTCTGTAAGGCCTCTTGGAATTTTTTGGACAGGCGGATTTGTTTAAAATTCAGATATCTGGATATTAATTACGAACATCAAAATTAATTTTGAGGGGGCTTATTTTAGGGGAAATACTTCATTCATTTGATATCACAAAAAGAGAAAAAAGGTTAAGTAAAAATATTTAAAATAATCACAGGATTTAAAAAAATAAAATGAGATAAGAAATATTAAAATCATTTAAAAATAAATATTAACCAAGCAAAACATTTAAAGCAAATCCCTGTTCACATTTCCCCCCTCCATTCCAAAAATCATAAATATTTTTTATTTTCAATTCTTTTTTGTGTATATGTGCCATTTTACAAAGATTACAGAGAGGATTAGAAATATCGTTGGAAAATTCTGTTTTTTTATATTTTTTTGTCCAATTAAAATAACTGGAAAAAGGGGATTTTAAATTAATTTTAAATTCCCTATTCACCTTTTGTATCTGTTTTTGTCTGCTGCTAATTTTTCTAAAAAAGAAACTAATTCTTTTGGACTTTTAAAATCATCTGCAGCAATAAATAAATCATCTGGAATATTTAATCCTTTAAATATTTTTCTTGACAAAACTACAGGCACAATTAACTTTTTAAGTTTCCAAAATTTTTCTGTTACATAATTAACACAAACAGAATTCTCAAAGGCAAAATAAAAATGATGAGAATCTTAAAAATAAATTTTGTAAAATTTTGTTTAATTTAAATTTAAAAAACATTTAAGGTTTAAAATAGGTTTGGACACTAGCTGGTGTTAGCCAGTACATTTGGTTTCCGGTTTTGAGTTTGTGCTGAATACCGGTTTTATTTTGGGGGAATGTTTTAAAAATCATTATTTAAAATTTTTTTTGTTTTTAAAATTTTATAAAAATTATTAATTTTTGGTAAGAAATATCAAAATTGCTGGTTCTAAAACCGGTCGTGAACAACCCTAGTTTTTAGAAGTTTTGAAACAAAGTCCGCAGTTTTGGAATACTTGAACAAAATGATAAAAATTGAATTTCAATTTAGAAAATGATTGAAAATCTTTTTATTGTTTTCCAAATTTAATTATTTAACATTTACCAATTAATTTATCAGCACATTCTTTATCACAAACTCGTTTTCCATCTAAACAAGTACCAATCTGTGTAATTTGTGTTAAATTTTTCAATTTGTTAACATATAATTCCCGAAGCGATTTAGTGTTACAATTTGAGACAAATTGTAAAGCAAGTTTATCTTTTGCTTCAATTTTATTATCAATCTTTAAAAAAATTTTTAATTTCAGTCAATCATCAATTAATTATTCACCTCATCTTGAGTCCAAATCTGGTCATAAGTGACTAACCCATTTTCTAAATCTTTTTCAGTATATTCCTCGAACATATCATAGGGATAATGTACATCACTATCTGCTCTATATGTCATTGTAATATTAAAAAAGTCTGGAGGAACATCCCTTCCTAGTCCCCAAGTATGCGGCGGAGATTCGAGAATAAAAAATGTGTAAAGTTGTTGAGGTGTTCGATGCTCTGGCATTTTATCAAGATTATCACGAATGTGGAAGACTAATAATGAAGCTTGTTGTTCTCTGAAAGGGTTTTTTAATTTAAAAGTTTTTAATAGTAAAGAAAGGGAGGAATTAGCCCTAAATTATAGGAATGCTCAAATGCAAGGTTGTCGTCCTTGGATAATTTTAAATTAATTTCATTTTTTAGTAAATTTAAAAAAAGACACAGAGAGACAAACAACTCTACTTGAATAGTACATATTCATTTGGGGAATAATACAAACGTATTTTTATAGTCCAAATATTTAAAAAAAAAACAATAGAACTATTAACCTATTTATCTGACAAGTGTGGGATTACCGAAAGTGTTTCGGACTTTTGAAAATTTGAAAGCTTAACTTTGATCCAAGATAAGTGAATAATTTTAAATAAATTTCAAGTTTAAAAGAAAAACATACAAAGAACGATTATCTGTATAAATGCATTTATAAGAACAATGTGTATTGTTATTATAATTAATTAAACTTTCTGCTAAAGAAGCACCAAACATTTTATTCCACATAAGAATAGTTGGGGGAGGCCATTTAACAGGGACACTCTAAAAAATATTTTTTCCTTTTTTTATTTTAAATTATATTTTTACCATTCTTTTAAGCCATCCAGGTAATTTATCCTCACCATCTTTTGCTGGGAAAATTATTTGGTTGAAAACAAATATATACAAAAAATAAAGAAATGTTGAAAGGAAAATAAGAATAGAAAAAATAAATTTACTTTTTGAGATAATATTTTCTTTCATTTTTTAAAAACCTGAAAAAGAAAATAATACTTATGTAAAATATCAAAGTCTAGTAATTTAGGGTTGGGCGGGATCGGGATCCCGACATAAAATCGGGATCGGGATTTACCTTTCGGTTTCGGGATAGGAAAATGGGGATCGGGATTCAAAAAACCGAGATACTCCCGCCCGATCCCGACCAGGATCCCGATCCCGCCCAACTCTATAGTATGTAATTAGAGATGTTGACGGTCGATTAACAGAACTAAAACCGAAATCGGTGCATTTCGCCAAAATATTTTTCTTTTATTATTTAGTGCCCCGGATATTTACAAAAACAATTTTTTAGAACGGAAAATCACAAACTTGAAATTATTAAGATATTAAAGTGTTAGTGTTTTTGATTTACTAGTAGAATTTTATTATTCAGAAAAAGAGAGATTTGAAATTTTGATAGGGAAAAAGTAAAGTAAAAGGCTAGTCGTAATTGCTGACTAATAAAATAATTTAATTAAAATTTTTTGTATTTTAATGATTGGACATAAACAATTTTAAATAGTAATTATTCCACGGAGTTTTACAAAATATTTATTAATATATCCAATACCTTTAAGTGAATATTTAAATAAATATTAAATATAAATATGTATTAACCTACACCTTTAAATAAATAATAAAATTTCTTTATAAAATATTTAATATCAATAAAACCAAAATACTTTTAAGGCACTTTTTAATGAAAAAGTGATCAGAGGGATTCGAACCCTACAGCTATTAGGCAATTGTTTGTCTGGTAGGCAAATTAGCTTTACACGTTAAATTTAAATAAAACTAAAATATAATTTAAAATATAAATTCTAGTAAAAACAATTACAAATTTTTTGTTTGCTTTATTTTGTCTTTTTCTATTTATTTATTTATCTTATTATGTATTCATTAACTAAAAAGGAGTCTACAAAAGTAAAATACATAAATGTGAATGTATAAGTTAAATAGAAGACAAACAATAAGACTAGAAATATTATGTTCTTTAAAAATAAAATAAATAAGTACAACTGTCACAATAAAAATTAAAGTTGCCTATTTATTTTTTAGTCTGCCTATTTAAAAAAAAGGAAATAAATTATGGTTTGTAATAGATTCTAGTATATTCTAAAACCAAAAATGACACAAAATTTTGATTTATTTTACGGGAAATTGTTTAACAGAATTAATGGATAAAGAATAAAATTAATTGTTATTAATATAAATTGCAAAAATTGTTTTTAATCGAATAAAAAATTAATGATTTTCATTGAAATTTAAAAAAGTTATGGCAAAAACAAAGCGTGCGATTAATTTACTCGACACTTTACAGCAAAAAATAAATTTTTAAAATTGTTGATAAACAGTTAGATATGTAAGTAATCGTTAATTAAAAATATATAAGTATATTGGGGGGGGGGAATTGAAGTTGGAGAATATTAACAAATATTTAATAAAAATTAAAATTAAACGATTAAATAAAAATTAAAAGAAGAACTTTATATTAAAAAAATAAAATAAATATATGTACACAGATATAAAATTACAATTTATTTAATTTAAAATAAATAAATTTATTTTTGGATAAATTTAAGTTTTATTTTATAAATAAAATTAAACACCTGCTAAATTTAAACAAATACATTTATTAATTTAAAATTTTTAATTAAGCTAAAATATAAATTTTGAAAAAAAAAAATTAAAAATTTTTGCAAAAAAAGCACTAAAGATTTGTTTTTAGAAAAAATTACAATTACATAAGAGTTATTTCAAAAATTTCTTGAAGTAGAAAATAAACTTTGGGTTTAAATAATATGTTTAAATATGTACCTTTTTATACGTAAATGTACAAAATTTTAAAAACAAATAAAAGAATAAAATTTGTTGCCAAATAATATTCTTTATTTAATCAATTGTTTACTTAATCTTAAATAAAAAAAGAGATTAAAAATGGATGGAAAGTATTTTTAAAAAATTTTATTTTAAATTATTAATAAAATAAAATTAAAAAAATATTTTCAATCAATATCTAAATATAGGTATATTACAAATAAAAAATTAATACAAAAAGAGAAGATAAAAAATAAAATAAATAAATTTTTCTAAACTATTCATACAAAAATAGTATTTAGTACGTGTAAAAAATATTTTATGGCTAATTGAATAAATAAGAGACTTACTAAAAATTAACCTTTTTTTAAATGATAAAATATCAATCATAATCAGTTGAAAAAAAAGACGAAACATCCGAGCAAAAATATTTGTACTAGGCATGTAGCAGGTGGTAAATAAAGCAGGAAATAGAACTGTCTGACTCGAATTGTACATAAATAGCGTTAAGTCAAAACTGAAAAAACTGAAATTTCCGTTTTGAATCCTTCCCAGTCGAATATAAACTCCAAAATATACCGCCCAAGTATTTTCCTCAACTTCTATGTTTTTTTTATCCGATTATGATCAATGCTTTTATTCTTTTCAAAAATTTAATTTATTGTCAAAAGGTTCATTGTAGAAAAGTGCATTGTGAATGCTGAGAGAATAAACATTTCCAAAATATAAAAAAAATATAAAGTTTTGAATAAGTTTATGTATTAAAATTTGATAAGAAAAAAACAAAAAAGAAAGAAGGTAAAGTTAAAAAAAAATTTTTATATTGTAAATTCTGATCGATAGAATCAGGCTCGAATAAACGCCTCGAACGCTGACTCGAATCGAAAATGTCAACTTAATTAAAATCAACAAAGTATTTACATGATTCGTAAAAATTACTAACTTCAAAATAAAAAAAAAAGTTTAAAATATCAGACGTTAAAAATAAGAGAAAAAGAGATTCTTTTGCAATTGATGACTAAAAGCAAATAGTTTTGTTAATTTAACTTTGAGGAAATATTTTTAAAAAATAAAAATAATTTAAGATGAAAAAAAGGTTTATTTAAATAATTTTAATTAGATAAAAGAGAGTAATTAAAAAATAAATTTAAATTAAACATTTATGTAAATAATTTTAATCAAATTAAAAAAAAATATTGAAAAGACGTTTAAATCAATGTTTTACATGTATTTATTTGTAAAGGAAACGTGGAATGATGAAAATAATAAATAAAATAATCATCAATAAATTATTGATTTAAAATTGTAAATTTATCTAAAATAATATTAAAAATTATTTAAATAATACATATTTTATTTAATTATTTAATTAAATTTATAAAAAAAGTTATCATCTCCTTTATTAAATAAAAAATAAATTTTATTCAAAATTAATTAAAATTTGGTAATTTTTAAGATAATTTTTTAAATATTAAAGTTCCTTCACATTCTTATATTTGCTCTAGCTTTGTCCAAAATTTCTTTTTTAATTTTTGGATAAGTCGGGTAACGTTTTAATACTGCATGACAAACCTAAAATAAATTAAAATATTCTCTTAATTTGTTTAAAAATTTAAATTTTACTTCTATACATTCAATCAGTCTTCGACATTTAAAGTAATTATATGCTAGTTTGTAACCTTAAATAAATATTTTTTTAATTTTCTGTTTTTTAAGAATTATTTAATTATTTACCTATTCCCGGATTACGCCTTTTACAAACATTCCAAGCAGCCTCATAATTAGCCGCGGCATCAAAATATTTTTGTTCTTTTTCACAAATAAATCCCATATATTCATAAGCTTTACTACAACTTGAATTATGTTGTAAAACAGTTCTGAGTACATTACTTGCTTGTTCATTCTTATTTTGATTTATATAAATATCAATTAATAGAAGCCAACCTTTAAAAAAATAATTATTTATTTTTTTAATTTAAAAATATTTTCCAACATTGCTGTAAATAATCAGCTTCTTCCAAACTCCAAGCATGGGTTAAAACTCTTTTTAATTGTAATTTAGCTTTTTGTGTTTGTTTCATCATTAACATAGCTCTAGCTGATCCAAGGATTGCACCGGCGCTAACATTTGCTTCACTTTCCTTTTAAAGAAAAAAGGATTTTATACCTTTTTTTAAAATCTACTTGTGTTCCATCAGTTTTGGACATTTCCAAAAAATTATTTAAAGCTCTCTGTATATTCGATCTATTTGGACTAGCCAAAAGAATAAAATTCTCAATAAGTTTATATCTTCTATCCAACATAGATTTATGTCTCAATTCGTGGAAAAACCGATCAGCTGCTCTATAAGATTCATTAGCTTCATTTGCCTCTTCCACCGTTAATTGATGCTCATTATTTTCTACTCCCATAATTTCATTATCCGGATTTAAACAAATTTCAATCATATTATACAATGCTCTCTCCCCCCATTCCAAATCACGACGAGCACGGTTAAATGCTTGAAGTGCTGAATTTGGTTCTCCTGTATACCTTAAATTATTTAAAATTTTCTCTAAAATTTTTTTAGAAAAATACCATTCAATAAGGCCTTTACAAAAATTAAATCCAGCATCCACAGTAGCCCTAGGATTGCTTTCTAAAGCATTCCTCAACATTTTTTCACCCAATTCAATATTTCCCCGACGCCAACATAATTCGATATAACGGGCTAAGGCATGATAATGACCTGAAAATAAATTTTTTTTAGATTTATTTCTAAAAATTTCACTCACTCGGATTTCTTTCCAATAATTGTGCAAAGTGTTTCATAGCCTCTTCTCCCTCATTTTTCTGATACATTAAATCAGCCAATAACTATAAAAATTAATAGTTAATTTTTAAATTTATTAAATGAAATATATATTTTTAGTATATATTACAATTGCAATTTGTTGCAAATTTATTTTATTCCAATGGGAGACTTGAAGTTGCATTTTTGTATAGAAATTACAAGAAAGTGAATTTAAATATTTATTATTTTTATTTCTTAAAGTTTAAAAGTATTTATAAAAAATGATGGAAATTTGGAAAAATGTTAGGCTTTTGAAATTATTGAGGGAGGGTTTTTTATTTCTTTAACTTCTCGCTAGAGGGGGTAATTAATTGAGGAAGGTATCTTCAAAGAATATTTTTTAAATGTTTTTTTGAATCTAATATCTTCTCTTCATTTTCTTTAAAAAAATAACTTTATGGATTCCTTGCTGAATCTTCATTTGTTTAAAACAAAATTAAAATTAATTTATTAAATTGAGGAAAGGGAAACTCGTCATTTATGTACAAAAATCCGAAGGGATTAATTTGACAAATGAAAATTGAAAAAGAAAATAATAAAAAAATATTAGAGAGATATTAATAAATCCTCCACAACTAAAGAATGGATAATAAATATTTTTCAAAAATAAATTGATATCATTAAATAGAGAATTAAATTCTCTATAAAATAAAATAAAAAACAAAATTTTTTGTTAAAATTAATAAAAAGTTTTAGTTGAAAAATTAAACATTTTTAGTAATTTTTTGTTAGTTTTTAATAATTTATTTATTTAAATTTTATATTAAAAAATTAAAAAATGTTTTTAAAAAGTTTAATATAGAGTTAAATAAAGCTGAGAATTAGTAGCTAATGCCAATAAATACGTAGCCTGAGAAAAAAATGTTAAGAAAAATTCCAAAAATATTTTAAGAAGATAAAGGAAGTAAATAATTAAAAATACATTTATTTTTATCCTTAATCGACGTCACATTTTTGTCAGAAAAAAATACAAAAACCAAATATTATTTTTAGATTTTTTTAATTTATAATTACGCAATTTTTGAGCTCTTTTAGTTAATAACCTTTTCTGTAAATATTACTAAAAATTTTATTTAAAAATAGACATTGGAATGTAATGGAGAAATAGAAAAGGATGAAAGAAAAATATTTTCGAGATTTTTTTGAAAAAAATATTTTTTAAAGCTTCATTTTGTATTTTTCAAATAAAGAAGGATATAATTAAAAATAATATGTTGAGAGAAATTTTTTAATATTTATATGTTTTGATTTATAAAATAAAGGAAATTTTAAAAAATAATTAGAAATTAATTATTTATTTTTTAATTTTTGTGTTTAAATTTCTTATTATAAGTCAAAAAGAAAATATTTGCAGGCATAATTTTTTTTTCATGCGGCAGTAATTTTTTGCCATTCAAAATTAAAAAAATAAAATGGAAAATAAATATTTTGTTTTATTTTTGGGAGTTTTTAATAAACCACTCCTTTATAGCAAAAGAATAATATACCTATTTAATAAATATATAAATTATATTTTAAATAAAAATTAAGGAAATAATTTTTGATCAAAAAATTTTTCTAAAAATACATACCGTAAATGCTCTAATTGAAGCACATGTGCTATCCCCTCGTAGGGTGTGCTTCTATTAGAGACTGTGCTTCAAATAGAGACTGTGCTTTTATTTTTCGATCTATTTTTCATTTTTTAAAGTAAATTTATACCCTACATAAGACAAAATAAAAATTAAACTTCAATTGAATTATCCCTTTCAATTCCCTTTTCATCATCTTCATTGAGAACCCACTTGTATATACATCAACCTTAGTTTACTAAGATTAAAAGATTAAAAGAAATATAGGGATTTGGAAGGATTAAAATGAACATCAATGAACTTGTACGTGACATCAAGAGATCAAGAAGGATATCGTTGGGTTTGTAGGGATATCGAGGTATTTGAGGAAATTAAATACAATGGTGAAATTAAAACAGAAATTTAAAAAAATTTCGTAGTGGCAATTTCTGAAAATACCTATTCGAAAAATATCTTAGATATCCGTCCAAATCCTCGGATTTCACTCGATATCCCTCTTAATTCCCCAAAATTACCCCTCCCTATCTCTCGATATCTCCTTGAATCCTTTATATAACTGTTAATCCCCTAAATTCACTCATAATCAATTCTAATCCCTCTATATCCCTCAATGGGATATAGAAAAGAAAAATGTAAACAATAAAGTGCTTTTTCAATGTATACTAGGGGGTGTGCTTCTATTAGAGACTGTGCTTCAATTAGAGACTGTGCCTTTATTTTTCGATCCTCTCGTAGGGTGTGCCTCTATTAGAGACTGTGCTTCAAATAGATACTGTGCTTCTATTAGAGCATTTACGGTATATTAATTTATTTAAAAAAAATGAGAAAAAATTATAAAATAAAGATTAAAGAGAAAATAAATTACAAAAAAATATAAATTTTAGAATCCATTAAAAAATATAAATTAATTTTTATATTTTAAATATTGCAAGAGTTTTAATCCCATAAAAATTAATTTTTAAAAAATTTAAAGTGTTACGAGAAAATAATATTCCCTCCTTAAACATCATTTCCGTTTAATAAAAATTAAAAATCCTCCCACATTTTAATTTTAATATTTAATTTACCAAAGTAGCATCATTATTATTTGGATCAAAATTCAAAACTTGCTGACATTGTTGATCACAAAAATGTAATTTTCCGAGAGAGGCATAAATTCCAGCAAGGGATAAATGACTCTAATAAAAATAAATTTAAAAAAGAAATATTTATTTATTTAATTATTACTTTTGTGTCACGTTCATTATGTCCAATTGCTTCTTTAAATAATTCAATTGCTTTATTCCAATCACGACTATTTGCGTATAATTCAGCAAGTTGTTGACAAATTCTTGAAAAAAATAAGTGATAAAATAAATAAAAATTGGTAGAATTATTGGGAATTTTTAAAGTATTATTATTGGCATAGGAACTTTTGCGCCGGGCGACGATGTAAAGGCCTTATTAACCCATTATAATTTAAAAACAAACAAAGCAGCCAATTTCTTCTCTTCAGCAATATTCAACCCTTCTCTACCACCGCTTCCAACAATTCTTAATTGGAGTTGGCGTGCTTTTAATAAATCACGGCATGCCTGATCCCATTCACTTGTTTCCATATGTAGACGTGAAATAAGCATCCAATAAGAAACGTGTTCTCGAATTGTTTGAATATCTTATATTTAATATTTTTAGAGATAGAGATCTTGGTCTAACTCTTTTAGAACAACTCAATGACTTTTTGACTCAAATCTTAACTAAAAAGTTTTCTCGGGTATTTAGATCCTTGGCCAAGAGTCTTGGCAATTTTTCGATCTTGGCCTCTAACTCTCTATTTATTTAATAGAATTTACCAACCACTTGGATCAGTTTCTGCATCAAGTACTTCTTTTAAAACACGTTTACATTTATCAAAATTGCCCATTTGAAATAGCTGCTCAGCGAAACGAATTCGTAAAATCTTTTGCCTTCCACTACTTTTCATTGCTGTTTCATAGAAAGTAATTGCCTAAAAATTAAAAGTAAAAGTAAATATTTTATTATATTTCTCTTAATTTTGCTGCTCACAATATCTATATTTTAATTTCACCTTATTGTAAAGATGACATTTTACATAAGCATTCCCTATTTTTTCCGCTAATTGATAATCTTTTGGCGCTCGACGCATTGCTGTCTCATAAGCGTCAATAGCAAGTTCAGGCTCTTGAATTGAAATATAAGCATCTCCTTTGAATAATATTTTTAAATAATCCCCCTTTTTTATTTACAATCTACCAAGTAATTCGTAAATTTGAGGACTAGTATCTTGCTCTAGTAAATCTCTATAACAAAGAGCAAAACGGTGTTTATCATGTTTTTCTTCCAAATAAATCTGTGCCATTTTTATACGTGCGGCACGATAATTTGGTTGATCAGGCTTAACTGCTTGTAAAACTTTTATAGCCCCATCAACATTTCCTCTCTGTAATCGAAGTTGAGCATTCATTAAAACGAGTTGTTGTTCTTCTAAAGGTTTGCCTTTATAACGCTCAGCTGCTTCTAACATACAAGAATCTGCTTCCTCCTTAATTAAAGCGTAGTTTGATAATTTTTTTCAACGAAAAATTAAAATTATATTTATTTTTACCGACAATTCTATTGGCTGTTTGTAGTGAATCTATTAATTCGAGAGTAATTGCAATCCTTTCAGCTTCAGCTAATTCAAGTTCTGATTCTTCTTAAGATAATAAATTAATTCGATAATAATTTTGAAATTTCCAAAGAATTATTTTTTTGGTTATTAATTTTGAATATTATCTTTGAGAGAAAAATATCAAAAAACAAACTTTTAGCAAATAAATCCAAAGCATTTCGTAATTGTTCTATCGACTGGTCTACACGATTTGCACGTTTTTCTAATCGAGCTTTAGTTAAAAAATAAAGAGGATGTTCACGCACACGAAAGTTAAATCCTAGTCCTATATCTAATAATTTGTCAGCCTCGTCCAATTCATTTTTCTGCACGAGGATCTAAAGTTTTGAATAGCAATAATGTATTTTGATTAATTACCTGTGCTAAAAGCAAATAAGCCTCAGCATTATCACTACTTTTATTTACACATCCACGCAATAATTGTTCGGCTACAGACATTTCATTAGCTCCTAACTTTGTTTTTGCCAATAAAAAAGTTGGCTTAATCAAGCCTTTAAAAAAATAAATTTAAAAATAAAAAATTGTTTGCCTGGACAGTTTTGATGAACAATACTTAAAATACGATCAGCTACTCTGATAGCTGGAATCCCTACAGAATCGGCAGATTTTAATATTAATTCGGCTATTTCCACTAAAACGGATGGATTTAAGGAGATCAAATTCTCTTCAGAGAAGATTGTATACTGTAAATAAATAATGAATCAAAATAAAAATTATTTACTTGATTATAAGCAAAGTGAACATCTACAGCTATATTTAAATGTGAAAAGACTTGTTCATCCGGTTTATTTTCACGTTTGGCTAATAATGCGAGAAGGTAGTGGAATAACTTAAAAATTATTTTTAAATAGGTATATTTTAAAAATTATATAACTGATTGTTCTTTAACATCAGAATGTGTTTGCTGTAAAAATTCCAATTGTTGATTTATTTCTTTTAATTGTTTATCATTTTGTTGTTCAGCTAATTGACATCGTATCATTGTTAGAACGGCCCTTTCCCCATTTTGATTATCCTCATTGTTTAATCGTTTCTCATTTTCAATATTACTGCCTGATTCGACTGCACGTAAAGCTAATTGAGAAGCTTGTCTTATATCCCCTTCTGCTAATGAAAGACTGCTTTTAAGAAGAAGAGCTTGACTGTTCTGACGAATTCCGAGTGCAGCATCAACCAATCTCCTTTACAAAATTAATTTTTCTGTAATTAAACTATCTTCACAAGATTGTTTAATAAAAAAAATCCCCTTCCCCTTCCATAATAATTTATATATCCCCCAACAATTTACTTTGCCTGAGTAGTAATATTTTTCCTATCCAAAGCAATAGAAGCTAAAAGACTTCCAATTCGAAGAAATTGACTTTGGTTGCTTGCTTCAGTTAAAAGCATTGCATCAACAAATTCAGCAAGTATTTGTTCTCCTTGGATATCGCCCAATATTAAATAGGAATAAACAAAATCTAGAAGAAGTATTGGCAAACAATCACTCTGTGAAATAAAAAATAATTTTTTTGATTATATTATTAAATATTTTAAATATTCTACCTGAATAAGAGCTGCCTTTTGACAAATTTCAGCCATTGTTTCCCAATGTCTATTCATTGCTGATGCTTTGGCTAGCTCGACATAAGCAGGTAAAACTGAAGAATTCGCATTTAATAAAGAATTTAAAGTAGATTCCATATCAATTATATTTTGCCTTTAATTTTTAAATATTTTTCTTCATTGATCTCAGAAACATATGTATTATGTACCTTATTTTAAAAAGATGAGCTTTGCCCAGGAATGCTTCAACATTTTTATCTAAGGCAATAGCTCTATCAAAGTTTTCCAAAGTTGATTGAGAGACTTTTCCTGATAATAATTCTAACCAACCGCGAAGTGAGAGAAACTATAAAATTACTGAATTAATTTTAAATTTTACTTTAACCGAAGAATTTGATTGAGAAGACAATTTATCTAAAAGGGGACGTGCTCTTTCAAATTGCCTATCTAAAAGTAAAAGTGTTGTAGCAGTAAATGCACCTCGTTCGGGTATTTGTTGTGACCATAAAGCTTGGATTTGTCTGTCCAATTCTCGCAATGCTTCTCGGTCTTTTAAATTTATTTTTTTTCAAATTATTCTTTAATTAAAAAGTAATTTGGTTAAAACATTTTCCTAATACCCAATATGGTCTCCAAACTTTGAAACAAGTTTCCAAATACTGATAACGATAAATGTGGCCTCCTTTTTGGCCAATGGAAGATTTATAACTTTCAAAACCAACCAATTTTCTTCTCACTACAATGAGCAATTCTAAGAGCGTGCAATGTCGACAATTTATATTCTGCCATGCTTTCATCCCTCAGCATTATATTTAACAAACGCATAGCCTCTGAAGAACGACCTGAAAATTCTTACTTTAATGCTAAATTATTTGCTTCGAATTTTTAGAAATCTGACATTTTTCTAATTTAATATGTGTATCTATTAATAATTTTAGTTGAGGAACACAAAAAACAATCAACCACATAAAGGAGTTTATTTCTGGGTAATTTAATTTAAAAAAAACTTTTTAAATATTTTAATTACCAAGCCTAACAATACAAAATGCTCTTAAAGTTTTCCAATGGCATTCTCCCTCTCTACCAACTTCTCTATCACCAAATTCGTCCATTTTTCGTAGAGCAGTGCCAAAATAATCTTCACGGATCCAATAGTGGATTTGTGCTAATGCTGGTGAATTTGCTTCACTCATTTTTTTTGAATTTTTAAATAAAAAAGAAGTAAATTTAAACTGAAAATTTTATCATTTATAAGTAATATCTTTTAGAATATACGTAAATACAAAGGTTTATTTTTATTAAGATAACTAAACATTATATTTTTAGTATTAGGTTAATTTAATGAATACATTTTTAAATAAAAAAGAAGTAAATATACTTTTTTTCCTTTTGGTTACTATAGTAACTTATTTGTTATTTTATTTTAAATTTTAAAACAATAAAAAAATTTGAGAAATTAGTTAGAAGAAAAAAGAAAATAAAATAATAAAAAAGTAAGTTCACAAAATCTTTAACTAATTACAGTCAAATCCCACTAACATGACTGTTTAAAACTTGTTTTTTCTGTTAAAAACTATATTCCTAAAAAATATTTTTTTCAATTTTTTAAATAATATTTTGAAATATTTAAAACCAGACAAAAAAATCAATTTTTGTCAGATGTCAGCTATCATTATTGGCAATTTATCCAATAATCAATTCCATCATTTATTTGCCTTTGCTTTCCATTTTATATATTCCTTTGTTAATTATTTATTTACTTAGTATTCCTAAATTCTCGAATTTTTCTGCGATTTCAAATTCGTTTAAAAGGTTTTGCTACATGAACATTCTAGTATGTAAATTCCAACTTGTTAAATGATGAAACTTTTTATTGTTTTACTTCTGATGTTTATTAAAATAAAAGATAAACTTCTATTACAATGTAGAGTTTTATTACTATTTATTTATTTTTATTACATAATTAGTTTTACTTAAAAAAAATTCAAAAAAGCGGATGTAGAGAAACGTAATAGTCAAAGTTCTGTGGAATTTTATAGGCCAAGAAGTAAGAACTCTTCCATTTTTTATGTCAAAATTAACGCAATGCACCCAACCCCTAATTGCTCCCACCCCCATCACTGATTTTAATAAATATTTACATTTCGAAATAAAATTATTCATTTCCTTAAATTACAATTTATAAACGAAGTCAGGAAAATAATTCAAAAATAACTTTAACAGTACCCGATGGAATACAACAAGGAATCCCCGATGGAGGTGACAGAGAAACACCTTTTTGTGAAGTTGAATCTTTGGTTGGTGGAAAAAAATTTAAATAATAATAATAATTTTATTTAAAAAATATTTTTATTTCAAAGACAGCAAAACAAAAATCAAAACTTAAGAATGAAATAAAAAATAAAATTTATGAGTAAGAATTTAAGAAAAAATAATAATAATAAAATAAATTTTTTAAATATATGTGAAATTAAAATTATATGTATATTTATTTAAATATTTAAGACAAAAATCTCTACGAAGAAAAAATTATTCTCGAAGTAAAAGATCAACTGTCGATGAAAAAATGAAGGCAATTAAAATCTAGATTTTTAAAAAATATTATCAGGGATTCTGCCGACATATAAAATAAATTCCCGATTGTTAGGAGTCGGGACAGCAGGATCCCTTATACAAAATAAATAAAACAAAAATTATATTTTTTTAAAGATTTGGAACAATTTAAAGTTGATCAACAAAAACAAGAAAACATTTAAATACTTAATACCCTATAAAGTTATTTCTAGATATGGTAGGTTATTGCTAATAATTAGAGACTTGACTGGATTGTATTTTCCGGAAAATTCGGAATGTAATAGAATAATTGTAGTAATAATGGGAAAATTTCGGAAATTAGCGTTTATTTTATTTAATATTTATTTTAAAAAATTATTTATAAAAATATAAAATTAAATTTAGATAAAGCTATATTCAAAACAGTATTGGATGCAATGGAATTAATCAGTAAAAAGTATGAATTAAAATTTAAAAAATTATTATTTTTTAACTTAAAGAACTTGTGTTTCCTTTGTTAATATTTACAAAAATTTTAAAAAATACAATAGAAAGGTATTTTATTTTAATAATAATTTTTGGAAAATTTTTTATTTATCTCATTTTAAGGATCACTTAACTATCGTTAATGCACCTGGGTAAAATTCAAAAACTTATTAAAAATTAAATTTTAAAAAATTAAAGTTGCCGTTCAGCTATTGGTCGAAATCCAGGACAAAATTTTTTACGTTTAGAATTGGGACAAATAAAGCTAAATCCAAAAACGAAAATGTTGGTTAGAAAAACATGTGTTAAACGCCGAATTGTTTTGCACGAAGTAAACTATTTATTTAATATTTATTGGTTAACAAGAATATTTTAATTTAAAAGTTGGCTGCCGAAAAAATTATAAAATAAATTTAAATAAAAAATTTTTTTTGAATATTTTAAAATTCGAACTCCTTTTAGCATTCTAATAAATAAAATTAAAAAAAAAATAATTTTTTAGTTACTTCATCTTCTCGGACTTTTCCACGAAGTATTTAAAATAATTATACATATTTTATAATATTTTTAATTAAAGCATCAACGTTCTGATAGAGATAAATATTTAAAAATAAATTATAAAAATATTCGAAAAGGTTATTCTTTCTATTTAGAAATTTAAAAATATTTTTTTTAATTTAGGCAAAAAAATAAATTTTGTTAGAGTAGAAAATGATGTAACTTGGGGGTTACCTTACAATTATGATGTAATAAAATTAAAAAATATTTTTAATTTAAAAATCTTTTTTAGTCAATAATGAATTATCGAGTAAATGCTTTTGCTAAAAACCCAAAAAGTAAAAAAAAAAAATAATTTTAAATAATAATAAAAATTATATAGATTTAACTATAAAAATAAGGAATGGTAATCGTTTATGTAAGGTAAGTATTTTTTAAAAATGTTATTATTTTTAATCTCTCAAATAAATTTTCATTTTTTAACAAAAATATAAAAACAGATAGGAATGGGAACACATGAACATGCATCTGAATTAGACTTTTTATTAGTTAATTTGCTTTATAATTGTCCGGGTGTTGAAAAAATGGTTGACAATTTTGTTGATAAACATTATTTGACTAAAGTACATAAAATTATTTTAAAAATTTAGGGGAAAAAATAATTTAATTAAATATGTATAAATTAGAAAATAAATATGTTTTTGACAAAAAAAGAAAATTTTTTAATTCTCTCAATTTTGAGAGCTTCTGAATTAGAATTATCTTTCGATTTTAAGATTGTCCATTTCTAATTTGTAAGAGAAATAATTAAAAGATAAATAAATTAATGCCCTAAAATATTTTTAAATATAAAAATTCTCTAAAATTTTTAGCCATCAAAACATCATCACAATCACCCCCACCACCATCAGCATAAAACTCCAAAATCAAACGAATTAAAATTAATAGAAAAAAGTTTAGAAAATGAATTGAAAGAATGGAATAAGAATGAAATAAATAATAAATTAAATAAAAATAAAATAAAAAGAAAATCTAAAAAGAATAAAAAGAAAAGGAATAAAAAACAAAAGAAAAGAAAAAGAAAAAAGGTCAAAGAAACAGGAAGAAAGTTTGAGCAAAATTTGTGAACAAATTTTTCTAACAAAACTAAAGATATATAAAAAAATCATATCCGGTTGTATATATGGATATTTTTTATAAAGAAAAAAGGTCAAATCAAATAAACAGGAAGTTATTTTGTTTATTTTTTTTATTCACGTAAAATCAAAAAAGGGCACAAATTCAGTAAAAATATATATTAAAAAAATATATATTATTTTATTTAAATATATTTTGATTTCATATTAAAAGTTCTTCGCTATCTTTGTGAGATTTAGCCCTAAAGTGGGAACATCTTAACGGAAATAAATCTCTGTAGAGAAAATCAGAATTTTCCTAATAATAAAAATGTTTCCCCCAATTTATCCTTCCTAGATCCTTTTATCCAATTTTTTTACAATTTATTTTAATTATTTTCAATTTTTTTATTTGTTCAGCTTTAACAATAAACTAATTGAATGAGCATTCGGTTCCTTTATTATTAAAAACAGAACCTACTGCCGAGCATGTTTGTTTAGGAAATTTAATTTTTAAAATAAAAATAATTATTATTTCCCAACTTGACGTTCGAGATCTTTTAAAATAATTACTAGGCAAACCAGTTACAGAATTTTGAGCTATAACAGCCAAAAATATTGTAAAGTTACCATGCGTATTCCCAAAAAATTTTAATTAATTTATTAGATTATATTTTAAAATTAGTATTACTTGAATTACAATGACTGTTTTTATTATTACAATGTATTCTTCCAAACTTTACATGTTGCAACAAATGGGGAAATTTTTGTGACATTTTATTAAAACATATTTTTTAGTAAAACATGGCATTGTAATTCAAGTTTTTATCTTCTAAAAAATTCTAAAATATTTTCAAGAATATACCTAGTCTCGTAAACTGAAAAATGGAAAAACTCCCATTTCAAATTTTCTGAAAAGTCAGAAAGTAAAAAACAAAAATATTTTTTATCCAAAATATTTAAACAAGTAAAATATTCGTTATCCAAAATTTTTTGCAGCTGTATTTTACACGTTGTTATTGTTTAATAAATAAATATACGTACCACTAGATATCATCATTATTTTCTTTTTTTTGTATAAATAAAAACTTCATTAAATCGAATTTAAATTTTATTTTATAGACAGAATTTAAATTATAATACAATTTATTTTATTTTTTTAGTTTATTTTTAAATATTTTTATTTTTTGTTAAGAAATTACCTATATTCTCATCTACTAGTCTTTTCGTATTTTTCATAATTTTAAATTTTTATAAGAAAATCCCCTCAAATTTCTTTTATAATATTATATATACTATACATATATATAAATTTATATATAAATCTATAAAATCTATATTTATAGGTAAATTTATACATACATATCACGCACATCCTTTACAATTATACATATCATATCAAACACACACAGATTTTTATTTTTAAATTAACGATTATTTAGTATATTAAATTTTTTTCTGATTTGACAAGATATTTAAAAAAGGATAAAAAAGTTTCAGCGCCTTTTAATGACCACACAACTAATTTTTGTTTAATCATTTTTAACATTTTTTTCTTCTTTTTTTTAATTATGTATGTATAATTATTATTTTTTCTAAAAAATTTTTAAAGCATTAATTAAAATCTTTTTAGAAAATGACTAAGAACGTTGAAAATGACAGAAAATCCGGCAAAATTATTTGTATTTTAATAATTATTTTAATCTCTTTTTCATATTTTTTATACATTCTTTATTGCAATCAATTAATTTTCACATCAGAAGAAAATTTATCTTCAAAACCTGGGTGGATTAAAAAAGAGGTAAACAATTTTAAGGAAAATCTAGATAAACACTGAAAATCCCCATTACCCCAAAACTAACCAAAAATATAAAAAAAACATGAAAAACTTTTGGAGAAAGAAAGAAGGGACGAAATTAAAAATTAACGAAATACCTAATTACAGCCAGAAAAAAATATTTACTCGATTAATTCCCCACCCTCTATTAATTCCCCATGCCAGGGATGAGTTGAAAAAATAATTCCCCATCCCCAAATACCCTAATACACGTTCAAATTTCAAAACTCAAATAATTCCCCACCCTCTATTAATTCCCCATGCCACGGATGGGTTGAAAAAATAATTCCTCGGGGGAATTAATCGAGTAAATACGGTATTTAAAAAGTTTACAAAATTTGTTAGAAAAATCACTGATAGATATATAAATTTTCAAGAAAGAAATTATAACCAAAGGCAATTTAATTAACCTAATTTAATAAAAATACATATAAATAAATATTTTAGAGCATTCCTATGAAATGGCCACAGCCAGTTATTCTTATTTGGAATAATTATTATGGTGAAAATTTTTTGAAATATTGGTCAATAAACAATATAACTGAACAATGCCCTTATAAATGTCATTATACTGATGATAGAAATTTGTGAGTTTTTAAGAAAATGTACGAAATAATTCGGTTGTGGATGATAATTTTATCACACAAAATGTGGAATCCATAAAAAGTCACTTTCATTCAAAAGTTTAGTTCCGAGGAGATATATTAGCGTGATTCCATTGTATTTTCAAATAATAGATTTACTTAATTTAAAATTGTAAAAATTATTTAATTTAAAAATATATATTTCAGAGAAAGAAATGCAACAGTTTTATTTTTCCATATTCGTGACAAAGTTGATCCTTTGCCCAAACAACGATCACCTCTCCAATTATATACATTTTTTGTGATTGAATCTCCGCCTCACACTTGGAATTGGGGAAGATATTTTCCTCGTAATTTTTTTAATATTACAATGACATATAGATCTGATAGTGATGTTAATGTGCCTTATGATATGTTTGAAGGTTATGATAAGGAAGATGTAAAAAATGGAAGAATAAATTTAGATGAAATTTGGACTGAGAAGGAGGTGATTGATAAAAAAAAGTTTTTAACTAAAATTTGCTTAAAATTAAATTAAACAAATAATTTTTACTCTAAATTTTATTCTTTTAAAGATTGATAGTAAAATTGCCAAAAAAGAGAAGCTAACTTTACAATTTGTTTCAAATTGTAATACAAATTCAAAACGGGAAAAATATATTGAAGAATTGAAAAAATATACAGAAATAACACAAATGGGTGGGTGTGTTGGGAAAAATGATTGTGGGCGTGAATGTGAGGATAAATTAATTGGTAAATACTAATTAGATAAAAAATAATGATTAATATAATTTTTAATGAATTAAGAAAAATATTTTGTAAAAACAAAGTTTGTAACGTTCAAAAAAAAATTAAATATTTGTAATTAAAATTTAAATAATTACAACAAAATTGCAATTTTCTTAAAAAAATTTCCAGATTCCCATTTCTTTTATTTGGCCTTCGAGAATTCTGTTTGTGATGAATATTTGTCAGAAAAGTTTTGGAGAATTAAAAGTTTGATTGTCCCGGTAGTTTTGTCTAGAAAAATTTTTAAGAACGAAACAATTCCGAAAGACTCATTTATTGCAGCAGATGATTTTGCAACTCCAAAAGAATTAATAGAATATTTAAAGACTGTAGCGGCTGATAAAAAATTATATAGAAGGTAAATTAGCTTTAATAATTATTCCTCATTATAGACAATTAAGTTTTTAGACTTTATAATTTTAAATAAATCTTAAAAATTATTGCAAAGTTAAAAACAAGTTTGGAAATAATTTAAGATAATTATTTCTAATTTTTAAATAAACGAGATTATTTTGTTTGGAAAAAATATACAAAATTAAAAATATCTAACAATAAATTCCAGTTATTTTAATTGGACAAAAAAATTTAAACGAACAAAATATGCAAAAGAATTTTGGAATCCAAATTGTAAACTTTGTACTTCTTTACAACCTTTTTGTGATCTTTGTAAATTAGCACATACAAACAAAAAAGAATTGAGAATAAATAATATTTATGCTTTTTGGGATGGAGGAGGGAAATGTTTACATGGTTATGCTGAAAATGTTCTTTTAAATTAAAATTTTTTAGATTGTTTATAAATATACGTGTATGAAATACTCCGGTGCACTCGTCACACCGAATTTTAAGTTTGGTTTGACGATATTATTTTTTAAAGTTTTTAGATCGAGATACACTCTGTCAGAAAATACACTCTGTCTGATAAATGTAAAAAAATAGGCCGAAATACACCAGATTTTCATGTAAAAAGTGACTTAACTTATTTTTGTAACTTTATTATACAGTACTGCACAAAAGTATAAGAACACTTATAAAAAGCTTATAACTTGGGAAATACTTGACCAAATTTTATCAACTTTTGTGTAAATATGTGAATTATAAATGAGAAGAAAAACGCTTAAATTCCCCAGAAAATACCCTTAAGGTTGCTTCGGAAGATTAACGACTTATAGCTCGCTTTTAAATTTCTTCTGAAAAATAAGATAAATGCCATCTTGTAGCAAATTTCAAGGGCTATCAAATAAGCCTAAAATAAAAATTTAGATTTTTTTTTTCGACCCTATAAGGGGTCGAAAAATATTTTTAAAGTTGCTTACCCCTGTTTTACGTGGATTTTTAAGGTATCGAGATCTCGGCAATGAAGTGAGATATGGGCCTGGTTTTTTTTTTATTTTTTCATAGTATGCATATATATGTCTGATGAATTTTTTTCGGATTTTTCCTATTGTTAGAACTACGAAAAACCAAAGTGTTCTTATACTTTTGTGCAGTAAAAAAATCGCGCCATTTCAATATTTTTAAGTTTTTGACGAGATGTTTTAAAAAATTTTGAATTTTAATATCTGATCGTATTTCTCTTTATAATCCACATATTTACACAAAATTTGATAAAATTTGGTCAAGTATGTCCCAAGTTATAAGCTTTTTATAAGTGTTCTTATACTTTTGTGCAGTACTGTATAGGTTTAAAATAGAAATTTAAATATTACTACAGAGAAGTAGGTTTCAAGACAAAATTTCGACCTGCGTTTATAGTTTTCTGACAGAGTGTATTATTTATTTTCTCATTCAAAATTAATTTATACTATTTGATTTTATTCAGAATTATTTTTAGAAATTCTTCTAATTAAAAGAAAAAACAACACAATTTAAACTAAAAAATAAAATTTCGAATTTTTAATTATACATTTCTAAAATAATTTTTAATTTTATTTATTTATGTTTGTAAATATTTCTATTTTTATTTATAACATTTATATACTACTTTCATTCACATAATTTTTTAAAATAACTTTAAGTTGCTTTAAGTGTTTCATCTTTAATCTATAAACTTTCATTTTTTTAAATATATTCTCTTAACTATTCCCAATGTTTGTAAAATAGAATTTTAAATTCTAATTGATAAAAACAATTTTTTATTATTAAGTACATATATTTAATTTTAATTTATTTTTATTTCCCATATTTTTAATTTAAAATATATTCAATCAAGATAGTAAATTTTTGGGAAAAAATGTTTGAGCTAAATTTTTTAATTTGTAAAATTGACAGAAAAATAGATAAAAGTTATATTTTATAAATTAACTAAATTCAACTTTTCACTGATTTTATTATTTTATTTTAGCCTTTTATTTCTCTGAGACAGCTTTTTCAAGTTTATTTTAGAAAGAGGAATAATTTAATTATTATAATTTTAATTAAATCCCTAACTATTTAAATTTAACAATTTCATTATTTATTTTTTTAAATTTAAAATATTTAATATTCATCGAATGAAAATATTTTTTAGAAATTAATATTCAGAACATTCAAAGAATAATTTATTCCTTAAATTCTATTTTACTTTAAAATTAAATTTAAAATTGTTTTTAATAAATACAAAAAAATGACTAAAATTATTTTAAATAATTTAGTACAATTTAATAAAAAAATTTTAATTATTCCCTTTTTATTATCAATTTTTTATTTAATATATATTCTATATTGTAATCAAATAATATTTCTATCAAGGGAGAATAATTTATCTAAAAATTCTAAATGGCTCAAAAGGAGGGTAAGAATTTTATTTAAATCGGAGTTAAACTGACCGAGAGAGAAAGAAAGCAGTCCAGCAATTATTTTAGGGATTTCATGATAATAATGACCCTAATAAACTTAATCATAAAGACTGTATTTATGCTACTACTTTTTATTATAAATCTACTCAATTTTTGATTTCAGTTTTTGTTCAAATTTAATTTCCATAAACATTTATTATGCAGAGCATTCCTATGAAATGGCCACCACCTCTGATTCTTATTTGGACTACTTTCTATGGAGAGAATTTTTTAAAATATTGGTTAATAAATAATTATTCTTCACAATGCCTTTATAAATGTCGTTATAGCGATGATAAAACGTTGTGAGTTTTAAATATAAATTATAGAAAGAAAGAAATCCCTTTTTTAACCCTCCACTTACCTCAATTCTTCAGAATAATCTTAAGTTTATAATTTTTTTATTCTCATTAACTTTAAAATCTAATAATTATTACTAAAAATTGCCTTAATTTTCAAGAGAAAATGATGCATCTGTGTTATTCTTTCACATTCGTGATAAAATAGATCCATTGCCAAGCCATCGAAACCCTCACCAATTATACACATTTTTTGTACTCGAATCTCCAGTAAATACATGGCATCGGGGAAGATATTTAGTGCCAAATTTTTTTAATATTACAATGACATATAGATCTGATAGTGATGTAATTGTGCCTTATGATATGTTTGAAAGTTTTACTTTTGAAGATTTGGACGATTGTAAAGTGAGTTTAGATGACATTTGGCTTGAGGATGAGGTTATTAATTTGATAATTATTTATTAAAAATTTCGTCGTCTTATTAATACAGTCAAACCTTACCTAGTATACAATTATCTATTTGGTTATCTCCCTCCCCCTCTCCCAAGTTGAGTATTTTGATAAATATTTACTTATTTTAGAAAAATGTATTTTCGCTAAAAATTTCTTTCGCAAAAAAATTTTTTAATAAATAGTTTCTTTTTCTAAAAGCTCGTTATATATGGGAAGAGGATTTTTTATCTTATAGCACCTCCAATTAAATCGCCCGTACAGTTAGTAACGATTTTTCAGTTGCTAGATGGATAATTAAATTCTTTTAAAGATTGATAGTAAAATTGCCAAAAAAGAGAAGCTAACTTTACAATTAGTTTCAAATTGCAATACAAATTCAAAACGGGAAAAATATATTGAAGAATTGAAAAAATATACAGAAATTACACAAATGGGTGGGTGTGTTGGGAAAAGTGATTGTGGGCGTGAATGTGAGGATAAATTAATTGGTAATAATTAGATAAAAAATAATGATTTAATTTTTAATGAATTAAGAAGAATATTTTGTAAAAACAAAGTTTGTAACGTTCAAAAAAACAATTAAATACAACAAAATTACCATTTTTAAAAATTATTTCCAGATTCCCATTTTTTCTATTTGGCCTTCGAGAATTCTGTTTGTGATGAATATTTGACAGAAAAGTTTTGGAGAATTAAAAATTTAATTGTCCCTGTAGTTTTGTCAAGAAAAGTTATCAAAAATGTAAACATTCCAAACGACTCATTTATTGCAGCAGATGATTTTAAAAGTCCAAAAGAATTAATAGAATTTCTGAAAGAGGTAGCAGCAGATAAAAATCGTTATAAAAGGTAAAAATTATTCGAAAAAAGTAGGCAAGCGAGCTAAATTTAAAAATATTTTAAAAAATTTTAATGAAAAAAAAGTTACAAAATTTTTATTGAAAATATATCAGGGCTGGAAGAAATCTAAAAATAAAAAGCGAAATGCGAAACTTTTCGCGCTGAAAAATGTAAAATATGCGAAAGATGCGAAACGCAAAATCCGAAATAAGCCCAGCCCTGAAATAATGTATTAAAAGATTTTTAAACTAATAAACAAGTTTTAAATTTATTTATAAAAATATTTACAACAAATTTTTAAAAAAATGCAAAACACAAAGAATACATTTAGTAAATGTTTTCAAACAAAAAATAATAACAAACACTAACGGTTTTAAACTTATAAACTTTTTGTTAAGGTCTGTAAACATGCCTAAATTTACAAATCCAAAAACATAAATTAGTCCAAAAATACTTTATAATTTTTTTATATTTTAATTATTTATATTAAACAATAAATTTTAGTTATTTTAATTGGACAAAAAAATTTAAACGAACAAAATATGCAAAAGAATTTTGGAATCCAAATTGTAAACTTTGTACTTCTTTACAACCTTTTTGTGATCTTTGTAAATTAGCACATACAAACAAAAAAGAATTGAGAATAAATAATATTTATGCTTTTTGGGATGGAGGAGGGAAATGTTTACATGGTTATGCTGAAAATGTTCTTTTAAATTAAAATTTTTTGAATGGATTTTTTAAATACGTGTATTTAAAACTCCGGTGCATTTAGTATAAATTATATTGTTAAGTTTTATCAAAAAGTATTTTACTTAGTATGGAACTTAGGGTTGTTGATTTTCTCAATTTTTTTCTAGAAATTTTCGGTCCAGCTTGGCATGAAATTCTGAGATTTCTGTTTCAGTTTTCTTGTAAAAAATTCTGGCTTTACTCTAAATTACCATTTTTCTTAAGTGGAACGCAAAAAATATTTTACCAGAATTTAGAAAAAAATTTGGCCGTATATATTTCCATTAATTTAAAAAAATTTTAATTAGATATTCATTTCATAATTTTATTATTAATATTTATAATGCCGTTATAATATTAGTTTTATTAGATATGTGTAAATCTTTTTTGATAAGTTGTGGCATTTGAATTGTTGAGTTTGTAGGTGGAGGCCGAATTCTAATACGCATAGGAGGGCCACCAAATATTTTACTAAAAAATTTTATTAAATTAAAAACAAAAATTTCTCAATAAATTTCCCTACCCATCAATTAATAATTTTTGTTGTTGTTCATTAGGTAAAAATTCCATTTTACGTCTAGGAGGAGGTGATAATCGTCCTTTAGTTCCAATTAATGGGAAAATATTTGAAGAATTATTATTATTATTAACACGTGGAAGTGTTGATCTAGAAGTAGTATTTAATTGGTATTCTTCAAAATTATTTAAAATATTATTTGTTTCCATACAAGAAGATGGCCGTCCAATTAATGAAATTGTTGAGGTATTAATAGATGAACGTTGTTGGGGTTCCTTAAATAAATATTAAATTAAGATAAGTTGATAATATAAAGGGGATTTTGTATTATTTTAAAGTTTATCCAAGAAAATTCTTTCTAATCTTATCTATTAATTTCTAAGGGTATACATATTAATAAATCCCCTTAAAAGAAAAAGATTCAATTTTTCGCTCGGAAATATCGCTACTTTAAATATGTACTAAAATCTCATAATTCTAGTACAACATCGAACAATTGAATTCCAAATTAAAAATAATTTCTTAAATTCTTATTAAAAAATTGTTTTTAAAAGACGTATTTTAGATTGAGTAAATAATTTTGTGTATCTAAAAATGTTTTTCTAAACAAAATTTATTTTTTATTCAGAAGCACCTTCTTACCTGTTTTAATAAAGGCATTTCTGGGGGTAAATAATCATTTTCTTCTTCTTCATCTTCTTCTCTTTTCTCTTCATTTCCATTTCTAAATTCATCTCCATTACTACTAGTAGCAGAAAAAGCGCCAGAAGATGATGATGAAGTTGTTGAAGTACTACTATTTCTATTATTATTTTTATTTTTAAAATTTTCAAGTTTTAATTCCTCTTTATTTTTTCCATTCAAAATATTTTCTGTATTTTCTTTAAATTTCCAATTAGCTTGAATATTTAAATATTCAACATTTTCTTCATTATTATCATTATCTGACTCTTTTTCTTCATTTATTGTACAAAGTTCGCGAACTTGTAATTGAGGTAATGATTGTAAGATGATGCTGTTTAAATCTTAAAAAATTGTGAAATTTAATGTTTAGTATATGTATTTTCCTTGATATTTTAAAAAATGGAAGAAATATATTTTTAAAATTCTCTATTATTCTGATTGTACTAAAGTTAACGTCAAAAATTAATTTCCTACCAATTTTATGATTAAATTGTTCCCCTCCATCATTATCTAAAACAAAAATTGTAGTTGTATCATCTGAAAATGTTGAACCAAACGAAGAGCCAAAATTGGTTGTATTTGTTAACGTTGAAGAAGCGGGAGAGGAACAAAAACAAGGAATAGTTGAATATTCATTTTCCTCTTTTTCAATTTGTTGTCCTTTTCGATGGGGAGCAGCTTCCAATTGGGCAAGAAGATAAGAACTTTGCATATCAGAATAAATTAATTGAAGAGCATTTTCCTAAAAAAGTAGGGAAAATTTTTAATATTGCTGATTTCTGGGTTTGGGGTTGTGTTTACTGAAAATAATTTGTTTGAACACAACACAAAAACATTCATAATTACAATGTTTTCTCAAATTATTACCCTGGGTAATTATTGTTGAACCTCACGCTGGAGGAGGTAATTAACGAGTAAATAAGGTATGTATTCTGTAAAAACTTTCCCAGAAATTATTTTAATTTATTTAGTAATACATCAACATTAAGCATTGAAAATAGATATTCAACAAATTTAAAATAAACTATAACTCACTTTAACTCCATCAAGTTGAAATTGTGAATTACAACTTTCAATCATATCATGAGTAGATTTATAAGTATTACTACTATTAATATCTCCCTCTATTTCACTATTATTTTTTGATTTTCCGATATGAGACAATTGAGCCCAAAGGGCTTGTCGTTGTCTACTCAAGTAGAGACAAAGCTTTTTTAATTCAACACTTTCAGAAGTCATTTTGGCACATTTTTGTTCCAATCTTTCAATTCTTGATTGATAACGTTGAATATCCTAAAAATTTAAATATTTGTAGAAAGTCTTATATGAGGGCGTGATCAACAATAAAACTCTTTTTAGTATTTACTAATTTTATGTATATTTTACGAAATTTTTTTTATTAAAATCTCTAAACAAACTCGTTGAATAACTTTATTGTTGAATTGCCCCACTCTTTGCAGTTCTCTAGCCAATTCCCGTTCTTTTTCATAATCAGCATTTAATCTCTGTACCAAATTTAGTAATTCTTGTTTTTCATTATTTTGTTGCATCAATTGTTCTTTTAATTGATTAATTTCCTTTAAAAATTGAATTAAAATTATTTCTTTAACACAAAGAATTATTTAATAAATTCTCCACAAAATTATTTTAAAATTACTTTTATTACTTTAAATTTATATAAATTTATAATTTAATATTTATTAAGTATTTTTGCGCCACCCACTCAATTGTGTAAAGCTTCAAAAAGCTTGTTTTTACTTTTAAGGGCTTCCAAGGTCCTTGAAAATATTTAGTAAAAAATAGAAAAAATTGGATAAACATAAAAGAAAAAATAGTAAAAACTTGGGAAATTATTGGAATTTTTAAAATTTTGTAAAATATTTAAGGGAAGGATTTTTTTATTTTAGAAAGATACTGGGGCAGAGGAGAAAATTTAGTCTTATTTTTCTTGTAAAAACTCAAAACTTTAAAATTTTTTAATTACAAACACACCTCTTTATTTTTATTATTATTTTCAATAATTATTCCCAAATTAGACATTAAACGTTTATTTTCCACTTCCAAAGCTTTACACCTTTGTTTATAAGCTTCCAAATTTGAATTTATATCAAATGTTTGTTTATTTAAATTATCAACTTTTTCTGTCGTTTTTGAAGTAGAAGAATTAGAAGAAGAGGAAGAGGGATTTTCTTCTTGTAAATTATTTATATTATTTTCGTTATAAAAAGATGATTTTAAAGGGTAATTTGAAGTATTTGTTGAATTTAAATTTTTATTTTTTATATTATTATTATTTGAGGAAAGTGAAGAAAAACGCCTAATTATACCCATTCTTTTTAAATTAAAAATCTAAAGAAAAATTATAATTTTTGAAAATTTAACAAAGTAATAATAAAATAATAATAAATAATCAAAGAAGAATGTAACTGTTACCGTTCATACTAAATTAAATACCCTGGGTGATTATAATCTCAGTGTCCCGATGGAGAGGGTGTGATTATTTGAAAGAGGGAAATAAGATTAGAAATAAATTTCAAGGGAAGTTCAAAAGTACGGATTAGATAGAAAAGGCTAAGTTCTTTCCATAAAATAATAAATAAAAAATTATGATTTCCCATGTACATATTTCCTTTTAATTAATTAATTTAACCAAAAATTAAAACAATGAAAATAAATATAAAAAGTTTTAGAAGGACAACAATGAAGGAGGAAAATAAGAAAGATTCAGGCAAATTTTTAATGTTTTTTTCGTCTGAATGAGTAGGGGAAAATTAAGGATGAATAAAACAAATTTTTTATTAATTATTTGTAGGTTAATTAATTAATGTAGAAATTTAATAGAAAATAAGGGAAAAATTTTCAAAAAAATTTATTTTGGCTTTCGTAAGTTAAAAGTCTAATTGGAACTTTTGAAAAATTTAGGAATAAAAGAAAACTCTTTAAGAAATTTGTAAATATACTGCCTAAAAATTCAAAAAAGTTTAAGAAAATTATTTTAAAAAAGTAAAAAAAGGAAAGATTCAGTCATATTCAGAAAGATTCAGTCATAGGGAAAAAATTTAGTTATTATTATTCTTGAGATAATTTGTGTATTTTAGAATAAATATTTAATTATTTTTTGTCAGTAATCCTCAAACTAAATAAATATTATATAAATACTTACTGAAGAGATACTATTATAATTATTTTTTAAATTTAACTATCATCTACTATATATTTTATTTTTTATTTAAAAAGTAAAGGATTAAAATAAAAAAGAAAAAGGCTTGAGAATACTTTTAATGGTCATTTTAAGTCCAAAAATATAAAAGCGAGACACGGGGAAATAAAAAGAAAAGAAAAGTGTTTTTTAGTGTAAATTGGCTAAAAAATAAAGTTAAAATGTGGGAAATATACACAAAAAAAAGATTTAAAAATATAATGTTGTTTTTAGAAGGGAAGAAAGGTAGAAATAATACAATAAAGATTTTAATGAGTTAAAAATCTTGGAGTTTATTTAAAATTGCTTGATATCTTTTTTTAAATTTAAATTTATTTATTCACTGAAAAGGACCTTATAAGAAGGTCACTAACATTCAGATAAAAATTGTGAAACAATTGTAAAACAAAGCATATAAAAATAAAACTAAAAAAAATACAAGAAATACAAGTCACAATAATGTATAAACAATGAGTGTCCACAAACTGAGGAAAATTAGGTATATAAAAGCGAATTATAAGTTGTTTAAACTGGGAGATTGTGGACGCTTGTTTGTTGTAGCCATTTTTAAGAAAAATTGAAATGCACAGGTGCTTTAAATTACAAATCTTAAAATTTGAGTAATATATAAAAAAATTAAATTCTTTTCTTAAAATGTTTTTAAAAATGCTTAAAAAGTAGAAAAACCTCATACATTAATGTAGTGACTGCATAAAAACAAGGAAGGGAAAAAACATGTGGAAAAATTATAAAAAGTCAAAATGCAAAATATATATTTTTAAAAGGAAAATGTCAAAATGTAAGAAACAAAATATATATTTCTAAATGGAAAATGTCAAAAAGTAAATATAAAATAACCAATTATTTTATGCCAACACAAACATACAGAATTATTTAGGTAATTATATGGATATTGAACTAATAATAGATAAAACACGGATTTGTGTTTTCCAAATTTATTAAATATGACCTCAGTGAATTCCAAAAAATCCTTGGATTAGATGAGTCTATGATTGAGGTGGGTAGTAAATTCCAAAGGTTTACTGCTCTATTACATAGCCAGTGTTCCGTTTTACTATTTTTTCTCTGAACTTTAATTTGGAACTTATGTTTATTTCGGGTAGGCCTTTCATTGAGTTCAAAAAGACCGGTAGAACTTAAGTGAGTAAATTTGAAGATAATCCTATAAATCATAGTAAGGTCATATAGTGAGCGTCTTAAAGCTAATGATTCAAGGTTAAAAGTAATTAATCTTTCAGAATAATTCTTATATATAATTTTACACTTAGATAAAGCGATCCTAGTATACCATTTCTGTATTTTTTCTATTTTTTCTATAAGATATTTAGTTTTAGGACTCCAAATTACGGTGGCGTATTCCAGTAGTGGTCTAACGTAGGATTTAAATGCGAGAGCCCAGACTTTGGGGTTACTTGTGTGTATGTAATTTAAAATGGAAATAGCTCTAGCATAAGCTTTTCTAATAATAATACTGCAGTGTAAATCAAAAGAAAGATCGTTGGTAAATGTTATTCCGAGGTCCTTTACTGTGGATGTAATTTGCAAATTTTTTTCCTTGAGAGTATATGTATATTTAGGGTTTTTGGAACCAATATGTAGAATAGATGTTTTTTGTATGGAAATTTCAAGTGCCCAATCTGAACTCCACTGATAGACATTATTTAAAGCATTTTGCAGAGAATTAGTATTTTCTGTGTTTTTAAAAACTTGGAAGATTTTGAGGTCATCAGCAAATAGACACTTATTAATGTTGTCAGGAATAACACATGTTATATCGTTTATGTATATTAGAAATAAGATGGGTCCCAAGATGGATCCTTGGGGAACTCCAGAATGAATTTGAAAAGAGGTAGAAAATGTATTGTTGATTTTAACTTTAGCTGTACGATTAGTAAGAAATGCGGAGATCCAGTTTAGTAATTTGCCCCTAATCCCTATGTTAAATAATTTATAAAGTAAGAATCTGATAGGAACGGAATCAAAAGCGTGTTTAAGATCTATATAAGCGCAGTCTACGTTTTTACTTTCAAGAACAGCTCTATACCAGTGAGAGAAGGTAAATATTAGTTGAGTAGTAGTTGAACGCTTTTTAAGAAACCCAAATTGGCTTTCACTAATTATATTGTTTTCTTCCAAATGGATTAGTAAACTGTTAAGTATTATCCGTTCTAATACTCTACATATAGTTGATGTAATGGAAATGGGCCTATAGTTTTCGGCATTATTTTTGTCCCCTTTCTTGAAAACCGGTGTAATATAAGAAACTTTCCATGATTGAGGGAGTATTCCTGTATCTAATGACAATCTAAAAATATCAGATAGGAAAGGTGTAATAGATGAATGACAAGCTTTGAGTAGAGTATAGCTAATACCATCCTCAGCACAGCAGTTATTGTTAGGTAAATTCTTTAATATATTGTCGATATCTAGAAGACTAAACTCAATATCGTCAAGTGCATTTATGAATTTACAAGGGGTTAATTCAGGTGGATCAAAGGTAGGCAGATTAGAAAATGAACGTGCAAATACTGAAGCAAACAAATTGCATTTAGCTTCATCCTCAAAAATAAAAATATTATTTTGTTCTAGACATGATATAGGAGAGAACTTTTGAGATATATTTTTCATATATTTGCAGATGCTTTTAGTATTACTTACTATTGATTTGATTTTCTGTGATCTATAAGAGTTAACAAGATGCTTAACTGTTTTGGAGACCTTTATATATTCTTCAAAGCCACAATCTGATTTTTTGAATTCCTTAAATAGTTTTTTCTTATAATTGATAAGTTTTCTAATATGTAAAGGATAATAAATCGATTTTAGTTTTAAGGTGACTGTGCGTAATGGTGTATATTCTTTCATAAGGTTTGAGACAAGAGCTATTAAATATTCATATTTATCTGATACGTAGAATTTCTCATAAATCCTATTAAAATGAGAGATAAGATGAGTGTTTAATAGATTAAGTTTGCTATAATCCCTACAATAGATTTTTTGTGGTTTAGGTTTTGCCATTTTAAGAGTAAAAAGAATGGAAAAGTGATCAGAAGTAGATAGATTTGCACCAATTTGACAAGAGGAGATTGAAGAGGGATTATTTGTTAGTAATAGGTCAAGAATAGAGCCTTTATTATGAGTGGGCGACGTGATGGTATTAGAGAATTTAAAGTTGTTAGTAAATTCAAGAAATTCTTTTCCACATTTAGTATGTGCTGTATTATTATCCCAATTTATATCTTTGAAATTAAAATTGAAATCGCCAACTATAATAACATTCCCTTCACAAAGACTTTGAAGGTTTTTTAACAGTTTGTTAGTAAGTGAATTAGAAATAGAAGGTGGCCTATATACCAAAATAAGTCTTGTACAGTCTTTAACAGAAGTTACAGAAAATTCAATAGCTATTATATCAATACCTATAATATTTTTAAGGGCTAATTGTTTGTATGAGATACCCTTACGTATAAGCATAGCAACACCTCCACCTTTACTTTTGAATTTATGGTCACGGTTAGCTATAAGAATATGGAAATTTCTAGATGAATTTAATTGGTTGAGATGTGTATTGTGATCCTCTAGCCAAGTCTCAGATAAAAGAACTAAATCTGGATTTAAATCTAGTATTTGAATGTCGAGTTCATTAATTTTGTTTCGAATTGATCGACAATTCTGATATAAGCAAGCAAAATTTTTAATAAACTTATTGGGTTGTGAGGTCATATTTGTTAAATTCGGAGAATTGTAAGTAAGTCTAGTATTTTGAACGTATGTTTGTGTTTGGCATAGAATGGGAGACGAAATCCCTAATTGGTGTGAAAAGTTGTTTTATTATTTAATGAAATTTTAAAATTAGGGATTTCGTTTCGTAGAATTATAGTACCAGCATAAATAATATAGTCAAGTTTAGTGGTCTCACGCTTTTGCTTACAAAGTTCTATAAGCTTACTACGCTCATCTAATTCTTCCTTAGTTAGGCTTTTTCTTACAACAATGTTCTTAAATTTACCAACCAGTTTTTTCTTATTTCGAAGGGCTTCAGTAACTGCTGCAGAGCAAGGAAAAAGAATTTTTAGAGGTCTAGGCTTAGACCCAGGTTGTCGTTGTTTACCGAGGCGGAATACAGCTGATGGAAGACAACGATCAATTTGTAGTTCATTAAGTATTTGCCTAACAACTTTGCTGTCATTTTCCGCCCTTGCCATGGGTTGATTTTCAGTACTTTCTGGCAAGCCAGTCAGTACTAAAAGATGTTCGCGTTGTCGCTGCTCAAAGGCAGCAGAAAAATCAATATTATTTGTTGCCTGTTCTGTCAAAATTTCAGAGGCAACTTGCAACAATCCAGATAGTTGTTTAATTATCTGTTGTTGCTGATTAATTATTGTTTTAGCAAAGTCAGGAATTAAGGGATCAGAAGGGGGAGTAAGTAAATCATTGAAATTTAAATTTGAAATAGTGTCGAGTAATTGTTGGCGCTTGGCCGAAGGTGCTTGTGATGGTGAAAATTGATTACCCAAGTTGTTTAAACTGGGAGAATGTGGACGCTTGTTTGTTGTAGCTGTTGTTGTTCCCCTCCAACATTATCTAAAACACAAATTGTAGTTGTATCATCTGAAAATGATGAACCAAAAGAAGAACCAAAATTGGTTGTATTTGTTAATGTTGAAGAAGCGGGAGAGGAACAAAAACAAGGAATAGTTGAATATTCATTTTCCTCTTTTTCAAGTTGTTGTCCTTTTCGATGTGGAGCAGCTTCCAATTGGGCAAGAAGATAAGAACTTTGCATATCAGAATAAATTAATTGAAGAGCATTTTCCTAAAAAAGGGGGAAAATTTTTAATATCACTGCTTTTTGGTTTTGGGTTGTGTTAAATGAAAATGAATTTGTTTGAACATAACACAAAAACACTTATAGTTACAATATTTTCTCGAATTATTACCCTGGGTAATTATTGTTAAACCTCACGCTGGAGGAGGTAATTAACGAGTAAATAAGGTATTAGAGTTGTGTAAACTTTCCAAGAAACTATTTTAATTTATTTAGTAATACATCAACATTAACCATTGAAAATACTAAATATTCCCAACAAATTTAATAGACTTCAACTCACTTTAACTCCATCAAGTTGAAATTGTGAATTACAACTTTCAATCATATCATGAGTAGATTTATAAGTATTACTACTATTAATATCTCCCTCTATTTCACTATTATTTTTTGATTTTCCGATATGAGACAATTGAGCCCAAAGGGCTTGTCGTTGTCTACTCAAGTAGAGACAAAGCTTTTTTAATTCAACACTTTCAGAAGTCATTTTGGCACATTTTTGTTCCAATCTTTCAATTCTTGATTGATAACGTTGAATATCCTAAAAATTTAAATATTTGTAGAAAGTCTTATATGAGGGCGTGATCAACAATAAAACTCTTTTTAGTATTTACTAATTTTATGTATATTTTACGAAATTTTTTTTATTAAAATCTCTAAACAAACTCGTTGAATAACTTTATTGTTGAATTGCCCCACTCTTTGCAGTTCTCTAGCCAATTCCCGTTCTTTTTCATAATCAGCATTTAATCTCTGTACCAAATTTAGTAATTCTTGTTTTTCATTATTTTGTTGCATCAATTGTTCTTTTAATTGATTAATTTCCTTTAAAAATTGAATTAAAATTATTTCTTTAACACAAAGAATTATTTAATAAATTCTCCACAAAATTATTTTAAAATTACTTTTATTACTTTAAATTTATATAAATTTATAATTTAATATTTATTAAGTATTTTTGCGCCACCCACTCAATTGTGTAAAGCTTCAAAAAGCTTGTTTTTACTTTTAAGGGCTTCCAAGGTCCTTGAAAATATTTAGTAAAAAATAGAAAAAATTGGATAAACATAAAAGAAAAAATAGTAAAAACTTGGGAAATTATTGGAATTTTTAAAATTTTGTAAAATATTTAAGGGAAGGATTTTTTTATTTTAGAAAGATACTGGGGCAGAGGAGAAAATTTAGTCTTATTTTTCTTGTAAAAACTCAAAACTTTAAAATTTTTTAATTACAAACACACCTCTTTATTTTTATTATTATTTTCAATAATTATTCCCAAATTAGACATTAAACGTTTATTTTCCACTTCCAAAGCTTTACACCTTTGTTTATAAGCTTCCAAATTTGAATTTATATCAAATGTTTGTTTATTTAAATTATCAACTTTTTCTGTCGTTTTTGAAGTAGAAGAATTAGAAGAAGAGGAAGAGGGATTTTCTTCTTGTAAATTATTTATATTATTTTCGTTATAAAAAGATGATTTTAAAGGGTAATTTGAAGTATTTGTTGAATTTAAATTTTTATTTTTTATATTATTATTATTTGAGGAAAGTGAAGAAAAACGCCTAATTATACCCATTCTTTTTAAATTAAAAATCTAAAGAAAAATTATAATTTTTGAAAATTTAACAAAGTAATAATAAAATAATAATAAATAATCAAAGAAGAATGTAACTGTTACCGTTCATACTAAATTAAATACCCTGGGTGATTATAATCTCAGTGTCCCGATGGAGAGGGTGTGATTATTTGAAAGAGGGAAATAAGATTAGAAATAAATTTCAAGGGAAGTTCAAAAGTACGGATTAGATAGAAAAGGCTAAGTTCTTTCCATAAAATAATAAATAAAAAATTATGATTTCCCATGTACATATTTCCTTTTAATTAATTAATTTAACCAAAAATTAAAACAATGAAAATAAATATAAAAAGTTTTAGAAGGACAACAATGAAGGAGGAAAATAAGAAAGATTCAGGCAAATTTTTAATGTTTTTTTCGTCTGAATGAGTAGGGGAAAATTAAGGATGAATAAAACAAATTTTTTATTAATTATTTGTAGGTTAATTAATTAATGTAGAAATTTAATAGAAAATAAGGGAAAAATTTTCAAAAAAATTTATTTTGGCTTTCGTAAGTTAAAAGTCTAATTGGAACTTTTGAAAAATTTAGGAATAAAAGAAAACTCTTTAAGAAATTTGTAAATATACTGCCTAAAAATTCAAAAAAGTTTAAGAAAATTATTTTAAAAAAGTAAAAAAAGGAAAGATTCAGTCATATTCAGAAAGATTCAGTCATAGGGAAAAAATTTAGTTATTATTATTCTTGAGATAATTTGTGTATTTTAGAATAAATATTTAATTATTTTTTGTCAGTAATCCTCAAACTAAATAAATATTATATAAATACTTACTGAAGAGATACTATTATAATTATTTTTTAAATTTAACTATCATCTACTATATATTTTATTTTTTATTTAAAAAGTAAAGGATTAAAATAAAAAAGAAAAAGGCTTGAGAATACTTTTAATGGTCATTTTAAGTCCAAAAATATAAAAGCGAGACACGGGGAAATAAAAAGAAAAGAAAAGTGTTTTTTAGTGTAAATTGGCTAAAAAATAAAGTTAAAATGTGGGAAATATACACAAAAAAAAGATTTAAAAATATAATGTTGTTTTTAGAAGGGAAGAAAGGTAGAAATAATACAATAAAGATTTTAATGAGTTAAAAATCTTGGAGTTTATTTAAAATTGCTTGATATCTTGGATATACAATAAAGAAAAAATAGTAAAAAGAAAATATTTTCGTTAGATATAAAACTAACTTAATTTAGTAATTAATATATAAATATTTATTTATCTTAATTTTCCAATCACACATTTCCATTCCCTCTATAGCCTCGACAAAAAATTATTATTAAATTTATTTGGGTAAGTGCACACAAAAAAATATATACATAATTAAAAATAAGAGTTCGAATATATGGGGGGAGGGATAAACAATTTCTCAACAAATTTTTGACTCTAAAAGTTCGAGATCAAAAAATATTATTTTAAGAAATGGAAAAAGGATGACATTGACATTCTGTAAAGGAAAAAGAAGGGATTTTTGAGAGTAGATTAATATATAAATTGAACTAAAAAGGAATGAAGAAGATGAATTTAAAAATGAGGTCAGTGAGGAAATTAAAAGTACAAAAAATAAAAGAGAGAGAGGAAAGGGATTGCGCGAAGATGAGTGATCTTTATATATTTAAATTATCCTTAATGGAAAGAAAACCCTCTTTAATGTAATAAAATAATTTTTTATATAGGTAAATTAGAATTTATTTTTAAAAAATAAATTTTAAAAATTGGGGAAAAATGGAAAAATATCTTTACAAAAAAATGTTCAAAAAAAATGCCTTGTTTCAATTTTATATTTAAACATTTTCTAAATTGTAGTCGAAAAATAAATTAAAATTATGCTTTTTGGGATAGTTGATAATATTAATAAAGTTTTTGACATTTAGTTTGAGATTTTTTAAATAATTAAAATTTAATTATTTATTTATTCCCATTTTAATTTAGGCTGTACTTTAGTACGTGGGTGCAGGCTTTAAATTACAAATGTTATATCATTTGAAAGAGCTAGTCGAGCTGAGTCGAATGCCACCAAAATTAGCTCTAGGAAAAATTTTTGAACCGAGATACAGGCGATTGAAAATCGAAAAACCATAGGGGGGACCAAGCACTTTTTTGAGGTGAAAAATTCGAAAATGCAAATTATAACTCATTCGAAAGAGCTCGTCGAGCTGAGTCGAATGACACCAAAATCAACGAAATCCGACTTGATTGGACAAAGTTATGATCTTTTCTTTTAGCTCCTTACCTATGGCATCTGTGGAGATTTTTGCTGCTACGGAGGCCCCAAATACGTCCAGAGCAAGGGAGATAGGAATAGGTTTATGTTACGAGCCCAGACCCAGCGCCCGTAGACTCCCCGCGAGGCGCGTGCCGCAAAACCCCGCGCGAAGCGCGGGGTTTTGCACAAGCGCCTCGCCGCCGACCCATAGGTTTATGTTGGTAGTTTTTTTGTGTCATAACTTTGTCTAATCTTGTCCAATCACGGTGATTTTGGTGTCATTCGACTCAGCTCGACGAGCTCTTTCGAATGAGTTATAATTTGCATTTTCGAATTTTTCACCCCAAAAAAGTGCTTGGTCCCCCCTATGGTTTTTCGATTTTCAATCGCCTGTATCTCGGTTCAAAAATTTTTCCTAGAGCTAATTTTGGTGGCATTCGACTCAGCTCGACTAGCTCTTTCAAATGATATAACATTTGTAATTTAAAGCCTGCACCCACGTACTAAAGTGACCCCTTAATTTATTTAATTTAAACTTTAATTTATTTTTAAAATTAAAAAAAAAGAAAACAAAAAATTAAATTTCTAAAAATTAAAAAATAATTTAAAAATAATAAATTTTCAAGTCACACCCAAAAATTCATTTGGGAATTTAATAAAGAATAAGGAAATATTTTTCTTTTTTCTTCTTCTTTAAATGCACAAAAATGATAAATTAATGAAGAACAAAAAATAAAAATAAAACAATAAATAATATTTAAATATATTTTTAAAATTCTTTTTTTTTTTCTTAAAATGATAGATGACTTTATGTATATTTTAGAAAACAACAAAAGGCCTAAAAAAGATTGATTAATTGGTGAAAGAAGAAAGGAAGGAAGGAATATATTCTATTAAATAATTTAAAATATTTTTTGGGTATTTTATTTAAAAAAATTATTTTAAGAAAAGGCTGATTATTAAGATTAAAAATTATTTAAGATAATCCTTTAAGAGAAATAATAAGTATCATTTTCTTTTTTTAAATAAATTAAAAGAAAAAAAAAGAAATATTTTTAAAAACATCTGTCCAAACAAACATTTATTTAAACGCGCATTTATTTTTTGTTTTGTTTTTTACTTCTAGCATTTAATAGCTTTGAGATTTTCTCTTTGCCCGTAGGGTGTTGGACAATTATTTTAAGAAAATTTTTATTTTTTTTCACATGTGTCGCCCCCAAGCAAAAATAAAAGGATTTTTAAATAAAGGACAAAATAAATAGGGAAATTAAATAATATTTAAATTTTTATTTTTAAATTTTAAAAGATTTTTGATTGTTGATCTAGAAAATTATTTAGAAAAAGGAAAAGTTTAAAATTAATTGGAAGAATGACAAATTTAAAATAAATATAGAAGTGGTTTGTATTTTAGAGTTTATTGACAGCTGAATAGAAATATGTGACTAATATTACAACACTAAGTCGGGCCATGGGCAGAAAACAGATAGGGGAGGGAGGAAGAGAGGAGAAGGAGGAGGAGAAGTTTTTGTAAAGATAAATGAAAGGCTGATGGAAATAGGGGGGGGGGGGTTATTAAGTCATATTAATTATTTTTGTTAAAATTGAATTAGTAAATGATGATATTAAATATTTGAGGTAATAAAGAGAGGGGCTCTAAAAACCCATTAAAGTTTCGATAATTATTTTTTATAAATTCATTCTCAGTGTCTAAAACAAAATTAAAGACTTAAAAAGTTAAGCGACCAAAATAGCCTTGTCCGATAAAATAAATGAAGAATAAAAAGAAAAAAAGAAGAAGAGTTCATGCTGTGATGAGGGAAAGGAAGGGCTCCGGTACAAAATATGGAATCGTTAAAATATGGAATGGTTAAAATCGCGAATAGGCTAAAAAGGGGTTAAAATACCGAATCGTTAAAATATGGAAAGGTTAAAATATCGAATCGGGTAAAAAAGGGTTAAAATATGGAATCGTTAAAATATCGAATTTATAAAATGTCGACACGGCCAAAATGGGTCAAAATGTCGAATTTTTTTTAAAATTTTACCGAGTGAAACCGGACCGGATAAATCAAGCATAATCGACCGGATCCGGTCCGGCATGATCGTGCGGATCCGGAAAACATAACGCGATCTTGATACGGAAAAATTAGAGGTGCGTGCACTAGTTTTTAGTTAAGCCAAAATTTTGTACCGATACCGTATACTGTACAGAAACCCAAAAATACCTACGGTACCGTCCGGATTCTAGGTTTTGGCGCCCTTTTTAAAAAAAATTCGACATTTTGACCCATTTTGACCGTGTCGACATTTTATAAATTCGATATTTTAACGATTCCATATTTTAACCCTTTTTTACCCGATTCGATATTTTAACCATTCTATATTTTAACGATTCCACATTTTAACCCCTTTTTAGCCTATTCGCGATTTTAACCCATTTTTACCCGATTCGAGATTTTAACCCTTTTTTAGCCTATTCCATATTTTAACGATTCGATATTTTGTCCGGACACGAAAGGAAGAAGATTGATGTTCCTTTTACTCTGAAGTCCTCCAACATAATAAACACATTTTTGTAATTTAAACTGAAATAATAGGGAAAATAAAATATTTATTTATAAAAACAAAGCTGATTCAGCTATAAAAAATATTAGAAAAGTTTGTTAAGAGGGCAGTTATTTTTACTAAAAAACAATTTTTTAGTGTACATAAATTTCTGTCAATTCTTTGTGTTTTTTAATTATCCAAAGGGCTGGACACTATTTTGGATTTTAGGGAATGTAAAGCTTTTTATTGTAAATTTTGGTTGAAATTTAAATTTAATCATTTAAAGTTTTTATTTTATAAGAAATACTTGCGGTATAAGAAAAATAAAAATTAAATGGAGATGACCAAGGTATAAGAAGAAGAAGAAGAACAAGAATCAATGGCGGTTACACACAGATTTATTTATCGAAGAAAAGGAAAAAATGTTTTTTATCCTTTCCCTCAAAGACTAGTTCATGATGTTAACCACTATAAAGGAGGAGAAGGAAGGGAGGGAAGGGAAGGACCTTTATTTTTCTTCCAACAAAAAAAAATATATTGTCGGGAGTCGGGAGTTCCCGACAAATTGGTTTGAAGAAGAGGAGGAAGAGTCGTGGCACCAGCCAGTGTGTAGTGGCACTGGCACCGACTGTTGGTAGTGCCAACAGTCAAAGGAAGGGCAGTAGAGTGACTCGGAGCACGAGTCACTTTAGCCAAGGAGTAGAAGTGGTGAACGGTAGTGCCGTTCACCTTTTTTCCAACCAAAAACACAAAGAAAGGACCAGTTGACCACAAGCAAAATCCACCAAGAACGAGAATTCACACTGAGCACTGATTTAGAACAGTCGACTCAGTTGAACGAGTAGTGAACCAGAGCACGATTGGTTCACTCTTAAAAAACACCACAGAAGCTAAGCACCGTCCAAACACGTAAAATTTATTTCACAACAAAAAATTGAGCACAGTAAAAGCCAATGATGGGAGACCACGAACAAGCCCACAAATTAGCTGTTGATGATGGTTGATTGAGTTGGAATTGAGAACTGAGCTAATTTTAAGGACTTGTTCAGCGGCTTAAATAGAGATTAAAAAAGGGCGTGGTTTGACAAAAACTCAAAAAATTGCGAAATTGAAAATAATTCCTACAGAATTATAGAAAACAAAATGTGTAGAGAGAATAGGGCAGAGAAAACAAGCAGAAAAAACAATAGTTATGAGGTGACAGGAGTAGGCTGTCACTAAAAAAATAGAGAAAGGAATTTTGGCGGGAAAAAATTGAGTGGACAACACAAAAATAAGGGGTGAACGGCTAAAAAATTAACGAGAAGTGAACGGGGGACAATTAACTAAAAGACAATTTGATAAAAGGTCGCCATATTTGGCGACACTCCCCCCGCCCAAGAAAAACAAAAGTTCCGTCGAATTCTTCTGCCTTCTTCATGATTCATCACAACCAGTGTTGACGTTGCGCCGCATTCCAGAGACAGTTGACAGCATGTTGCGTCGAAACATGTGATTGCGTTTAAGTCGATGACGATGGTGGTGAAGTGCGCTTTCGCTAATTCCCCTTTTTCGAGCTTTTGGTGAGGGGCGGCACTCCACTACCAGGCCTTGTTGTCGTGCATTCGTGCTAATTTTTCTGACTGAAGAGCACTTCATATTTAGTTGATCAGTGACAACCCCGGTAATTCCAGCTTGACTAACACCTAAGCATTTTCGAGTGGCCAAAAAGCTCGTTGATGTGGCAGACGCGGTCGGTCCAGCTTGGGGAATTGATGGATATTTTTCAGCGGTAAAAAAGCTCGTTTTTGATTGATCAGTGACAGCCGTGGTCGTTCCACATATATTAAGCCAGTTAAATTCTCGCAATAGTTCGATGAGAGTCCCGTCCATTACAGCATGTTTGAGTCGCTGGGGCACGTCCATAATAACCAAAGTAATTCCGGCATGTCGTGGTAACCAAATAGGATTAGAAGGAGCATCTGCTTCAGCATTTTTATCAATCCTCGTTTCTATTCGAATTATCCCCTCTGAGTCGATCACACTACATACGGTTTTTAATTCCAGTTTGTATTCTCGTTGAGACAATCGGATCAGCAAGGAACGAGCAATTCGGTAATCATTCGCAGAAAAAATGCAAGTGGTTGAAATACAGGTTGGAAATCGAATACAACGGAGTTTGATGAGACGTAGCACCAAGATGACTGCTCCCAACAAGGTAAGAAGTAAGCTGAATCTCTTTGAATCGAGGACAGATTTAGCCGATAATTCCTTCACGATACCAATAGATTGTTTATCCAACTTCTCATCTTGTTTGGCCTTCTTTTTTGTTGCTGTTGTTGCCTTTTCAGCCAGTACATTATGGTTGGTGCTGTTGGAACTGATTGAACTGTTAGACGATATACCGGTTTGAGAAATAACTTGACCATTTTGTGAGTTGAGCAGACTACCCTTCAGCTTTGAATTTAACCAGCTTTTGCGTCGATAGTGGCGTTTGTTTGCTTTTTGATGCACGGTTGAGCTAGATGACGACATTAAGTTAGATTTTGAGTCCAAATTCAGTGAGCTAGTGATGACCATACCAGAGTAATACACCTCGGGTTGCGTTGACGTCGGTTGTCTCCAATTCGCTTCAAACATTCCTTCGTAGTGGCCAGCTGTGTAGTACACACGCTTTTTTGATTGAGGTTGTCTCCAATTGGCTTCAGACGGTCCATAGTGGTGGCCATTGTAGTAGTACACACGCTTTTTAGGTTGACGTTTTATACACAGCATGAAGTGGTGTCGGCCTCCACAACTACGGCATTTGTTCGCAGCGCGACATCGGTTGAGCATGTGGCCATCATATAAGCAGTTCAGGCACCGTCCTTGTTCCAAAAGACGAGCTTTGCGTCTATGACGTGACTTGAACACTGGGCAACGGCTTGGCTTGTGAGTTGGTCCAGCAAGGCAGAGTGAGCAACCATGTTCTTCGATTGATGATTGTAGTGGACGAGCAAGTAGTTCATGCTGTTCCTCAAGCTTGTCTGGTGATTGCATGGTCATAAATGATTGAGTGTCGTCCATTGGTTCGTGGTGATCACTTCGTTGAGTCGCCTGGTTGTCGTGAGGTTGTTCCCCAATTTTGATTGCTTTATCACTAGAAAGATCCTCTATTGCCATTCCAGTACGAGTAGTCGGTGCTTGCTTGATTGTTGACACCTCACAAGTTGATTGACACAATGGTTGTAAGTTCGCTTCTGTTGGTCGTCCAATATTCGTTGTAACCAGAGGTTGACTTTCATTTGTTGGTAAACCACTTCCACTAGACGGTTGAGAAGCCACAAAAGAACGTGATATTTGTAGAGGACGGTGTTGATAGTTTCGATATTGTGGTTGACTTGGTTGCCATTGGTCCTCGTCACAAGGTCCTTGTTCAGGCAAAGCAGGTCGCAAGTTCGTGATGGTTCTTTCCAAACGCTCTTTTCGTTGCACAATGCGTCCCAGGCCAGCACGGAGGTGAGCCAGAGTCCATTCCTCGTCGTCCTGCTCCCAATCAATCAAAGTCTCCAAGACTTCACGAGGCAGTTTAGATCTAATAATTCCACAAACTATTTCATCTTGCGTTGCATTAGACCCCTCAGGTGATTCGAGTTGTAGACAAATTCGCTCAACATGTTCTCGGAGATCGCGCATTGATAACAGTGAATTGTTGGCCAACGGCAGGTGTAAAAGCTCAGCAATTAGTCCTTCCCTCAAGGCTTTTCCATCGCCAAATTGACGGCGAAGAATGCTGACCACCATAGGGTAATTAACATCAGAGATCGGATATCCTTCAATCGCACGACGAGCCACAGAACCAGGTACCAGACTTTGAAGAAGACATAAATGTTTTTCAAATGGTGGAAGTGGTTGACTATTCACGGCACGATCGAAAGCCATCCAGAATGCAGTCCACTCCTTTGGGTCGCCAGCAAATTTCATCGGTTCAAGACGAAATGGCCTGAAGGTTGAAAATATTGGCACGCCATTATATGTTCCTTGTTGCTGGTATGGTGAAAACCCAGCTTGACTAGCAGAGTTGGTGTGTTGGGCACTTGTTCCATTTCCACACGCTTGTTGTTCATTAGTTCGGGTTTGAGTCGGACGACGTGTGAATCCATCAGGGTGTTCAGGTTCGCTTTGTTGACCATTAACTATGGTGTGATGAGCCTGGTGACGAATGTTATCAGCTTGTTCTTTACCAACGGTGGCGGACTTTTCAGTTCTTCGGGAGGAGACTGAACCACGATTGCCAGTTCTTCGTTGTTGCAGGCATACATTGACCAAATCCACCAATTCATAAGCATGTTCAATTTGTCCTAGGGCGGTCGGTTCATCATCCACTCTGACTTCGCCTCTCGGCGGCGGAAAGGCTTGAAGTATGTCCATCTCGTCTTGTTGTTCCGTTGGCATGAGTCGGGCAATGAAGTCGGACCATTTATCCACCAGTGCTTGGGCACGACCAGCAGCTTCTCTAAGTTGAACGGCATCTGCTTCCAAGCGATCATCGTCATCCACAGTGGTGTCCTGAGCATTTAATCCATTAAGAACAGCACGGCCCTTTACTTTAAGCGTTGCCAAAACGGTGGCCAGTTGTAACCGGATGACTGCTGACATTGACGGCTGTTGTTCAGCTCACTTCACAAAAAGTGGTTGTAGTTGTGGTGGCTGTTGTTCAGCTCAGCCAAAATAAGAACGAGTAGTTGAAGTTGTTGTGGCGGTGGTTCCGCTCACAAACAAGGTTGAAGTAGTTGAAGTAGTTGGTGTAGTGGTGGTGGCTGTAGTGCAGCTCACACACGAGAGTTGAAATAGTTGTAGTTGTTGTTGTAGTGTGGTGGCTGTTGCTCAGCTCAACCAAAAAAGTAGTGGTGGTAGTAGTGGTTGTTGTTGTAGTGGTGACTGTTGTTGTCGTTGGTGTAGTAGTGGTCGTTGTTGTTGTTAGTGGTGTAGTGTTGAGTGTTGTCGTTGTCCCCGTCTTCCCGGGTCGTGGCACCAGTTTGTCGGGAGTCGGGAGTTCCCGACAAATTGGTTTGAAGAAGAGGAGGAAGAGTCGTGGCACCAGCCAGTGTGTAGTGGCACTGGCACCGACTGTTGGTAGTGCCAACAGTCAAAGGAAGGGCAGTAGAGTGACTCGGAGCACGAGTCACTTTAGCCAAGGAGTAGAAGTGGTGAACGGTAGTGCCGTTCACCTTTTTTCCAACCAAAAACACAAAGAAAGGACCAGTTGACCACAAGCAAAATCCACCAAGAACGAGAATTCACACTGAGCACTGATTTAGAACAGTCGACTCAGTTGAACGAGTAGTGAACCAGAGCACGATTGGTTCACTCTTAAAAAACACCACAGAAGCTAAGCACCGTCCAAACACGTAAAATTTATTTCACAACAAAAAATTGAGCACAGTAAAAGCCAATGATGGGAGACCACGAACAAGCCCACAAATTAGCTGTTGATGATGGTTGATTGAGTTGGAATTGAGAACTGAGCTAATTTTAAGGACTTGTTCAGCGGCTTAAATAGAGATTAAAAAAGGGCGTGGTTTGACAAAAACTCAAAAAATTGCGAAATTGAAAATAATTCCTACAGAATTATAGAAAACAAAATGTGTAGAGAGAATAGGGCAGAGAAAACAAGCAGAAAAAACAATAGTTATGAGGTGACAGGAGTAGGCTGTCACTAAAAAAATAGAGAAAGGAATTTTGGCGGGAAAAAATTGAGTGGACAACACAAAAATAAGGGGTGAACGGCTAAAAAATTAACGAGAAGTGAACGGGGGACAATTAACTAAAAGACAATTTGATAAAAGGTCGCCATATTTGGCGACATATATAATTTTCCGGCAAATTAATCTTTTCATCTTTTTTATTACAAAAATATATTTTCTATCCCTGTCAAAGTTATTCTCCGATTTGCTCTGATGTTGAGGGAATAAAAAAGGGATATTGAAGATTTTATATAAAACACAACAAATTGTATTTAAATGGAGGGGATTTTGAGGATTTTTAAAATAATTTTATCTAATTTTTTTTTTATTTTTCCATTGTCCTTGTCTGTTCAATTATTTTTAGTTAATCTGCAACTGATAATTAAACATCGCACAAATATATGTAGTATGTACACTTGCATTGTTCAACTTTTTTGTTCTATTGAGAATTTATAATTCTTTTTCAAAATTTCCAATGATTTTTAATTAACAATTTCTAGTGATGTTCGAGAGCCTCTTGTCTCGACTCTCGGCTTTTTTTAATTCTCGAACATCAATAGCAATTTCTAATAAAAGTTGCAAAACAAAATTTAAAATAAAAATTTTTATATAAATTATTACAAACATATTATTAAAATATTATTTTCTATTTTTGAATCAAAAACGCAAAAATTATGTAATTTATATCAATTTGCCTATAAATTGAAAATTACATATAATTTTAAATTATTTTTTTTATTTTATTAATTTCTAGCAGTTACATAACAACTAATTGTAAGATATAAAAATAGAAAATAAATTAGATTTTGTTAGAAATAAAAAAAACAAGAAAATAAAGTAACAATTATTTGGTAAATTAAAAAATTGTGATATTATTTTAATTTTTAATTTTATAAAATATTAAAAATTATTTATTAAATTTATTTATTAGACAATTTTTTGTTACAAAATTATTTTAAATTAATATTTTAAAAAGAATTTTAATGTGTAAGATTTACACTAGAACACAGCCACACCCATAAAAATAATTATATTTTATTTAATTATTTATTATTAAATTATTTTATTTTTTTTTGCAAAAAATTACTTTATTAATTTTATCTTTTTATGTTGTGGTTACATAAAAAGCGTCTTGCGTTTTGCGGCAAAAATAGCATTGAGAATAAAGAGAAGCGATTTTGCTATTTTTGTTGCAAAACGCAAGACGCTCTTTATGTAACCGCAGCATTATTAAGCTAAAAATAAATATTTACCTAAATTAATTTTTAGGAAAAAATGAATAATTCCCAAGGTGACCAACTTGGTTTAACAATAGCTTACACTATTGTTCTTTTTGAATTATTTGTAGATTTAATTGGATTGCCCATTTCTTCGTTAAATTTTTACGCAATTAGTAGAACTTCGGTAAGGAATATTTTTATTTTTCCTAAAGCCAACAATTAAAATTTGTTGAAATATTTTTAAAATTTCCAAGATCAGTTTACTTCCATTTTAATCCCTTCCAAAGAGAATATTCGATAGTTGATTGTTAACTGTTTTTGATTTTATTTTATATATGATATAATCTTTGTAGTTAATAACCGGAATGTAATTTACAGATTAGGGGTTATAAGGAGAGTTATTTGTAACCTTAATTTCTTCAATTTTTAAAGTTAATTCATTGGAATTTAAAATTTATTCTTCTCTGTCAAAGTGGCGCCTATTTAATGCGTTTTATCATTAAATTATTTATTTCAATACCTATACGTTTATTTGGCCCATTTATTCTTTGGCACGAATCTGAGAATCCGATAACTCTTTTTCTTTTTTATTCAAATGTTTGTTTTCGAACATTTTTGAGCCATACAATTTTATTGGAGAGAACTATGGCAACTGTATTTGCAAGAAAAAATGAAAAATCGAAAAGTAAAATTTTTAGTATTTGTTGGTTTTCTATTGCGGTGAGTAAAGAAAAATTTTTTTCATTAATTTTTGGATTTTAAAATTATATGTATATAGCTTGTAGGGTACTTGTCTTAAAATGGTACAAGGGTACTTGTCTTAAAATGTATTTATTATATAATGCTTTAAGGGAAAATTAAGCTTTAAAAAAACGTTCTAGGCGAAAGAAAATTTTAAACAATTTTTTTAGATATTTGTTGTATTATGCAACGCAATTTCTCAGCAATTAACAACTCGAAATAATGGGGCACGTGCCACAATAGTTACAGTAACAAGCTCATATATAGTTTTGATTATATCGTTTATTGAATTTTTGGTAGATAATTTTGATATATTTTTTAATTAATTTTTTTAAAGTTATTTATTCTTTTATTACGTTATAATAAAAAGAAATTAATTGCTGCAAAAGAAAAAGAAAAATTTGGAAACTATAAACTTACTGAGAGATACCAGGCAAGTTTTACAAATTTTTAGTAAAGCTAGGGTCTACATATTGTAGTCTCTGTTCACTGAACGAGATCCAGGATAACTTCCCTTGCTGCCTAATTAATAAAAATGAAAAGGAAATCGCCATCCAGAAGTCGAGATAAATGATCAAATATATTTTTAATTTATGGGATGTATTGACATCTTATGTATCGTTCATGAATAGTAAATGTTTTAATGTCACTGAGATATAAGTAAATATTCTCTCGATTAATGGGATATCTTGGGATGTTCGGAATTTTCCTTATCTGCGAACTGTTGATTTGCCAGGAGCCAAACGGATATATAATATCAAGCCGTTGTTTATAAGTATAAAGGAGCTAATCAGAAAGTTGAACAAGTCTTTAAATTTCCCCTATAAACTTAAATAAACTAAAAATTAATTAACTAATTTAAAGCATTTGGAAAATGTCAGAACTGGTTCACAATTAATCCCAACATTAATATGCCAATTATTGTTTACAGTAGCATTAGCCCAAGCACAAACTTGGGTAGTTTTTGAAATGATCCCAAACAAATTTTATTTAGCATTAGCTGTAAGTTTATTTTTTACAAATTTAAAAGTTTTTATTTAATTTTTAGATACAAGCAAATAATTTGGGTGACGCTATTTTTTCAATGCTAGCGGAATCTTGTGTTATTATGTAAATTAATTAATTTAAAAAATTTAATTTAAATAATCAACATTATAAATTATCTCTGATCTTTATCTTATAGAATACCTTTTTTACCACTCCCCCCTCGATAATAATTACACGCTTCAATAATAGATTGAAATAATAATTATTCAAGGGGTAATTATTCGAAAAAAATACTTAATTCCTTTAAAATAATCTATCCCCTATTAATAAAAATATTTTATTCTCACAATATTTTTATTTTTTTAGTTTCCACCCATTCATCCGTCGTGATATTACACAGCTTCTAAAGAAAATTTTTATAAAAAATAGAATATCTGACAGTTCTACAATTATGACAATTTATTTGAAAAAAGAAAATGAAGCGATTGATCAAATAAAAATGTTAACAAATTCTTGGGAAAAGAAAGCTTTAAATAATAATAATAATATGATAACTGTTGTAAATAAATATAAAGTAGTTAAATAATTAATGAATAAAAATGATTAAAATGAGTGAAACTTTAAAAAAAATTTCCAGGTCTGGTTGGTGTATGTAAGAAATAGTTAAATACCTATGTAATATTTTGATCGACACTTCCTTTTCCAATTAGCAAAAATACTTTTCGATATTAAAATTAAATAAAAAAAAGCTGACATGAGAATCTAAAGATTATTTATTTACCATATCAAAGTTCAAATCATTTATGGCACCCAAACTGACGCTAAAAGTGAAACGTCCGATTGTCTGTCGCCTCTTCTATTTAGCCACACTATTTTTTGGGACACGCCCAAAACGGCGCGCGGCCATAACGGCGCAAGGCCATAACTTGCTAGAAAATTTCTGGCCCTTATCAATTTTGTTACCAATCTCTTTAGCTCGATGAGAGGAATCGTTTGATACTAAATCTGGTAAGATTGGGAAATTTTGAAGCAAGTTATGGATTTGCGCCGTTATGGCCGCGCGCCGTTTTGGGCTGTACCCCTATTTTTTTGGCGCTCCGACTCGGGCACAGTGATCCATTTGCACAGTAAGACATTTGCACAGAGGGCATCTGCACAGAGGACAATTGCACAGTAATTTGTGGTTAAGTGGATTTGTGTTAGACTTTCTAATAAGTTTCTTAATAATAAAATGGTGTTTCTTAAATTTTTTATTTATCTGCTGTTTAAATGTAAAGATATAGCTATTTAATTCATAAGTCTGTGCAGTAGGGATCCCGAAAATTGAAAAACAATAGAGGAGACCAGGCTGTTTTTTGGGGTAAAAAAATTCGAATATGCAAATTATGCTCATTCGAAAGAGCTCTTCAAGGTGAGTCGACTGACACCAAAATCATCTTGATTGGATGATTCTGAACGGAGTTATGACCTATTTTTTGTTGATCTGCTATTTAGTTGCGTTTATTTGGAGAGTTTCGCGAATAAACAGGTCGTTTTGCGAATAAATGGGCAGATTGTCTGCGAATAAACAACACTTTACTGTGCAATTGTCCTCTGTGCAGATGCCCTCTGTGCAAATGTCTTACTGTGCAAATGGATCACTGTGCCCGAGTCGTGTCACCATTTTTTTACTTTTTTATTTTCTGTTAGTTGACTTTATTTTTATTTTTTTAATCGTTTGTGTTTTTATATTTGGAACTTATATGTTTGGGTATGCTTTTTTAAATTATTATATGGTTTTGATTCTAAATACGAAAAAGATACCGACCATAGTTTTAACAATAAGACGCAGCCTTATTGCCATTTATAGTAAAATAAGAAAATTGATTCAAATGTAAATTTCTATATATTTTGGTGACATTTGAAAGAAAAATCAATCCTTTTCTTTGTCAACCCTTTTTTCCTTTTTTCAATCAATCCTTTTTTTCTTACAGGGAAAATTGAATGAACTTGAGGAAGAAAGGCTGACCTCTGTCCATATTAAGGTTGTTTGATGATTGAAAGGGAGAAAAGGGCGTAGCTAAGAAAGCATACCCAAACCTTATAAGTTCCAATATTTTTTAAATTTGTTCATTTTAATAAAAATATTAGGTAATTTTTCAATTATAGACCTAAAAATGACTGAACAGCTTAATTTTGAAGCTATAATAAACAACTTGACAAATAAGAATGTGGACTTGGAGGAGCAAATTAAGTATATATTTTCTTTTATTTTCTTTTTCAAACGATTTATTTTAAGAACATTAAAATTGGATGTTCACGAACTTGAGCAATTACATCAAATGGATGAGGAAATAATAGAGATGCAGAAAGAAACGGAAAAGGAATTGCAAACAAAAAACCAGGAATTGGCTTTGACTATTGCTACGGTTTTCTTGTAATTTTATTCTTTTTTAATTTTCTTTTATTTGAAGATGAATACACAAATAAGTGAATTGGAGAGTCGAGTGGGTTTTTGTTTTTTTGAATAAATTTTAATTTATTCAACATTTCTAGATTGAGGTTCAGATGAGTTCTGACGCAATCATTGCGGATTTGACGAGCAAAAATCTTGATTTGGAAGAACAATATAGGTTAAATATTGACTGAGAAAGTTTTCTAAAATTAATTTTAGGCAATTAAAAGCTGATTTCAATGAATTGGAGCAATTACACCTCATGGAAGATGAAATCATTGACACACAAAAAGAGACTGAGAAGGAATTACTCCAAGGAAACGAAGAACAAATGCTTATAATTGCTACGGTTCTGTTTAATTTTTTTGGTTAAATTCTATAAGGATGAATCACCTAGAAGATTTAAAACGTTTAGGCGTGGGCTAAGAAATCTAAAAGGATAAAAGAGAATGCATTAGTCGATGGCTCGGAAGCTCGATGGTAGAGCTTCTGTATATGGTGGGCGAAAGCGCCTAGGAATACAACGACTGATAATAAGAAAATAACCTACCGACTGTCAGAATCCTGCCCGGTGGCTAAACTTTTGCTAAACCCTTTCTTTTTGGTGTTTTTCGACTTATGTTTAAGTTTTTTTATTTTAGTTAAAACGCCAATTGTTGGAATCAGAGGATCGTGCTATAGACTATGAACATGCAATCAATAAATTTCGTCAAAAGACTAGCGAGCTTAAAGAAAGAGTTCAAAATTTGGAAGATGATTTGTCTACAATGAGGGCTTTTGATGATGAGAAGGCTAGAGCTGCTGGTGCTGAAATTTCTTTAATGGCGAATGTTAAAAGGGATTTTTCTGAGGTTTTTTCAGTTTTTCTAATAACTGATATTATTTTTTACATAGTTGGTCGAGGCTCAATTGAATTTTATTGAATTGGAATCGGCAAAAAGAAACATTTCTTATTTGCGAAGTTTTATTCCAGACAAGTTCATGAAAGCTGGAGGTTTAAACTTTTTGTTAATAAAACTAGGTACTTTTTATTTTTAGGTGACAACGATTGTTTAATTCTTTGTGTTCTTCTACCTCGTCTTTCTTCCAAAGCACTTTGCCTGTCCCAACTTTTGTTTCAAAAATATCCGCAACCCCCTGATGGACTTAAACGTGAACATGTTACAATTTCACATAAAGGGGAACAATGGGCACATGTCAGGCATTTTGGTTATCAATTACAAAAGTTGAATACTGTTTTACAAAAATTTGTTGCGTAAGCTTTTATTTATTTCATTTAAATGGTTAACCTTTTTTGATAATCAATATATTAATTTTACACATCAATAACACCATGAATTCCTCAAATTAAGAGTGATCTTAAAATTTTTAAATTAGGAGTGATCCAAATATTTTTTAAACTCTTTTTAGTGTCTTCAAACATTGTTCATTTAATGATCGTCTTTCTGACCCTCTATCTCGTCTTGCTGTACAACAAACAGAAATTTGCCAAAGAGAACAAAAATTGGAGGATTACTTTAAATTATTAAAACAAAATAAATTTGATGAAAATACTTCAATTGATATGCTTGAACAAATGATTAAATATTTTGAGGTTTTTGGCCCACTTTTATTTAAGATTAATTTAAAAACTTTAGAGGATTTTTTCTGCCAATCTAAGCACAGAACCATTTAGTGCCAAACAAGACTTGCAACACACTCTTGCTCAAATCAAGAAGGCTTTGATTTGGATTAGATTTAATGGACAGCGTCTTCAATATTTCTTTTTGGTTGGTTTAAACTTTTAAATTTATTACACAATTTTTCATTAAAGGATTCATCTACTACTTCCGACTCTCAATCATCACCAACTTCATTGACTTCCTCTTCCTTAATGACCAAAAGTTCCATTAATAATAATGGAAATGGAGGGACTGACAATGTTGAATTTATTTCTTTTGTTGATCAAGTTAATCAATTATTAGAAGATTGTGATAAAATGACAATGAGAGCAATGAATAGAATTCCGAAAGAAAATGAGCTTTTATTGCCTAATGAGGTTGTTTACTTATTAACTATAGGATTGCTTAATGTTTTGTTTTTCGTCTGGGCTATAATTCAGTTTTTTTCCCCTTTGAATTCTTCTAATTTTCTCAATTTAAGTTGAATGATCAAATTTGTATGGCTGTTGCTACTCTCGAAAAGTGTGGTTGTATTATAAATCAAATTTGCTCAATGGCAACATCTGAATTGGGAACTGTTGACACTGAAGCATTACCTTCCCAACAAATGCTTGATTTTGTATTTTCTTCTGTTGAAAAATTTGTTGGCCAAATTGATGGACAAAAAAGGGCTTGTGCACAAATTTTGTATAAAAAATTTTTTTTTTTTAAAAACTAAAATTTAGTGAATTATTGGAATCTGTCAAAGCAGTTTTACAAGGCCTTGGTGAATCATTGGAGAATTCTTCAATGGAAATTTGTCCAAATGAAAATTCGAATCAATTTTTGAATAATGATGTTTTTCCTCCACTTGTTAATCGTGCTCAGTTGCGTAAAAAAGATATTGTTGAGGCTGATAGTTTAAGATGGCAGGTTTGTAAAGAATTTTTATTTAAAAATTTTCTTGGGAAAATTGACAAATCATTTTTGTTGGACAAAGTCAATTAAGAATTCTTTATCGGAAACTTCAACTTTTGACTGACATATTAACCTTCCTTTAATCTGAATTTAATTTTATTTAAATTTTTGGATGTTTAAATTTTTTTTAATTTTATTTCTTTAAGCTTTCAAAAAAAGATGATGAACTTTTAAAATTACAATCTACACTTAAAAGTAGAGAAGAATCGGCCAGCATAATTAAAATTCGTCTTGATATGGCAGAAAAGAAACTTGCAGAAAATGAGGCCGGAACTGCTTTAAAGGCTGAAATTCAACAACTTAAAACAAAATGTGAACAATTAAGTAATGATTTGGAGCAAAAGAAAAGGTTAAAAAATAATTATTTTAAAAATATTTTTAAATATATTTTTAGTGATTATGAACTTAAATTGACCCAACTTCAATCTGAATTGGCTGATACACGAGCGGAACGGGACAAGGCTACTGAACTGACAAGAGAATTTTCTAAGAAGGCTCTTTTTGCGGTGATCTCTTTTAATGTAAAAAAGTGAAGTATTATTCTGTCCTTTCTGCTAATTAAATTTCCGACAAAATATTATTAAAAATAAAATATTCGAAATTTTTTAAAATATATTTTTAATAAAATTAACCTTTTTAGAATTTAAAAAATCAAAAACAAATTACCTCAACTCCTAAACAACAACAAAAAATCGTGGTAGCAGATGACCAAAACTTAAGTGTTATAGAAGAGAATTTAAGAACCCCGTTGGCTTCTATAAATAATAATAATACTTTGGGCAGGATGGATGACGAAATTCGAAGACTTAATGCCTTAGAGGTAAAAAATATGGAAAATTTTTTAAAAAATTTTAAATTTTAGAAGAAAAAATTACTTCTAAATGAGCCAAATGTTTGTACAATTTGTGCTCAGAAAAACAACGAACATCAGGAATTGCAAAATTTATTGAAAGAATCAGATACTTTAATGACTGAATTTAATCGTTTATTGTTGCCTTCAAATGCCAATTCTACTTCAATGATTAATTATTTAAAGTCAAAAGAAAATATTGAATTCAAAATTGAAAGTGTAAGTTTATTTTTATTTTAGAATTTATGGTCCTTATTCCTAAAATTTTTAGCTTCGTCTTCATTTTGTTCAATTTTGGCAGAAATATAGACCTTTAGAACCTCAGCCAACTTTTCTTTGGCCTTTGCCGGATAAAATTAAACAGGTGTTTAATTAATTTTTTTATAAATTTTATACAATAAATTTTTTAGACGTGCGATTTCAACAATCAAGATTTAATTTTGGAAGAGTGGGGTAAATTACTGGACCGAGAAGAGGAACGCTTTAATGAAAATGTGAAAATTCTTAAATTTTAAGTGTCAAAAGTTGTTTAAATTTTTATTGTTTGAATGTAAATTAGGAAAATAAATTATTAGATTTTAATAAAATTGTTTTGAAAATAAAAAATTTTTTTGAAAATAAAAAAAAATTTTTTCTTAGTTTTTATATAGGATTTTTTAAATAGTCAAGAGATATTTTATTTTTCTTTTAAAAAGATTTATTTTTTACATCATCAAAAAATCTTTTTTCTTTAAAGCCCTTTGCTTTTAACTTTCTATGCTTTTCTAATTTGCGTGAGGAAAGAAGACTTTTTTAGTAAAATATTTTTATTTATTTTTTAGAAGCTTTTAATCTAAAACAAAATTCTAAAACTTTATTTAATTCTATTGACTTTTTTTGTTGAGAAGTTAGTGTCTTTTTTAACGAAAAGAAAAACATTTTTTCCTTTTTATCCTTTATTATTTATAAAAAATTTTCTCTCTATTTCGAAGTTTTACCAAAAATTAAAAAATAATTATTTAATAATTAAAAAATATTTTTTATTAGACAAAAAAATTAATGGAAGAACAATTTATTTTAAATAATTTTGACAAAGAAAATTCGAATAATTTATTTTTATTTAATGAACAATTAACTAAACAAAATGATTTTAATGGTGGTCATTGTTCTTTAAAATTTTTACAAATTTCTATTTGGTTAGAGAATTTTCTTTTGTAAAAATAAAAAGAAAATAATTTTTTTCTATAGGTTTGTGACAGTTTTGGATATTGTTTTAGCAATTCTAGCAATTATTTTAAATTCATTATTAATTCCATCTTCACTTAATTCGAGGCCTATACCTTTTCGAACAAGACGATTTTTAGTAAAAATTTTTTTCTAAAAAAAAATTTTTCTTTTTTAAATTTAATTTTCTAGTCATCAATTTCTCTCAATTATGCTCTCTTAGCTTCTATTTTATTAACTAAAAAATGTTTTTGGTTATATTTTTCTTTTGTTAATCCAAAAGGTCAATGTATTCCAACATTTACTTCTTCAACTTGTAAATTACAAGAATTTCCTTTAGTTTTTATTTATATTTATTCAATGATTTTACCTTTAATTTTTGCTTTACAAATGGCTTTTAAAAGATGGTTTAGAAAAAATAAAGAAGAAGAAAAAATTATAAATTTTAATAATCAAAGAAAAATTATTATACAAAATAGTAGACAATCTAGAAGGTTTTTTTGTTTTTAATTTTGATAAAAGAAATATATATAAATTACGGGAAAAGTTACAAGAGATATAAGGGAATTCTCCACACTATCCAGAGATGCCTCAGAATTACGATTTTCAATAATTCTGATTTTTCCGCTCCTTTACCTATATTAAAAAGAACATTAAAATCTAAGTTAAACAAATTATTAAGTAAAGTATCTACATGCCAGGATTTTTTAGCTATTGAGAAACTTTAGAGGAAAAATTCCCCCCAAACATTTAAATAAATTTTTAAAATTCAATTAAAATCTTTTCAAGAGTCAAAAAACTAATAATTCAAAATAACAACAACAACAATATACTAGAAGATTTTCGTCATTCAAATATTCCCGAAACAGAATTTAAAAAATGGAAAATAATTAAAAATCAACAAAAATATTTTCCTTTTCCTTATTGGCTATGTTCAACAAAACAAATTATTTTAATTGTTTTTTGTTGTGGAATAACTTTTTTTTTACTTCTTTTGATAGATGGGATGAAATGTCTATAAAACGAAAAAGAATGGCTAATGTAGGATTTAAAATTTTGATTTAATTATGACGAGATATCTTTCTAAAATATCGTTTATCGAAATTTCTGAGTGAGTGAGATTAACTCCACTAAACCACAAAAAATGCCGGTACCTTGGAATGAAATTATAACGAAATTCGACTTTACTAATAATTATTTGTGTAATTATCCCCAATTTATCTGTCAAATCTAATATTAGAAATTCTAAAAATTTATTAGCTTTTAAAATTTATTTTGAAATTTTGTTAATTTAATGTAACATTTTTATGAAAAGAAATCCCCTTCCCTTTTATTAATTTCTAAATTTATTTTTTTCTAACTTAAAAAAATCTTCCTTTTAAGTGTTCAATTACTTTGGCTATTCGCCAAAAAGGATTGGCTTTTGGATTGCTTTCATTAATTTTAATATCTCAATTATTACAATCTTTAGTTTGGTATTTTATTCCTCTCAAAACAATTAAAAATAATAAAAAGGTTAATTTAAAAATAAATAAAATTTAATTATTTTTTAATTAAATAAAAGTCTGTTATTTATCGACATTCTTCAATTTTTGATTTTTTGGTTTTTTCTTGTAGAGATTTATTTTTAATAGAGGGAATATTGTGGTCGTTAGTAGCTTTATTAACTGGAATTGCTTTATTTCAACAATATGTTTTGACTAGTCCTTGCAATAAAGTAAATTAATTTTTGATTAAAATTTGGGAGGTTTTTGTGGATATACCAAAACTAGATAGATTTAAATTAAAAACAAGTTTTTAATCCATAAAATTATTATTTTGGTTACTTACATATATATCCCCCACAGTTTTCTTGGGGCAGTATTAACCAGATCATTAAGGCGTGACATAAAAGGAAGGATACAAATACCTTTTATTTTTCCAGAATTCTGAATAATTTAAAAATAAAATAATTTTTTAGTGTACTCAATTAGCCGTCGAATTCCCCTTTACAACATTACCTTTATTTATTTCACTCTTACATCCAATACTTTCATTAATCCTTATTGCTCCAATACGTTATACAGCACAACGTTTCTTTCCAATTTTTGCAAAATTGCTTCCAACACAAGAACCGGTAAATTGTTTTTTTTTGATATTTTTAAAAAATAATTTAAAGATAACTCCACCATTGCCAAGGCCTTTTCCTTCTGTTCGTATTTTGGTTACTGAACATTGAAATTTAAAAATTGTTTAATTAATTAATTTACTACTATATAGCTACTTAATATTTTGTCAAATAAAATGTCTAATCCTTCCTTAAATTTTCATCTTTAAAGAATCTCACAAAACCTCCTCTCCTCCTATTTCCTTCTAGTTAACGTCCTTCTTAATTACTTTGTTGAAGCCACAATCCTCATAATTTCTAAATACCTAGTCTTTTTTTAATATTATAAAAAAAATTTTTTTTATCAAAATTTTTATCTAAATACAAATATATTTAATCACATAAGTATATGTCTGTATTTCATCTCAATTTAAATATAAAAATATTCCAAAAAATAAAATACTAATTAAGTTTACAAAAATATATTTTTGGTATTTAGAAGAGATTGCTTTATTTTTTGTTGTTGAATTTGAGTTAGTTGAAGTATCTGTAGAAGAAGTATTGGCAATATTAGAAGAAGAAGAATCTTGACTTATTGACCCATTCTGATAAAAAATAATTATTTTTTTCAAATTTTTAAACAATTCTTTACCAATCCACTATCGGTTGTTGTATTTATTACAGTAGAATCATCGGCTATATACGAATCGGGCTGTGTTACTGCCATTGAGCCCCACCTTTTTAAAAAAATTTTTTTATTAAATTAATAATAAGTTTCACCCAAAGTGGGTAATACTCAAGTAATTCTTGAGATGCAGTAAGTGTTAAATTTTAAAGGATTGGGGGTCTGGAAAGCCGACTTCTTTTTTATCTCTAGGTTTTTTTTTTATTTTGTGTCATGTTTCTCAGCTAGAATTCTTACCAAAACCCCCCCCCCCCCCCATTTATTTTAAACAAACCAATTAATTGTTGTTGTTTGAATGCCAGGCATTGTTGTCCCATTACCGGCATCCTTTTTGTTTAAAAATTAGGTGAATATTTTTGTGTCAAAAATATTTTTTTACTTACTGTTTGATTTGTTAAAGTATTATTACTAGTTAAATCATCAGCATAACAATAAAAGGAAAAATTTAAAATTAAAAATAATAAAATTGTTGGAAATTTTAAATTTTTGATCTTTAATTGTTTGGAAGAAGAAAGGGGGAAATAATTAAAAAATAATTGGAAAAATAAAGGGGAGAAGAAAGGAGGGAATTGAAAAATTGATAAATTAATCATTTAAATTTTGCACTAAAAATGTTTTTTTAATTAATTTTTAAAAATAATAATTAAAGAAAATTTTCGTGGGGGATGTCAAATAAATGCTTGAAAAGTTCAATTTAAATTTAAAAAATATTTTTATTTATTCCCAAAAAATACATTTTTTTTAAAAAGTTCAATAACTTTCCAAGTTATGAATATTATTATTTTTATATTTGGACATTTAAATCCTCGAGGGAATATAAATGAAGGTAAAACAAAAAATACGGACAAAAATAATGAGTAAAAAAAGTAAAATAAAAATATTAAATTGTTTAGGTAAATTAAACAAAAAAGTTAAAAAGAGAGGGAAAAAGGGGAAAATATTTCCGGATTTATTGTTAAGAGGAAAAGGAGATTAATTGAGTGTTGTAATAGATAAATGAAGTCCAAGCTCTATAACCCGTGTTAAAACCAAACGAAAATTTATGCTTTTTAGAATATAAGGAAATTAAAAGAAAGTGTTATAAAATAAATAAGAAATGAAAAAAGTTTTGATTATCTAAAAAGATTTTTTAAAAACATGATCAAAAAAATTCTTAGAGATTTTCGAAAAAAAAAGTTCAAGCTCGACAATAATAATATAAGTTATTTAATTTTAATTTCTCAATTCTAAAATTATCTAATATAATTATTTTCGGATTGAGTTTCAGTTAGTATATATTAAATAATTATTAATAAACAGCAATTAATAGAGAATAAAAAAAGAGAATATACAATTGGGATTTAATTTAAAAAAATTATTTTAAAAATGTACAGACATTTGCGTAAATGAACAAGGGGAAATGAAAAATAAAAAAAATTATTTTATTTATTTATTCATTGTTTAATTACAAATAAACATTCAAATGTTTAAATCCTTAAAATTATTTCCGTTCAAAAATGTGTAATTAAAATGGGGATAGAAAATAAAGAGAGAGAATATTTTTGGTCTAAACGTTATTTGTTGTTATACCGAGAGTGACGAAATAATTTTTAAAGAAAATTATTTTATTTTTTTAATTTAAGGTCTAAAGAAAATTATATCCTTAAATGTAATACAAAAAATTAAAAATTTATTTTTTAAGGGTTAAACATCAACTAAAATTTTAATACATTTTATAAAAATAATTTAATAAATTTTTTAACAAAATAAAATTAAAAAACTAAAGCAAGTATTTTGTACTTGAAAAAATAATTTTTTAATAATTTAACAAAATAATAGCTAATTTATTGGTAATTCATAGAGAGTGTGGTAATTTTAAAGAATGGGAAAATAAATGAGGTTGAAAGGGAGGAAATTTTTTCTAGAAAAATTAAATATAAAATTTTAAGAAAATAAATACTAAATAATTTAAAATATTTTTAAAATTTTTTAATTTACATTTTAAAATTAAAATGATTAAAAAATTTTTTTTTAATTTTCTTTCACGTATAAATCCTAAACATTTGGGAATTAAAAACTCCATATCTAAGTCTTCTATATATCTCATCTTAAATTAAAAATATTTTTTATTTAATAATTTATTTTTATTTTGAAGTGTTTCACTCATTTCTGACGTCTTTTCCTTTAATTTAGAAAGTTGCCAATAAAAATAGATTTTTATTGGAAAAAATGTATATAATTATAACATCTGCTAGAAAATTCTATTTCCAACCTTATAATTAAATTTGCAAAAATAAATTTAAAATAAATTTTATTTAATAATTTGTAGAAAACCAAAAAATTCCCCAAAATGTTCTCTTTTTTTAACCCAATCTGGGAACTTTATATACAGGCTCATCTTCTTCCCCCTCTCCCTTTTCCTCTTCTGTTGATTCTTGAAATACAGGATTTGGTTGTGTTAAAGTATAGGCTTTAGTAATAAATTGAGGGTCTTTCTCAGCCTAAATAAATTTTTAAAATTAAATAAATTTTATTTTTTTTTCACCTCTTCAGCATGCCGAAGAATTGCTGAACGAATATCTTCATCATCAATAAATTCCTTATTTCTAACTAATCCCATTTCTTTAGCTATAAAGCCATGTAAAGTTCCACCCTGTGGACGAATTCGACCACCGGTGCCTACAAAATAAAAGAAAATTTTTATTTAATTTCAAAAAAATTGACAACATTTTCTCGAAAATTTTTTTAATCATTAAAAGATTATTTTCTCTTAATTAAAATTCAATTAAAAGAGAGATTTAAAAATTCCAATATTCCTTTAAAAAATAAAAATTTACTTGGACCAGACATAGGCATAGCGGCAGGTTGTCTAAATTGGGGCCTTTTCTGTTTGCTTTGCATTCTTAAATATTTTCTTAATCTCCATTCAGTTACTTCACGTTCTTCTCCATCTTCACCACGAGGTTGAAACATTTCAAGAGTTAATGCTAAAAACAAATTATTTTTTTTTTCAAAGAGAATATTTTGTTTAAACTAACGTGATAATATTAATTCTTCTTTAACAACTTCTTTTTCTCTTGAACGTTTTATTGGTCTTCCAACACATTGAATTGCACCACGAACACTAATTGAAGGATCGTAATAAATTTTACAAGTTCCATCACTTAATCCAACAAATATTTGATTAATTTTTGGATGCCATAATGCCCTAATACAACCCTTAAAATTAATTTTAAGAACTCAAAAGACCACTCAAAAGATCTCTGGACAAACCCCTAAAATTCTTATGTAATCTCATTCCCTACAACTATAAACATGAAAATAAATTCAAAATTCTTCTAAAAATAAACCTGATTTTCATATTCAATTTTGTAAAGTAATTCAAGTGTTTCAGAATCAAAAAACAACAAAGAACCATTTTCTCCTCCTTCTCTAGTTTTGTCATTTGTTGCTGTAAATATAAATTCTGCATGAGGACTATAACCACAATCTGTTTGGGGAAGATTGTTTTTAGATTTGTTGCTTCTTTTAAAGGTTTTTTGAAGTCTTTTAAGGACCATAATTTTAAAGAATCATCCACTGAAAAAATATCAGATAAATTTAAGAAAATAAAAAAATATTTTTTACTTGAACGTGAAATAATTCTTTCATTATCGGGTGAAAATTGTAATCGAGTTATTAAACCGGTATGAGCAGTTCTACACATATATGTTGTATTTACCTAAAAGAATTATTTGAATTAATATTAAAAATAATTAAAAAAATAACTCCTTAAAAATACCAAAATATAAATTAGGGCCAAAGAGGTTTCAATAAAAAAATATTTCAAAAAATTTTTACAAAAAGTTTTCCATTTTTCCAAATTTGAATAGACCCATCATCACACCCTGCAGCAATTAATTTTCCATCTCTAGAATAACAACAAGTAGTAGCCAATGCACGTTTACCCGTTGAATTTTTTGTTTTAATTAATTTATGTTGAGTATTTATACATTTTGTTACATCCTTGTAATCATTAATATCCCAAATACGTAAAGTTCTAAAAAATAAAAAGGGAATTAAGTGTAGAAATTAAAAAGAAAAAATTTTTAAATTTATTTTCACAACCTGAAGCATTTTTTAAATAAATAATTTTAGACGGTTAAGATAATTATAATAAAATTATTTAAATAAAAATTGTTTAATTTATTTAAAAATAAGGAATGCAGTTTGTGAGAAATTTTCATCTAAATTAATCAAAAAAAACGAAAGTCAATGACAATTAAAAACCATTTTTTACTTTTTTATAAAAATAATTTAAAGAATATTTGAAATAAAAAATAAACCCATCATCAGCACAAGTCAAAAATTCATTTTTACTCAACGGATGCCAACAAACAGAATTAATTGCTGCAGTGTGTCCTTTTGTATTTGCTGGATCTACCAAATATTGATCTCCTTAAAATTAAACAAAAAAATATTTTTTAAATTAAAAAAATAAAACCTCTAACAGTCTCTGCCCATTGAGAACCTTGTCTGTCAAGCAATCTGAGTATTGGACTGCTACTTCCAACTAATAAATTTTCAGCATTGTTACTGAATGCCAAATCGTTGATTACATGACTAAAGTTTTTGAAATAAATAAAAGAGAAATTGATTGGTGATGGTGGTGGGGGAGTAAAAAATTAAAAATTTAACACAAATAATCGAAAAATAAGATGACTTTTGGAACAATTTTTAAAAATTCTGAGAAAAAAATTCCAAATTTTTTCGAGAAAATGTTAAAAGAGAAGAAATTTTTTGACAATTTAAAAATAATAATTTTAGAAAAAACCTTTCACAAGGATAAATTTGTCTGAAAGAACTCATAGAACTATCCATTCGTTGAAATTCATAAATACTAACAGAATAAGAATAAGTTCCAATTGCAAATTTAGCCCCTTGGAGATCAAATGCTAGAGCTGTTATTGCTTTTGTTGTGTCAGTTTTGACCGAAACTTCGTAAGAGGCTGGAATGACACTTGACACATTTATCTGAATTTAAAAGAAATATAAAAATAATTTATTTATTTAAACCTCATCCTCGTCAAATCCAGCATCATCTGCATTTTCAATTAAAACATTTTTGTCCAATATAAAACCGGAAGGGAGCGGAGGTCCAACTACATCCTCATCCCCATCATCTTGCTTTGAATTCTTTAAATTTTCTGGAATAGGTGGGCCAACAAAATCATCTTCCTAAATTTTTGAATTAAAAGTTTTTAAAATAAATTACGGCTAAAGAAAATTTAGAAAAGTTCTCCTTTATTAAATTACTAAACTAGCAAAAATACAAAAAAATCTAAACAAATTTTTGTTAAATCTTTTTTATTTTACCTGTTTATTTCCTGCAACATTTCTGTCAATTTTTGTTATTTCATCAACACCACCCTGCAATGAAATTCGACTAAAATCAGCAGATTCTTGTTCTGTCTGTTTTGATTCAATTGTTTGAGCAAAAAGTAAATCAAAGTCAAATTGACGAGCTTTTTTCTGCGAATTAGTATTTTCACTAGAAGTGTTTTTAATATTTTTAGAAGACTGTTCCATTTTTAAATTCTAAAATGAAAAAAATAAGCAAAAATTAAATAAAAAGTCCAAAAATTTGTAACTTTTTTTGCCCTTCAAGAAAAAATTGAGTTGGAATAATCAAATTAAAAAAAGAATTTGAGCAATCAATCTACAAAGATACTTTTTTTATCCGTTGTTACTTTGTTCATCCCATTTTATAATAAAAATAAATTCCAAATAATGTCCACTAACCGTAACGCGCGTTAAAGTTTATAGAACAAAAATAAAGACGCCGCCAACTTTGCAGCGCCGAAAAGTTCATTTAAAGCCTAAACCTTTTGAAGCCTAAACCTTTAGGATTAAAAAGACAATTTGGCGCCAACAACTTGGCGCCAAAGTTATTTCTTCCTCCAAAACTTTTAAATTTGACTAACTTTATTAACAAATCTAATATCATTCGAAAGTTAACAATACAGGGAATTTTAACAAAATGGATAGACTAGCCATAGAAAAAATTTTACGAACTAAAATATTGACGCCAAATATTCGGCGCCGATCTGTCTTCATCCGTCTCCACTACAAAACCTAAACCTTTTGGATTCAAGTTTTAACTAAAAATTTGAAGCCAAAAGGTATAGGTTTTATAAGGGGAATTGAATTTGACGTTTCGGCGCAGATTATTTGGCGTCAATGAATTTTAGGAGCTCGAACTAAAAAACACTTAAGGTTCTCTTATTTGTTCTGATTTAAAACTTTGACCCTTATTTGATTCTTAGGGATGTATGTATATTATCTGGACAGGAACTTTTATCACAATCCCTAACAGTTAAGAAAAACTAGCTATTTAGAATAATAGTGTAATATTTAATTGTTTTACCTTCTTTACTAAAGCGAGTAAATAATCGAGGGAGAGTGATTAATTGAGGGCGTGTGAGTATCTAAATACGTTATTCCTAAATTTTGGAGGAAGAGAGAGCCAGAAACTGAAACAAAAAAGTCAAAAATATGGAATTAGGTAGACTTGGGAGCAATATCCCTTATTTACATTGTATTTATTCACTACATAGTTATTTTAATTTTAAAATTTTTATAAAGTATAAAAATTTGATTAAGTAAAATTTATATATCACAAAAATTTATATTCATCAAGTTCACAAATTTTGTTGATTGCCACAAAATACACATCTAAGGTTTTAAGATAAAATACTAAAATATTTACAAAATGGCGATTAAAAGTTTATTTAATTTGAATTTTTAAATTATGATTTTTTTTTAATATTCCTTGATAAAAACTTAAAATTTAATCGCCATAATCTATAAATTAAAAAAATAAAAACCCATTTCCATTTTCCGAGCTTTTCTCACTTCTTAATAATAAAAAATGGTTAAATTTAAATTAATGAGAGAACATACGGGGGTGGTAAAGCAACCGTAGGTGCGAGCATCCGTTTTGAACGTTTCTTAAATTTTGCCTGGAAACAATTATTTGACAATTTTTTAAATTATATTTAAATATCTGATTATCAACTACCTCATGCAAAGATGGTAAGGTTGTTGACTTCAAAAACTCTCCGTTCGCCTTCATTTCTAAATATTCCAAATTTTTATTATAATAATATTCTAAAGTGCTGCTTTCTTCATTTAAAGGAGCATTTTCTGTTATTTTTACTTGATTTATAATACAAATAATTAAAGTAAATAGAATTATTTTAAAATACATTTTTGAGAGGAAATATTGGGAGACGATTAAATATTTTTTTAAATTATTTGTTTGAAAAAATAAAAATGATTTGAAATTGAACAGAATTTTATTTCTTTTTAAATTTATTTTTTTAAATTTATTTTAAGAATTCTTCCTTTCTCGCATAAATTTAATATGGAAATATTATCTAGGTATATTTTGTGATCAAAATAAATAAAAACAAGTAAGAGAATATTTAAATAAAAATTTATTTTGGACGGTTATTTTAAGATTTCTTAATTTTGTAATGTTAATAAAATAATATTACAGTGAAGATAATATTTGAACAATTTTAATTAAAATTTAATTTACAAATATTAATTAATATTTTATATAATAGTTAGAATACACTTTTTAACTGAAAAATTAAAGTTAAATGACATTTTTTAAATTTTCTTGGATAAAAATTAAAAGAAATATTCAATAATAAATATGTATAAAAATACATTTAATCCAATAAAAAAGTAACAAAGATTATAAAATTAAATAATTTTATTAAATAAAATATTTAATTTATTTAACATTAAAATTGAACAAAAATATTTAAAAAAATTTTTATATAATTCTTTTCATAAAATTCAATTGTTAATTATCCAATATTATTTAGAAAATTTAAAATGCCCGAGAAAAACTATAAATAAAAATAAAAGATTAAAAAAATATTTAATTATTAATTATTTACATTATATCCACTTGTTGGAGGTTTTTTAGATTTTGCACGATTTTGAAAATTCGTCTACAAAATATTTTTATTTATTTTTAATTTTTGATAATTAAAATTTTAGTAAAACTATATGTTTGTTTAACAATACTTTAATTAATCTTTTAAATCCAAATAAATTTTGTATGGTTAAAAACATTAAGTACAATTTAATTAAATTTATTTTTCTTTTAATATTTTCTCTCAAAAAACCCCCCTCTTAAATAATTCATTAACTTACTGCAGAAATTCCATAAAAAATCTTTTGTTTGTCTCCCCCAGTAATTATTCCATAAATATTCATACTAGAACTAACATCTTTATCAGAATTAGTTAATTTAATTTCTGCTTTAGCTAATTCTAAATAATTTGTAGAAGAATTATTTAATAATTCTTTTATTTCCTTTAAAAAAATTTATTTTTTTTAAATACATAAAAAATAACTTTATTTAATCCTGTAGCTTCAATTCGAAAATTAACTGAGGATTTTTGTATTTTGGCTAATTTATTGACTAACGATAGAAGACAATGCCTTTTTTAGAATAAAAAATATTTATTTATTTCAAATATTTTTATACTTATTTTTTGCTTGTCTAAGCTGTCTTTCCAAATATTTATCAATATTTTCCAGAGTTAATAATTCTGTTTTGTTTAATTCAAAGAAATTATTTTTTAAGATTTTTATCCCGTCATTATTGCCTTTCAGAATTTCTGGTTCATTTTCGATTTCCTTTTATTAAAAATCAAATATTATTCTCAAAAAACTCAAAAATTTACAATATCCCCATTTATTGTCCATTCCCGATGGTGGTCCTGTAATTGGCCAGGAAGTTCTTTTTCTTCGTTTATCAACAAAACTTCCCCAACTTCACTCGAAATATTATTTGCCAATTTCAATGCATATTCCAATTGTTTATTATATTCTGTTAATTCTTCAGGGATTTTTTCTAACAAAATATGGCATTGGGAAAGATTTTTTGATATTAATTGTAGTGAATTAAATGTGTTAAATGGTGGTGGGGACTTAAATTTAAATTTAAAAATAATTCAAAAATTAATTTTTAATTACCGGTGTTGATGTATTATTAATTTCCTTTTGTTCTAACGTTAAATTAATTAAAACAAAAAATATTATTTTTATTAAAAATATTTTAAAATAAAGAAATATCATTTTAAATAATCTTTAAAAAATGAGTTAAATGCTTTTTAAAATTTATTTTTTTATTTGAATTAATTCCATTCCATTGCTTGAATAAATTTAAAAAAATATATCAAATAAAAGTGAAAAAGCAATAAAATAAATAAAAATTAAAAATGTCAAAAATTTTATATTTTTGGGTTAAAATAAGGAATTTTAATAAATAAAATGATTAAAATTCCTTTATTTCCTGTTAGACAAAAAATAAGAACAAAATTTTTGTTTTAATATACATATCAAGTAGAATTTTTGGAGTTTCTCCAAAGATAATTAAAAGAAATTTTAAAGAAAAAAAAGAACATAGTCGGAGAGTTTTTTTTAATTTTGAAAGAATCTAATTTTAACAGACCATTTTTAGTAAATTTCGTAATCAGATTTAAGTTTATATTTTATACTCATATAAATTTACATGTTTTTATTTGTAAATTTTTTACAAAATTACTCAAAAATAACACACACACATATTCCAAATAAATTTATTCATTTATATTTTTAAATAAATTTTAATAATTATTCTGTAATCATTAATTGTTTCATGGGTCCCAAACAGTTTTAGGCACTTTTTTGCCGCGTTGCCGTTGTTGCCATTGTGAACTGCTCATATCTTTTAAAATATATATTTGTTTAATAATTTTTAAAAAATTATTAATACCTCTAATACGATATTCTCTTTCAGCTTTTTTGTAAACTTTTTGTGATCGTTTAGATCGTTTAAATGGTATATCAGTCTAAAATAATATTTAAAAAATAATTTAAATTTATTTAAATTTACTTCATAATAAAAATATTTTCCGTCAGAATTTTTAAGAGAATTTTCTTTTTCCTCAATTCCATTTATTTTAATAATTAAAATTAAATTAAATATTAAAAATAAAATAATTTTGTAATTTATCATTTAAAATTTATTTTCTAAAATAATTCTGATTCTCTAAATTTAATTTTAAAAATTCTGATTTTATTTAAATATAAACTTTTTGATTTTTAAATTAAGAATTATTTATTTACCAATAAAATGATTTTACTTATTTTATTTTATTTAAAAATTTTTTTAATAAATTTTTATATTTCGATCGCATTTAAAAAAATGAATTTTTATTAAAAACTGACTGTGAATATTTAAAAAAAATCAAATAAATAAATTTTATTTTTATTAAAAACCTAAATTTAAAATAAAAAATAATTTTAATATAGTTGGATGAAAAAGAATCATCATGATCGAACAAGTGAACATTGTTGAGCTACTAGGTTACCTCCATTATCGTTATCGGTGTTTAAGAATAATTAATTTTATTTTTGATGTAATATTTCGATGTAATGTTTATGGATGGATTTTTATTTTATAGATTTTGGTCATTGAAAAATAAATTGTAATTAATTAAATTGTAATTAAATCTCCATTGTAATTAAACTGCATATTTCGAAAAACTATAAAAGCATATTTAATAACGTTAATCACTCTAAAGCCTCAAAAGTATATTGCTGCTGTATTATTCATCTATTCGCTCAACGACGATAACAACAAAAGGGAAACTGCTACAATGGTGCAAGGAAAGTTTGTGTCCCTAATGGTTGTGGTCACTATTGCTATTCTTCTTCAACTTGTCTCTGCCGATGACTGCGAGTTCCAAACTAAGCACTATGCCATCTCTGGATTTGTTGGGTTTGGAGCCGTGTTGGGAACGTAAGTTTTGAGATAATTTTAAGGAAGAAATAATTTTATTTTCTTTTTTTAAAGTTTCCTCTTGATTGGAAGTATCTGCAATGTGTCTGCGTACTGTGCTGGCCCATCGTCGAAAAAGCCATAAACAAAAGAAGGCAGAAAGATGAAAGAAGATAGGATAGGAGAGGATAAATAAAACAAAGATATTCTAAATGATGTAATAATTATTGTTGTTGCTATTTTGCCCCTAAATATTTTTGTTCGTTAATTAATTGACAATGTACATATAATAATTTGTGATAATTTTAAAAATAAAATCTTTTGAAATATTGTAATGAAACTACAAATTTCAAAAAACTCAACGTGGAGTGTTTGCATAAAAGATGCGACCATACAGATGTCATAACATTTAAATAATTTATAAGAACTAGTAAATATAAGAAAAGAAGAAAGAAATTTAATTTTTAACAAAGCTAACTTTCCTCTCTTATTTTTCTTAAAAGCGGCGCTTTTCCTCTTGAATAAACATAAAGAAAGCTAATGAAATTTGTTTAAAGAAGCTGGCAAATAAATAAATAAATAAAAATATTTACTACTTTCTGTCAATTTCTAATTTAATTTTTTCTTACTCAGACAATTTTCCCCCTTTTTACATAAACATATTTATCAAATACACATACTCACTCCTCTTAACTCAATTTATTTTCCTGTGCTCTTCCTTTTAAATTTAAGCATTATAACCTTTTCTATATTTAAATCAACCGTAAAAAACTTTAAAATTCAAGAGCGGAAACTTTAAATGTAAACACACATACATAAATTCCTGCATATTTATGTAGAGCTTTTGAGTTATTCAACTGCCACATATATACAAAGAATAAAAAGTTGTAACATAAAAAGCAAATTTATTTAAAAAAATATTTTTATAAAAAATTTAATTTACCTAAATATTCTAAGGAAATTTTTTTGAATTTTTTTATTTAGCTTAAAAGAATTCTTTACGCGTAAAACTAAAAATTTAAAAAAAATAATTATATTTATTTATTTTATGGATAAAGTTCCAACAACAATAAATGAAAATAATTTAATTCTTAAACGTGTAATTATTTTTGTGACAGTTCTTTTAACGGTTTGTATTTAATTTTTATAAGATATAGAAAACATTTTGTTTTCACTAAAACTTTTTTGCTAACTTGATAAAAATTAATAATTTTTTTCTTTTTTTTATTAAGAATTAAACTTTGGAAATTATTTTAATTAATTAAAATTTTCCTCTATCTTTTACCTCTATTAAAAAACTGTCCACAAACTAAAACATAAAATTTATTGTTATTTATTGTATATCTGAACAAAGCTTAAATTGATTCGATGATTCTAAACAAAATTATAACAGATGAGAATTCCCTTAAAAACCAATTTTATTCTATTATGTAGTCTTTTCTACACATTTGTTATACCAAAAAAAATTTCCGAAGAGTTCTGGCTTTAATGAAAAAAGGGAAATATTAGTTCTTAAGTTTTGAGAAAGGTTTAAGCACAAACAAAATGGACGTTAAATTTATTAAATATTTAAGGTAATTGCTGTCGTTTTGGTTGTTCTTTCACTTTCTTTGGGGCCAAAAATCGACCAATTAGGTTTTGCTTTTTTAAATATCTAAATTTCAGCACAGAAAACAAAACAATTTTTTGTTTATATAAATAAAAATTGGAGGGACAGATATCAAGAAATAATTCCCAAAAGTAAAAATCCCTTATTTCTGTTAGGCAAATTTTTTTGGTTTTCCTTCATCAAAAAGCGGACTTTCTTCTTCAATTTCATTTTCCTATGAAATTTAATTACTCAATGAAGAATTAGAAAAAAAACTTCCGCAAACACTATTCAGAAATTAATATAAAATAAAGCCTTATATAGCAGAAAAAAGTTTTTCATTTAGATGGGAAGATATAAAATTTTTGTGTTTTATTTCATAAAAATATTTCTTTTATTTCTTATGTTCAAATTTCTAATTTTATTGAGTAAATGCCATAGAAAAATAAAATGAAATTAAAGAAGGGAAGTTTGACAATTATTAACTTTTCAAGAGAGGAAAAATTACTAAATTTTGTTGGAAAAAAGAACCCCTAAAGAATAATTTTATAACAAAATCTTTTATTAAAAAATCCTATACAGTAACCGACTCGTTAGAAACAAGATTAGACCCGAAGGAATTACTCAGTCCTAAAATTAACTGAATAATCAAATGAATTAATGAAAGAGGAATTTAAACGAAAATGTAAATTAAATATCTATTTGTATTTAAATTGTAAATATTACTAAATATTTTTTGCAAAATAATTTTTTAAATTATAATTTTGTAAATTAATTAAACTCAGAAAGTCATAAAATAAATTAAAATAAAAATAATAATAATTAAATCAACATTAAAATATTCTAAAAATCCAAGTTTTTTGGCAGATTTGAGAGAAAAATAATCGGGTTTTGAGGATACTGCCAACCTTAAACCATATTCTAACGAAGGCATTGAAAGGGAGGAAGGTGGGTTATCTGCAAGCATTGCCTAGAAAAATAGAAATTATTTATTAAAATTTAACTGAACAATTAATTATTTTAAAATAAAAATACCGAAAGTTTACGTGCATTTCTATGATAACTGAAATATTTTAATAAATAACTAAAATACAAAAATTTTTAACCGATTATCACTAAGCATTTTTCGAAGTAATTCTTCAACAATTTTTTCATTTAAAGTTTTTTTGTCAAGAATTTCACATATCCCAAAACGTTGTGCTCGTTTTGCATTAATACCTTGATCGGCGAAGAGAGGGACAAGCAAAATAGGAATTCCTGCCTTTGCGGCTTCAAGAAAACTGCTATAACCTCCATGGGCAAATAAAAGACGAGTTTTTGGATGCTCTTTTTAAAAAAGTTTTTTCAAGTTAAATTAATTTTAAAAAAGGTTTTTATTTTTAGGAGACATTATTTTTTCTTTAGATCAGATAAAGCATTCGAAACATTTTATTTTAAACTTATCTCTAGGGACTTTTCTTTTTTGGCCTAAAATAGAAGATAATTTTTTCCAAATAATAAGGGATTTAAACGAAAAAATGTATCACAACTTTACGAATTATAACTCAAAAAAATAACCAAAAATTTTCTCGATAATTATGGGCTGTCAAATTTTTCCTTAAATCAAATAGAAAATCTCCTAAAATATTTGTTAGTCAGGGAGATTTAAAAAATTAATTAACAAACTAATTAATTCTTTTTGATTAATCCATCTACGTAAATGTACATTTTTAAACCCCCCAATCCCTTCAATTTCTGTTTGTTCAGTTTTCCACAAAAAATCATATTCAGGAATTCTACCGAATGCATTCAAAAAACTTTTAGTCATTCGCAAAGGCATATTTGTTGTGTTTGATACTGTTCCCTTTTATTAAAAGTCAAAAGTTAATTTTAATTAAGGATGGGATTTTTAGTCAAAGGAAGTTTTACTAGTCATAATGTAAATTTTTTTGGATTTTTCAATTTTTTGGAAATTTTTTTGGATTTTGTTGTTCTTAATTGACTAAAAATTCCAGTTATAATTATAATGTAAAACACAAAATAGAAACCATTGAAAAGATGACAACACCTAAAATAAAATTGTTTTACTCTCATTATAAATGTGCAAATATATTTTGAGGGGAATCTGTCCAGTTATATAATGTTTATTGTAATAATTAACTGAAAACAAAGCCCTCAACCAACCTTTACTTTCCTTCTTCGAATAAATATACTCAATTTCTGGATCCAAAATTAATTTGTTTAACTTTTGTTGTTTAGAAGCTAGTGAACCCAAATTTAAAATAAATGTAGGTAATGGCCTTGGAAAGTCTAGAAAACGTTCTCCATTTAATAAAAGAACAGAAACTTGTTGACCAATACTCCAAAGATTTTTAGATTTTGGAAAAACTTTTAAAAATATTTAAATTTTTTAAATATAATTCCGAAAAAAACATTTTTTGTATAAAGAATTCTCTTCATGAAGTAAAACTAGAAAATATATAATTAAAATATCTTAAATGGTAAAGCAAACCATTTGGAAGATTTACAAATTCTATACCAGAATAATGCCAAATTACATTAATTAAACGTTGTAAAAAATTCTTAAAATAAAACTTTAATTCTCAAATAAATATTCAAACCATTCTATCTGAATTGAAGGAAAGAGGGTGTGGGACAAATGAAGGAAATGTCCGTAGACCAAACTGGAAATGTGAATATTTAAATTACACGTTAGAAATGAAGATTACGGATAAAGAAGTAAAATCATAAAGAGAAGGGCCATGCGTGATCCAAATCATCTATAAAAAATAAAATAAATTGTCTTTTAATATATTTTATAATTTATTTTAAATAATTCAAAAGATAATTTACTCTAGAAACTCCCACAGAACGGGCCATAGCTACTGGACAGCTTTAACAAAGATAATAATTCTCAGTCATTAAAAACAACAAACAAATCATGAAAATGTCCAATTGCCAAATCAAATTTTTGGTATTTTACAGAGGAAAGCAATTTTGCACGTCCTTCTCCAAGCATTTGTTCACATGCTTCTAAACGCATTTCCTTATAATTTTTTTAAATTTTGACAGTCTTATTTGTTACTACTTTAAATTCTCTGCCTGTCCACCAAAGTTCATAAGGAGTGCCACTCTCGAAAATCATTTCTTGAAAAACCTTAATAATGAAAATTTATAAACAACAGCATTTAATTGTTTATAAATCTTTCATGTTAAAATAAAAGAAGTAACAAATAGAGGGTTTTAGCATTTATAATGGGGGTTAAAAGTAGTAGCGCATTGAAAAGTGTTAATCATTCCTAAATATATTTTGTAGATGTCCGAACGATTACATCTAATAATTAAATTATTATATACCTTTAATCCCTCAACTTTCAATTTATCCTTGAACTGAATAGACTCACGAATTCTATAATATTACAATATACTAAAAACAATACCAATATTTAATATAAATTTACTCGCTAACACCATCTGGCAGTTTAAAGTCTCCTGTAAAACTGAAATAGGAGAATGATTATGTAACAAATTAGTTATTATAACACTATCTCTACAAACTTTCATTTTATTTATATCAAACACAATTATTTCTCTCAATTTAAGAATAACCTACACCATATTCATCTCCATTTGTGTCCATAAAACAACAGAATGTCCTAATTTCGTCAGTTTATCCGCGAGTCTATAATTAAATAAAACATGGGAATTTGTGAAGCCTGGCACAATTTGTAAAATATTTAAACAATTAATATAATTTAGAAGGAGGAAAAAGTTGAAAAATAAATAAAAAAAATTAATTGAAATAATAATATTCATTTAATATTTTTGAACAAAAATTATTTTTTTATAATATGTAGTATTTATGATCAAGAGGAGAGAATGAGGAAAATAAATAAATAGAAAAATAAATAAATAAAATGTTAAAGATAGCAAAATAGTCAATATTTATTATAAAGCAAATAAGAATTATATGGCCAAAATATGTTGGATATTTTAAATACTAGAGTTGGAAGTTATATACTTAAAATTAATGAAATAAATATTATTAGTATGCATTCGAGAATCGGGTTTGGTAAATCCCTAAAGCATAACTAAAAAATACATACCTATTTAGTTTTCTTACAATTAAATATTTATTTATTCAATTTTCAATCTCTCCTTAGTTTCAGATTTTTTTCTACAATATCTCCACTTTGAACAACAATTTTTGTAAATTATTTTTTCGAATTTTAAATTTCCTTTTTAATATTTATTTTTAATTTTATTCTCCAATTTTACGTAAATGTTTTTGATCTTACTAAAAATACTTCGATTTATTCAATAGCCAACAACAATATTCAGCGAAAACAAAAAATGTTAAGTTTTTTTTATTTTAAATATCCACGTCATATAAATTTTAAATTGATTTTCTCTATCATTCTCCCCTCACATATAAATTTATATTTAAATTTTTTATAAGAAAAATTTTTATTTAAAAAATGTTATTAAATTCAGTAAAATAGTATATGGGGAAGTAATTAACTGGAAATAATTAAATTAAACGGGGTTCTTCTCAATTTCCTCAATTAAAGAACGGGTTTTTATTTAATTTGGAGGAGGAAAAACGGATAAATTAGTAAAATGTTTTTTTGTTTTCCCTCAAAACTGGGAAAAGTAATTTAATTAACACACCCTTAAATAATTTTAAATTAATTTTTTAAGCATTTAAGGTCTTCATTATATGCATATTCAGCCAATAAATTTACGAAAAAAACATTGGCTATTATTCTATATTATTTTAGGATTTATTTTTATTTTAATTTTAATTTTTACTTTAATTAATTTTTTGAAATGGAGAAATGGAAAAGAATTTGTAATTTTTACAACAAAATCTGAAATTAAGCAAGTTTATATTAATTATTTGGGAAATAATGATAATGAATTTACTTTACAATTTGTTAGTATTGAGGAAAAGGTAATTTTTAAATTAAAAAAAATTGCTTGGGATTCAGCTAAATTCGTTGTAAAAAATGTGACAAAGTCTACTCTCACTAAAAATAAAAAAACATGGGATTGACCAAAAAAATTGGGAAAACATTCTTCATCGGGAATGTTTAATTACGAGGTTCAATTGATGTTAAAAACCTTCGATTGAAAAATAAATTTAGGAAAATTGATTGTGAAAACATTCCAGATGAATATTTTCTCAATCACTTTTCCTAAATTTATGACGCAAATCGTTTAAAACCCTCAATCAAAGGTTTTTTAACCTCCTTTTTTGTTCAAAAATTTAAAATGTCAAAACAAAATTCTTTAAAAATATTTTTAATAAAAAATCTTCTTTTTTCTCTACAATTAAAGTCCACACATTTTTATTTAACTTTCTTATCAATTTTATCAGAGAACCCCCGTAATAATTAATTTGTTTTCCCTAAAAATATAAAATTATTTTCTCTAATTTTTAAAAAAAATGTCTCAAATAAAAATATTTTTTAATAATTTTTTATTTTTATATTTAAATATTCTTTTAATATTTCCTGTCAATACCCGCTACAAAAATAAAATAATAAATAATAATTTATTTGAAAAATTTATTTCAAAACAAAATATTTTCCCTCAGCAATTTACAATAAAAGAAACAAATAATTACCAACAGCCTTCCCCTGGATTTATTACAAATTGTTCAGAACCTATTTGTGAAGGGCCTTTAGCCCCAATTTATTGTTCAGGTCCTTTAATTAGTTCGGCTTGGTATTTTGGATTACAGCATCAATGCCCTGGCACAAAACTTCTTTTTGAACCAAATGAAATTCTTAAAAATTTCCGCAAGTTTGTAATAAATAAATAAATATTTGTTAAGAGACCATATCCCCTTTTGAATTTTATGGTGTCTCCAAAATATTTTTTAAGAAATGAATTTCAATAATCTTTTTTTTTCTTTGATTTATTTAGAAATTAATTTGTTATTACTCCCAGAAATTCGGTCTAGGGCCTTTCTACATATAAGTAAATAAATATTTTGAATAACTCGAAATTTAATTAGGTATTTAAATAGTAATTTTAATTATTTTTAAAGAATTATTCGAGGGAAAATAATCAAAAAAGGAGATTTTATGCAATTTTGTGAAGAAAATTTTGCAAATACAGATTATATAAAACCTTCCAATTTGACTGATTGGCAACCAAATCCTAAAAATTTTGAATTAATTAATGACCCTAAATGGAGGTAATTAAATAATTTATTTACCTATTTTAATTGTTAAAAAAAAAGAAAATTTGCTGTTGCTTTACATCAAATTTGGCCTTTACTTACACGAGAATTTATTGATGATGTTCAGAAAAATCAACATTTTTACCCTGTTATTTCAGTTCCAAATAGATTTTTAGTACCTGGTGGTTTCTTTAAAGTTTTCTTTTATTGGGATACTTACTGGATATTGAAAGGTACTATTTTTAAATAAATATATAATTATTAGTTATACAAAGAAAATCGGTTTTTAAAAATAGAGTAGCAACCCTGACACCTTCGGGGGTCGGGGTTTGTCGGCATAAAAAATCGCCAGGGTTTCGGATAGCTACTATATTTAAAAGGGTCTCCATTTATACAACCAAAATAATTTAAATTTTTTTTAAATAATTTAAAGATTTTAAGGTCTTTACTTTTCAAATTTGATTGAAACTTCTTATGGTGTTTTAAAAAACTTTGCCCATTTATTAAATTATCATGGATTTATTCCAAATTCAGGAAATATTCAGTAATTATTTCCTAAATTTAAAAATTTAATTTTTTTCTCTCAACAAAAAAGATTATCGAGAAGAAGCCAACCTCCATTTTTTACTCAAATGATTAAAGATTATTTTGACATAACAAAAAATAAAAGTTTTCTTCAAGAATTTTTACCTCTAGCCGAAAAAGAGCTTAAATGGTGGAATCAGAATCGTTCAATTATTTTTGAATTTAAAGGAAAAAATTATTTAATGTTTCAATATAAGGTGGGGAAAGAATAAATTTTGAAAAAAATCTTTGAGAATTTAAATTTAGACAAAAACAAATTGTCCCCGATCAGAAAATTTTTTGGAAGATTATCAACTTGGAATTCAAAGTAAACAGCCTTTATTCTTTTGGTCCTCAACAGCAAGTGCTTGTGAATCTGGAATTGACTTTTCTTCTCGGTGGTATAATTGGAAGAATAATACAGAAAATGGAGGAGGGGAAGGAGGAGGAGGGGGAGGGGGAAGTGAAATGAGTAGAGTTAGGACTTCAACAAATAAAGTTTTGCCTGTAGATTTGAATGTTTTTATTGCTATGAATTATTGGACAATGGCTAATTTAAGTAAAGAAATTGGACAGAACGAGTAAGTAAATTAAATAACCATTGCCCCTTGGAAGTTTTCGGCACCGAGCATTTATAACAAATATAACGAGTATCAACTTTAGAAAAATTATTTAATTCTCTAGTCTATATTAACAAGGTATTTGTAAAAAGTAATGTGAAAATAAATAAAAAATAACACTAAAATAAAAATCACAATTATACTTTAAAGTTCTTTCTTTATCTCTTTGCTTTCAAATATCCGACAGAATTTATTAATATTTAAATTTAATTTACAAAAAAAAATCAGAAAAGCAAAATATTACCAAGAAATGGCACAGAATCTGACTGATTCAATTCATCAAATTTTATATAGTAAAGAAGATGGAGTTTGGTATGATTTGGATTTGGTTGAGAAAAGATTGAGGGATAAATTTTACCCAAGCAATATTTACCCTCTTCTTTTGGAGAATAGGCCGAATGATGTTTGTGATAGAATTGTTAATTATTTGTACAAAAGTGGAGCACTTGAATTTAAAGGTTTAAATGAGGGGAATTTATAGGAGGTGAAATGTGTAGATCTTTAACTTTTTTTAATTTCCTTGTGAGGGGAACCTATTAGAGGGAAAGCAGCTTTCTGCCTAGAAAATCTTTTAAATTCTAGGAGGAATTCCTTCATCTATGGAACGTAATTCAAGTGAACAATGGGACTTCCCCAATGGATGGGCTCCGCAACAACATTTATTTGTTATTAGCCTTTTAAATTGTAAAAACAATGAAAAAGCTAAAAATATTGCAAATAAAATAGTTAATGGATTTTTAACAACAACATTTAATGGATTTTTTAATCCAAAAAAGGGAAAGGTTTTTATTTAAATAAAAACTAAAAATATATTTACAAAATTTTTTAGCCTGCCCAAATGTGGGAGAAATATGATGTTCGGTTTGGAGATGGGCAAACAGGATTTGGAGGGGAATATCCTCCTCAGTCGGGTTTTGGATGGAGTAATGGAGTTGTTTTGGAGTTTATTAGAATGTTTCATACAAAATTGGAAGGAAATTAGACAAGACTTTAATTTAGAGATTGGACCGAGAAAAGTGTTGGGGTCGCTATAGTATAGGTCCACCGAGATCGGAACTCAAAGTATATACCATTCGATTCGTCTCGCCGAGCTGAGTTCAAATATGCAAGAATTTTCTGCCGGAGACGAAAACTCGCAGAGATACAGACGATTGAAAATCGAAAAACCATAGGGGGGACCAAGCACTTTTTTGGGGTGAAAAATTCGAATATGCAAATGATAGCTCATTCGAAAGAGCTCCTCAAGCTGAGTCGAATGACACCAAGATCAACAAAATCCGACTTGATTGGACCGAGATATAGGCACCTAAAAACCGAAGATCCAAAGGGCCGATTTTTGGAATAAAAAATTTTTTATACAAATAATACCTCATTCGAAAGAGCTCGACGAGCTGAGTCGAAAGACACCAAAATCACCGTGATTGGACAAGATTAGACAAAGTTATGACACAAAAAACAAAAAACCTAAACCTATGGAGCGTCGGCGAGGCGCTTGTGCAAAACCCCGCGCTTCGCGCGGGGTTTTGCGGCACGCGCCTCGCGGGGAGTCTACGGGCGATGGGTCTGGGCTCGTAACATAAACCTATTCCTATCTCCCTTGCTCTGGACGTATTTGGGGCCTCCGTAGCAGCAAAAATCACCACAGATGCCATAGGTAAGGAGCTAAAAGAAAAGATCATAACTTTGTCCAATCAAGTCAGATTTCGTTGATTTTGGTGTCATTCGACTCAGCTCGAGGAGCTCTTTCGAATGAGTTATAATTTGCATATTCGAATTTTTTACCCCAAAAAAGTGCTTGGTCCCCCCATGGTTTTTCGATTTTCAATCGTCTGTATCTCTGCGAGTTTTCGTCTCCGGCAGAAAATTCTTGCATATTTGAACTCAGTTCGGCGAGACGAATCGAATGGTATATACTTTGAGTTCCGATCTCGGTGGACCTATACTATAGTACAGCCAAAGTGTTTGTTGTTTAAAAATTTTTTTGAATTTTAATCTTCTCGAGCTAATCTCTAATTTATATATTTTTTAAATATTTATTAATTCTCTTCTATTTCACAACAAATATTTCCAACACTACAAAAATAATTCTTTGCACATTTTCCTTTGTAACAACTCCCAAAAGGCATTCTTCCTTCCGGACATCGGGGACAACAAAATCCATTTCGTTTCTCACATTTATAGCCTGATTTACACTGAAAAAGTTGGAGAAATATTTAAATATTAAATAAATCCATCAACGGAAATGCTGTCCTCAATTTATTATTTTTAATTTTATTTTAAAAAGCATCTGTTATAAATTCTATTTTAACTTTTAGTTTTCTTTAATTGTTTTTCTGATTATTTTTACAAAATAAATTATTTCAAAAATTTAACAAAAATTAATTAATTTACTTGTTTATTATCACTACAATCTTTAATCCCTTTTTGAGGCATTCCAAATCTGCATTCACAACAAACACCGGGCGGAACACAATAAAAATTCAATTTACAACCAGCACCTGCAGATAATCCAACTAAAAGATTGTTACATTGACCAGAACTTGGCAAACCACCGCAGGCATATAAAAAAATTTTTTTGGGAATTTTTTTTGAAAAATTAAAATTCATTTTTTTATTAAAATATTTACATTGTTTTTGATCAATATTTGGGGAACAACAAATTCCATTTTCGCATATTTGTCTATTATAGTTTGGGCAATCACGTTGACTAATACATTGTGTTTTGCTGGGTGTTCCATCAAAACAAAAACCTTTTAAATTTTTTGAATTTTAAAAATAATTTATTAAATCCTTTTTTGATTTAAATATTTTTTTATTTACACCCCATGGGTGTGTCTCAGTTTTAAATTATTTTTAAATAAAATATTTTTTAACCATTATCTTTTTGTTTTGGTGGAAGTATCCAACTATCCTCCTCTTCAACAACATTTTCAATTTTATTTCTTTTACTTTTTTTATTCCAAACATTTTTATTTTGACTCATAGAAGCACAACATGCTCCTAAAAATTAGTTTTTTTATTGGATTATTAATTTAAATTATTTAATCATTAAATGATAATTCTTTAAAATATAATTATTATGTCCAGCTATTAAAGTTTAATTTATAAAAAAAATTAATTCATACTAAAATTCATAATAAAAATGAGTATTTTGGTAACGAGGAAATTTGGATTATAAAAATGAGCCCGATGACTGTTTAATTACAAAAACTGATGGACGAAAAAATTCTTTAGATTAATTAATTAATTAATTAATATTTTTTCTCTCTTCAATTAAAGGGGTCTTTTTCAATTCTTCCCTCTTCCAATCCCTAAAAAGTCCAATTTTTAATTCAAACCTTTCAAGCAACGAATCGGCACTCTTTTTCTATTAACATCAAAAGCTTTGGGACAATCTGATATTTTATTACATAATCTTCCAATAAATCGTCGGTATTTTCTTGTTAAAAGACAAAAACCGAAGGGGGCAAAAGGTAATCTTCCATTATTTAAATCCTCTTCATAATTTCCTTCTTTTTTTAAACAACAATGACCAGAAATACATAAAAATATATATTTATTTCCACAAGTTAAATTTGGAGAACATCTTCGAACTTTTTTGTAGAGAAGGCCTTTACTCCTTGAAAAAGAGGGAAATTAACACATAAATATGTAGTGGCCCTCCCACCGTTGGTGTAAGTTTTAAATAGAAAGTATTTTAAAGAGGGTAGTCAAATACAAAGAATTTAGTGATAAAAAAGAGTAAAAAATTATGTATGTATAAATATATTTAAAAAATTTATTTACTAATTATTAAGCAAAGATTTCGTTAATAATTTTTCATAAATTTCCCTCATTCCCCAAGAAAATAATTTTTTATAATTATTTTTTCACAATTACCTATACTTTTTATTAAAAATAATCTTTTAATACATAAAACATTTACTAAATTTAACCTACCTACAAATTCTTCGCCCTTCACTTAATTCTTTTGTCATAAATTTATTCTGATTATTCACATCAATATCATCATTTTTGTCTTTAATTTTATCTTTAAATTTTGTTAAAATTTGAATTATTTTCCACCTCTATCAACATTTTCTTCTTCCAAATCTTCAACAGACTCCAAACTTTCGAAGTCCTCTTCATATTTATCTTCTTCATTTCCCATTTCATCCTCCTCTTTACTTTTATTTTTCTTCTTTTCTTTCTCATTTTCCTCACTTTCTTCACTTGATTCTTTCAAAATCAAATCCCTTTCACCTTCCTTCTCCTCCTCCTCCCCATTATCTTCAATTATTTCCCTCGGACGAGTACAACATTCCCCATCCACACAAGAAGCCTGAGGCCTTTTTAAACTTTTACATTCATTATTTGTAGTGCATTTCTAAATTAAAATTCTGATTTTTATTCAAAATTTCTGAATTAAAATTTTTTTCTTATTCTTTTACCTTTCCCAAAGCCTTTCCCCAATTTAAACACCATTTGCCTTTCGTCAAAGGTTTTAAATAATTTTCATTTGTGCAACACATTCCTATCTGTTTTGAACATTTTAGCAAAGAGAATGGAACTTCTAAATTTAAATTTGCTTTAATTTGACAATCTTTAGTTGATAAACATTTAATTCCAACATTAAATGTATTCTTGGGACAACCTAAAATTAATTTAAATTTTAACAAAAATTTTGCTTAATAATTTTTGAATCAAAATAAAATAATCAAAAATGAAAGCAAGAAAATGAAAAATAAAAGAATTAAAAGAAAAAATAAATACCAAAAAATATAAAAACTTTTAACTCCCCTCTATCTTCAAAATTTTGTTTATTAACCATTTCTTTTTTTATTTTTGTTTGTGTACAACAAAGGCCCCGAATACAGACCTTTTCAAACAAAAGAATTTTTTTTTCAAAAATTAATTATTTTACTTTAATAATATTTTTATTATTTAAATTATTGCAATTATAATCAGCCAAACAATAAACATTCAAAAAACGTCCTTTATTTGCACAAGGATTTGTTGATTTTGCAATATTTGGTGGTAATTTTTGGGGTTTAATAAAAACAAAATAAATAAAAAAATAAAATAATAATTGTAATAGTAGATTTTTGAAAATTAAAAACATAAAAATTTATAGTACATTTGGAAGGATAATTAAGTTTGTGAAAATTAATTAATTGAAAATATCTAAAAAACTGTTTTGTTTTGATATTTAATATTTATTGAAAATTAAATTGCTACAAAAAAAGTCAAATCGAAAACGAGTGCAGCAAAATAAAGAATTAAAGATAGATCGAGTTTTAGGCAAAATTTCGATTCTTAAACTTTAAATAAAATTTAAAAGCGTTCGCATTTCTAGAATAACCATTTATAACTAGATTAACGATTCCCCCCCCCCCCCCCTTCCCATTTATTTTAGCTAATTTATATTTATTTAGCTTTTATATTCAAAGTCAATTGTCTTTTAGTAGAAGGGGCTGGAATAAATTTTAAAATAAAAATAAATTTGAAAATTAATTTTAATGGAATTTAGATTAGAACTTCAATTTAATAAGAAAAATTATATTTTAACCATGAGAGGAAAATTAATAAAAAATATTTATCCAAAATTTTTAATAATTTCGTTATTATCATTTAATCAAATTAAAATATATTTAAAACACAAATCTCTCTTATTTTTTCATACATCGAATTAACACATAAATTCTGTTTAATATTTATTTGAACATTATAGAACGGACAACGCGTTTCTTGTTCTCCTCATCTGTTTAAATAAAAGTATTAATTTTATTTTTTGGTAAATGTCCAGGTATATTACTAGAAAATTCATAACTTTTAAAATGTAATTAATCTTTTATGTGTACTTTTTAAAATTTCAAAACCGTAAATCTTTCTTTTGTATCTAAAAAAGAAAAACAATTTTTACCGTCCTCGCAGTTAGGAATTCCAACAACTTGCCAAAGTCCTCTTTTTGTAAATTGAATATAAAATTTAAAATCAAAATTTTCAACTATTTCATTTTCAAGGTGAAAAGATTTTAAAGTTTTATGTCCAAATTGTTTAACAATTAAATTTAATTCAATTTCACACCAGCCGTTATTATTGTTGTTTTCTGTTGAATTATTTACTACACAAAACTAAAAATTAATTTAATTTTTGAAGAATTCAACCAAATTACCCCTTTAATTTCTTCACGAAAACTTTCTAATGTCAAAGGTTTTGCTTGAATATATTGCCACAAAAGGCAGTCAGAATTTGTATTTTCTAAATTTTGTGGCAATTTAGGCAATTCTGGATCAGGAAATATTAAATTATCATCAGATTCTTTTGTAAGGCGACGAAGGCGTTTAATACTAACTTGGGATTTTACTTCTGGGTATCCAGTAGATGTGACTAAATATAATGAAAATTAATGTTTGAAAATATTAAAAATTAAACTACAATGATATAATAACCCTGAAGGCAAAATTATATTTATCCTTTCTATCCAGTATATACTTAGTATATTTATTTGTCTATCCTAGTCTTGAATGGAATTTAAATACTTAATTTTGTTTACTAAATTTTTTTATTTTATTAAGAAAACTTTTATATTAAGAAAAGGACCAATGTTATTTTTTCCAGTAAATATTAAAATTAAAAATATGTTTACCTTCATTATGAGGAATTATAGCAAAAGTTACTATCTCCTTAATTAAAATTAGTAATAGAAAGAATTTAATTAAGAACATCTTTATTTTAAATATTTTTTGTGAATTTAAAATAAAAACATAAAAAAGCTAGTTTTATACTTATACATCTGTTGTACTTTAAATATATAAAAAACCTTCTGATTCACTTAATGTGTCATGAATTTACATGAAATAAATATTGTTTTTCTATATTTAATTTATCATCTGTGATAGCTCACTCAAAATTAAACAAAATGTTTTAAATGACTCAATAACCTCTAAATATGTACATATTTTTATTGTGAAACATGAAAATCAAAATTTTAATAAAGGGGTAAATATTTTAAATTCAAGAATTTATTCTCTATTAATTATCCTCGGCTCTCTAAAATTATTTTATTCATTTAATTTCCACAAATTTAAATATGGCTCAAAATAGGAAAATGAGACATCTACAGGAATATGAGACAAGTGGAAAACGCCTTAAAAATTAACAAATATCTCGAAAATGGATATCTAATAGGAAACTATAAAAGCTTGGAATAAAAGATTAAAGAAAAATATAAATTTCCCCAACTTTATTCAACGTCAATTTATTCTCGTCTTCTTTCTATTTCCCAGTCGGAATGGTGGTCTTTCGTCTCTTTCAAGGTAAAAATATTTTTTAAAATTTGTTTACAAATTTTTTAACAGTTCATCAACATAACAACACCAACAACAACCATATAAATTCTTTTCTTTTGGCATTTCTTCAATTGGTTTTTCTCCTTTCTATGATGACATCAATTCTTTTAATAACATGCTCTAAGGGCAAAAAGAAGAAAGGGAAAGATGCAGCAATTGAGAATCTAAAAGGGAAGAAGGTTAAATCAAAAGAAGCAATACCGCCAAAGAGTGAGAAGAATTCACAACTTGGAAATTTAAATAAAAAAGTAAAATTTAAATTGAATGTTGAAGAGTTGGTTGTTCTTTTTAATTTTTTTAGGAAGAAAAGAAGGGAGGAAAAGGACGAGACCAACCAAAATCTGATAAGGACACAAAACAAGCACAAAAGGTGGGTGGGAGCAATGAAGCGTTAAGAACTGCGCATATGAAGTCTGGAAAGGGATCGACAATTGGGAAGGGGACTAAGACAGCACAGCCATTTGCTACATTTAGAGGGTTTGAAAAACTTGAAAGTGAATAACTCTTTATTTTTTAGTGTTTCAACTGCCCACCATGTAGACAAATCGAGAGCTTCAGTTAAGGCAGCGCCTTCAGCTACTGCCATCATTCGAAAGGAAACTGCTGTTGCTGGCCCAAAATATAAATTTGTTGGAAATATTGACGACGAAATTGCGCAAAAACCCTCTAGCGAGTTTGTGCAAGGATTGGGACCGAAACATGCTTACGATCGAACATCACAGAAAAATAAAATTAGGAAGCCGGCGACTGGAAAAGGTGAAAATTGAAAATTAAAAAAAGTTTTTTTTCTTTAATTTAGTTGTGGAAGTGCTTGAAAAGAAGAATATTCTTTATGTAAGCGTTGATGCGAGTAAAACAAAATCTATGACAAAATAAATATATAAATAGAGATGTAATAAAGATATATAAATAATGTAAATTGTAGATAGATAATTATTGTTGTTCTTTATTTGATTGTAAATAAATAAATAAATGTATTGTGGGGGGTTTTTAGTAGGTATGTAAATATATTAATAATTTCTTTTTTATCTTTTTCAACTTTTTCTAAAGAAAATCCCCAATATTTTTTTAAAAACGTTAAAAATATTCAAAAAACGTTTTTCCTATTTATTTTAAAATATTCCAAGTTTGTTTTAATAAAAAAGGAATTAAAGATTGAAATAAAAAAGAATATTTACTAAATTAAATCAGAATTATTTTCAAAAAATATTTTTTCAAATAATAATTTTAAATAAATTTTTCAAAAATGTTAAACATTATTTTGTTAACATTTTTGATTTCTTTTCTTTTTATTGTTAAAATAAATGGAGAAGGAGCAACATATCAATTTGAAAAACCTCCCCCCAAAAATTCTTCTGATTTGGATAAAAATTCTTTGGTAATTTATAGGGTTGTTGGCGACTAGTAAATGTCGGTTATGGCCGGGTTTCGACCCCCGGTTTTGGTTCCGGTTAATTCGCCAAAAACATCGGTTAACGATTCCGGTTCCGCCAACAACCCTAGTAGTAATTTATTCAAAAAAATAATAATTTAGTAATTTTATTTTCAGAAAGAAGAGGGAGGAAACTTAAAAAGAACTAAACGTTCTCCTCAAGATACCAGTGAATGGGAGTTTTTTATAATGCCTTTTGGACGATAAATTAATAAATACTTAAAATAAATTGATATTAAAAGATTTTGCATAAAATAAATTTAAATAAACAATTTCTTTTTTTTTCTTATTTACAAAATATTTTTAAAATTTAATAATAAATTGTAAATTTTTTTATTCAGAAAGAAGAGGTCCCCAATCTTTCCCTTATCCAAGCCTGGTTTTTTTTATTCCTACGTTTCTTTTGACTAGAAATTCTTGCTTGAATTTAAAGAAATTTGTTTTAATTTTCCGATTCAGACTCCCGAGTTTTTTATTCCTACATATGATACTCTTTAATTGTAGTTTTGTATCAATAAGAAATATATACAAATATAAATAAATTAGTTTCTTTTGACTAAAAATTTTTAATAAATATTTTATAATGCATACACTCTACGTCAGAAATAGTGGGCCTCCTAGTTTTTTCAGAATATTTTTTCTTAACTCTAAGATACTTCAGTTCTGGGAGATAAAAAGTTTATAAAATAATAGATGAGAAATTTTATTATTGAAAAACTGAAAATGGGGTGTTTGTTTTAATAAAAAAAAATATTTTTGTAAGGAATTAATGATTGGGCCACTTTTAAAAGACATGGGGCCTATTTCAATATCCGCCATCGCCAATTATATAGCTCTCAATTTATCTCTCAGAACTGAAGACCTATCTTAGAGTTAATAAAGAATATTTCGAAAAAACTGGGAAGCCCACTATTTCTGACGCAGAGTGGATAATATCCTTAATGTTTTATTTTTTTTTAAATATTTTTTGAGTATAATTCGGACTGTTTTTAATTTAAAATTTTATTAAAAATATTCGAAAGACGTTTTTCTATTTATTTTTAAATATTCCAAGTTTGTTTTAATAAAAAAAAATATTTTTGTAAGGAATTAAAGATTGAAATAAAAAGGGATATATAAATTAAATCAGAAAGGAATCAGAATTATTTTTTAAAATAATTTCAAATAATTTTAAATTAAAGAAATGTTTAATAAAAAAATAATTATTTTGTTAACATTTTTTATTTCTTTTCTTTTTATTGTTAAAATAAATGGAGAAGGAGCGACATATCAATTTGAAAAACCTCCCCCCAAAAATTCTTCTGATTTGGATAAAAATTCTTTGGTACCGTAAATGCTCGAATAGTTACCCTCTCTCAAATAATTGCCCCCTCTCAAATAATTACCCCATCTAGCGAGAGGTCGAAACAATAATTACCCAGGGTAATTATTCGAGCATATACGGTAATTTATTTAAAAAAAAATTATCTTTTTAAATTTATTTTTTCAGAAAGAAGGAGGAGGAAAAGGAGGAGGAAAATCTAAACGTTCTCCTCAAGAATGGGACTTGAATGCTTTTGCTTTTAGTGGATAAAACAAAAATATAAAATTTTAAATATTTAAAATTGTACTAAATTGAAATTAAAAGATTTTGTGTTAAAATAAATAAAAGATAATAATTGTATTTCTTTTTCTTAATTTGTTTAGATTTCAAAATAAACTGTAAAATGTCCAAATTTTCTGTCTGTTAAATAGTTCAAAAAACTTAACAAACGCCAGCTACTAGTGTCCCCAGTGAAGAAATATTTTCTTACGCTCGAGATAAATATAATTATCGCCGTTCACATTTTACCCTCGCAAGGCAGAATTGCTTATATTTTTAATTAATCTCTCAAATTTATTTATTTATTCAAAAAAAAAATGTCAATGAAGGGGGAAACCACTTACACATTGACAATAAAATAACAATAGGTAAAAAATATGACAAAAAATAATAATTATGTATGATATATAATTTTTATTTGTAATTCCTTCTTTTAATTCCAATTGGATTTTAAATTGGAGAAACATTTGCATTGGCTTGTTTTCTTTTTGTAGCCATTGTTTACCCAATTAAGGTCAAAAAAGAAGGCTTAAATTGTCAAAAAAGATTGCCTTAAAAATTAAATTAATTTTAAATATAAATTGAAATATAAGAAACTTATAGGCTTAAAAAACAACAAAAGTCAAAATAAAGGTTTTAAAGTCAAAAATAATTGATTTAAATAAAAAAACATATTTAATTGCATTAACTAGGAAAAATAAGGAAAAAATATATGTATATATTTTGTAATAAATCGATTTTTTGAAAAATAGACAAAATGCCAATTTATTGTATAATAGAGTCTGAATAGGTAAATAACTTTTGATTTTTAAAATTTTTGGAACTGCTTGATTAAATTTTTTTGAATATATATATATTTTTTCCTCCTTTTTCATTTAAAAATTAAAACTTGAATAATAAATAGGGTTGGCCTGTACACAAAAAAAAAATTTTTTTTCTTTTAATTATTGCACCAATATGGATTTTAATTTATTTTTAAAGGATAATGGGGAATTGGCTAATATAGTTTGACTATCAAGGACATTCCAATTTTTAGTTACTCTATTTACAAAGGATTTTGAACTAAATTTGTTTTGACCTTTAGAAAGAATTCTAATTTTGGAAGATTCATTTCTTCTGTTGGATAAATTAAAAAATTTAGTAGGATTAAAATGGGTATATCCATTTAAAATTTTATAGGTTAAAACTAGATCATAAATTTTTCTCCTATTTTCTAATGTTTGAATTTTAAGGTATTCTAACCTATTATAGTACTCGACGTAAGGAAGTCTACATTTTTTAACCCTTAAACGACGGATGGGGTCAAAATGACCCCAAAGCGATTTCTAAGCTCTATATCTCTCTTCACATATTTACTGCACTCATCGTTTTTCGTGACTTTGTTTATATCGGCAGCTAGTATTAAAAAATGAAAAAACAATAGAAATACATATCTTGTAAAAATTTTTATGCCATCTAGTCACGTTCTGGACGGTTGGGGTCATTTTGACCCCAGTTGTGTTAGTGCCTTATGGACCAGAGACCTAGATTCAAATATATATCAATCGATTCCACTCTCCAAGCTGAGTCGAACGGTACCATTGACTAGGTACGGAAATTCCTGTGGATCGAAATATAGACCGAGACATAGATCGAGATATATCACAGTAACCGACCTATAACTCGGTACTATCAAGTCAGATTTCATTGATTTTGGTGTCATTCGACTCAGCTCGAGGAGCTCTTTCGAATGAGCTATTATTTGCATATTCGAATTTTTGACCCCAAAAATCAGCTTGCTCCCCCCTATGGTTTTTCGATTTTCGGGGGCCTATATCTTTGCGAGTTTTCGTCCCCCGCAAAAAATTTTTACATATTTGAACTCAGCTCGGCGAGAGGAATTGATTGGTGTAAATTTTGAATCTAGAGCTAGGGTCTAAAACCGATTGGGGTCAAAATGACCCCAATCAGGCTTTAACGTCGTATAAAATTTTCCGTCGTTTTAGTGTTAAATAAAATTTTGGTAAAGTATTTCTGACATTTTTCTAATCTAGTTATTTCGCTTTTTTGCAATGGATTCCATGCTTCAGGTGAATATTCTAAAAGTGGCCTTATATAACTTTTGTAAATCGTAATCCATGTTCCTGTAGTTCTAGATTTAATAACATTGAAAACAAATCTCATTCTAGTATAAACTCTTTGTATTATTTTATTTAACTTGTGGATATTTAATCCTAAAAGTTATAAAATCATGATCAGATGTGAAAAATTTTCCTTGGTTTAAAACATTTGAAAAAAGTTGATATTGGTTAGTCAAACAAAGATCTAAACATGCGTTATCTCTAGTTGCAAAATTAATTACAGATTCTAATTTATTTCTATTAAAAAATTCATAAAATAATTCTCCTATTTTTGATTTAGCATAAGGAACAGAATTAATCCAATTTACATCTTTGTTTCCAAAATTAAAATCCCCAAAAAAAACACAATTATAGGTTAATAATTCTTCTAAAAAATTTAAAAGTTTCTTAGTCTGGTAAAGACTGGTGTCAGGAGGTCTATATACAAGAATTAAATTTAGACATTTTGAATTACAGATTTGAATATGAAGAATTTCAGAGTTAAATTTTGATAGACTGTGTTTTAGTAAATAAGAGTATTTCTTATCGATTATTAGAGCACACCCCCCTCCTTTTTTTCCCCTATTAGAGACTATAGTATTGTATAATTTCAAATAATTTTAAATTAAAGAAATGTTTAATAAAAAAATAATTATTTTGTTAACATTTTTTATTTCTTTTCTTTTTATTGTTAAAATAAATGGAGAAGGAGCGACATATCAATTTGAAAAACCTCCCCCCAAAAATTCTTCTGATTTGGATAAAAATTCTTTGGTACCGTAAATGCTCGAATAGTTACCCTCTCTCAAATAATTGCCCCCTCTCAAATAATTACCCCATCTAGCGAGAGGTCGAAACAATAATTACCCAGGGTAATTATTCGAGCATATACGGTAATTTATTTAAAAAAAAATTATCTTTTTAAATTTATTTTTTCAGAAAGAAGGAGGAGGAAAAGGAGGAGGAAAATCTAAACGTTCTCCTCAAGAATGGGACTTGAATGCTTTTGCTCTTAGTGGATAAAACAAAAATATAAAATTTTAAATATTTAAAATTGTACTAAATTGAAATTAAAAGATTTTGTGTTAAAATAAATAAAAGATAATAATTGTATTTCTTTTTCTTAATTTGTTTAGATTTCAAAATAAACTGTAAAATGTCCAAATTTTCTGTCTGTTAAATAGTTCAAAAAACTTAACAAACGCCAGCTACTAGTGTCCCCAGTGAAGAAATATTTTCTTACGCTCGAGATAAATATAATTATCGCCGTTCACATTTTACCCTCGCAAGGCAGAATTGCTTATATTTTTAATTAATCTCTCAAATTAATCCATTACAAATATTAATTTATAAATGTTATTAAATATTATTCTTTCAATAATAAAGGTTATTCCAAAATTTTTAAAAAATTTGATATTTTATCCAATTTTTGACATTTTTGATCAAAATTTCCTTCAAATATTTTCAAATATCAAATAATTCGATAAAATATTTAATTTTGTCATTTGCCTGTCTTTATTTGGGGACACGCCCAAGTAGGCGCGCGGCCAGGTAGGCGCAAAGCCATAACTACTTAGAAAATTTCTGGAACTTAATATTTTTAGTACCATTCTCTTTATCTCGATGAGAGGAAGCGTTTAATACTAAATTTTGAAAGATTTGGAAATTTTGAAGCAAGTTATGGCTTTGCGCCTACTTGGCCGCGCGCCTACTTGGGCTGTACCCCTTTATTTGAGCTCGCTGTCCAATGCTTCATTGTCCAATTGTCGCACTTCCCGATTGTCAACTTTTGATAATTTGTTTTTGTTTTGCCTTTTTCGAACATTTTTAGTTTTTTTATTTTGTGATTTTTTTTAATTTTCACTTAAAACTTTTCAAATTTTTAAATTCTTTAAAATGATAAATAATTGGGTTGATGATGAATTACATAAAATTCTTGGATATAGTGACTCAGCCACTGTTGCTTTTATTATTGCACAAGCTAAGAAATCAACAGATAATGAAGATTTTATAGAAAGATTGAGAGGATCTTTTGATGAAATTACTAATGATGTTAAAATATTTGCCTCAAAATTGTTAGACAAAGTGCCACGAACTGGTAATTCTTTTTTCAATTTGAGAGATGGAGGAAAGGATTTTTATATAAGAACTTTTCTTTCCTTCTGTTTTTGATATCGGAACTTAATTAATTTCCGAATTTTATTGATTATTTGAGTGAAAAGTTAATTTTAAAATTATTGAAGATTTGAAGTTTTTTGACTTTATTTAAAATTTAGCTGTTATTTTTTATTTTTCTAGTTTAATTTTTTAAATTTAATTTTTTTAATTTTTCAGTCAAAAAATCATTACCAAAACAAAAAGGATTATCACAATTAGAATTGGAAAATTTAAATATAAAAAGATTAAATGCAACACTAAAACCTTTGGATGACGAAGATGATTATGAACCCTCAACAAGTTTTGATATTTCAAAGAAAATTGAATCAAAGAAGAAAGGAAGAAGTACACGAAAACGTTGGGAAAGTAGTAGTGAGGAAGAAGAAGATATTGGGGAACAACTTAAGGTTTTTATAATTTTAAATTTGGGTTTGTAATGTTTTTCTAAATTTGAAAATCTTTAGTGGGAAAATGAATTTTCGGTTTTTGATATGTATTTTATTTGGAAGATACTTTAGTAAATTTGGAATGACTTTTTGATATTTTTTTTGTAAAGTTCCAGACAAATTTTTATTTTTTTTTAAACTTTCAAACACCTTAAAATTACTAACTTTTTAAAAATGCTAATTAAATTTTATTCTAGACTTCCCCTTCTGTTGTTAAAGATGTAAAAGAAGAAAATAAAAATTCTTCAGAAGAATCAGATTTTGACAAATTAGAGGAAGAAACTCAAAAAGATATAGAGGAAAGGGATGCTCTTTCAAAACGAATAAAAGAAAAGGAAAGTAAAAATACTCGCCATATAATGTCAAAATCCGAGGCCAGAAGTTTTGCTGAAGCACAAAAAAGATTAAAATTAGAAAATGAAAGCAAAGAAGATAAAGAAGAAATGTTAAATAAATTACGTTATGAAAGCAGAAAAAGTTATTTAAATAAAAGGAAAGAAGATAAAAGAATGGAATTGGAAGCACAAGTTAGGGATGATGAAACTCTTTTTGCTCGAGAAAGGTTTGGAGGGGTTTTTTTTGATAATTTTTTTGTAAATTTTTAAGAAATAATTTTTAAAATTGAACGGGGCATTGTCAGGGATTTTTTCTGAATTTAATATTATTTTGTGTATATTTAACAAAAATCCTAATTTTATTATTTTTGTCTAAAATAAATAAAAGCCAAAGTGTTTTCATTTCAATTTTTCATATTCTTGTCTCACATTTTTCTAGTTAACAAACCTAAATAATTAATTCTCGTCGATCATTTTAAATTCAAATAACAAATTCTTATTCAGACAGGATTTAAAAAATTTTTTTACATTTAAATAATTTTTCAAAATTTTTAGATTAACAAAGAAAGAGCAATTGGATGTTAAATATCGAAAAGAAGTTCTAAATTTTGTTAAAAAATATGACGAAGCTGGAAATATACTTAAACAGAAAAGATATCACGTACCAGATACATCATCGAAAACAATTCCGGAGGATTATATTGAAGAACCAGAATTACCGGGAGGTTCAGGACGTTTATGGGAAGAGGAAAAATTAATGGCTGCTGTTTTTCATACTGGGGCTAAGGATGCTATTAATAAGGTTTTTTAGTTATTTAAAAATTCCTTTTCTCTAATATAAATAAATATTTTTTAGAAAGAAGACTTAGGTTTACTATTAGATGATGAGCATATAGATTTTGTTGAAGCTTTGCAACATTTGGAAGGAACAAAAGAAAATGAAGTTTTTTTAGAATTTTTTATTTATTTTTCAATCTATTTTAAGGAAAAAGTTTTATCTGCAGAAGAAAAATATAAATTAAGTTTGCAAGAAACGAGAAGGACATTACCAGTATTTTCATATAGAGATGAATTTATTGAAGCGGTAAAAGAACATCAAATATTAATAATTGAAGGGGAGACAGGTTCAGGCAAGACAACACAATTACCTCAATATTTGTATGAATCTGGATTCTGTTCGGAAAATAAAAGGATTGGATGTACTCAACCTAGAAGAGTTGCAGCGATGAGTGTTGCTGCTAGAGTTTCTGAAGAGATGAATACAAAAATTGGTGCTTTGGTTTGTTTATTTTTTTATAAAACCTTTATAAAATCTTATAAAAATTTGTGATGTATTCTGTACATGTCTGCATTATTTTCCCTTATTAAGAAACTTTTTTAGGTTGGATATACAATTCGATTTGAAGATTGTACTTCAGAAAGAACAAAAATTAAATATATGACAGATGGAATGCTTTTGAGAGAATTTCTTAATGAACCTGATTTGGCTTCTTATAGTGTTTTAATGATTGATGAAGCTCACGAACGAACAGTTTTTTTATCTTTTTAATTATAAAAAAATGTTCTCTTTTAGTTACATACAGATGTTTTATTTGGTTTAGTTAAAGATATTGCTCGTTTCAGAAAGGATTTGAAACTTTTAATTTCATCGGCTACTCTGGATGCTTTAAAATTTTCTACATTTTTTGATGATGCACCAATCTTTAGAATTCCTGGAAGAAGATTTCCTGTCCAAATTTATTATACAAAAGCGCCGGAGGCTGATTACTTGGATGGTATTTTATTTTATAAAGTAAAAGACTTAAAAGGGAATAAATGAAAAGTTTTTAATTTTCGTTTGTAGTGTAGTGGGATAGTCTTTGGATTTTCGTTTGTTATTAGGAGGTTCGAATCCCATGGTGGTAAATATCTTAATTTTGCTAAATTTAAATATCTGCAAATTAGATTTTGTAAATAAATAAACTATGCATAATCGAATTTCACTTATAAAGTCTAAAAAATCTGCCAATTTTTTATAAAAATAATTTTTTAGCCGCAATGATATCTGTTCTTCAAATTCATTTAACCCAACCTTTACCTGGTGATATTTTAGTATTTTTAACTGGGCAAGAAGAAATTGAAACTGTTCAGGAAGTATTACAAGAAAGAATTAAATTACTTGGTTCGAGAATTAAAGAATTAATTGTTTTGCCTATTTATGCTAATTTACCTACAGAATTACAATCAAAAATATTTGAACCAACACCTCCAAATGCTAGAAAGGTTTTTTGTTTATATTAAACTATTGATTTGTTAACCTCAAATATCCGGGAACAGGAAATAATTGTGGAAAAATAAAAGAGAAACTTCTTAACTTTTAATTTTCTTTTTAATTTTTAGTGTGTTTTAGCTACAAATATTGCAGAAACTTCAGTTACAATTGATGGAATTGTTTATGTAATAGATCCAGGTTTTGTCAAACAATCTTCTTATGATGCTAGAGGGGGAATTGATCATTTAAATATTGTTACTATATCAAAAGCTGCTGCAAATCAAAGAGCTGGTAGAGCAGGGAGAACTGGACCAGGAAAGTGTTTTAGATTATATACTTCTTGGGCATATCAATATGAATTGGAAGATCAACCTATACCGGAAATTCAAAGAATTAATTTGGGAAATGTTGTTTTGATGCTTTTAAGGTTTTATTTTTTTAGAAATTCTGGGGGAGGGGACTGAAGATCTTGTTTGACTTATTAATTGGGCGTGAATGGTTTGGGGTATATCTAGACAATTCTTTATTCCTTCTGTTAAATAGCCTGTAAAATGTTTTTGTGACCTTTGTTTCTTTAATAAATTATTTAAGTTTGGGAATTACTGATTTGGTTCATTTTGATTTTCTGGACCCACCTCCATACGAAGCTTTAGCAGCAGCATTAGAACATTTATATGCTCTTGGTGCTTTAAATCATAAAGGAATGTTAACGAAATTGGGTCGACGAATGGCTGAATTTCCTTGTGATCCTGCAATGTCAAAAATGGTTATGGCATCAGAAAAGTAGACGGAGAAATTAATTCTTTTAAATATTCTTTTTTAAAGATATGAATGTTCAGAGGAAATTATTACAATTGCAGCAATGCTTTCTGTCAACGCTGCAATTTTCTATAGACCAAAAGCAATGGTAATTCATGCAGATACTGCAAGAAAAGGTTTTTGGTCTGCAGGAGGAGATCATTTAACTTTACTTAATGTTTTTAATAAATGGAGAGAAACTAATTTTTCTTTGCAATGGTGAGCAATTTTTAAATTAAATTTGGTTAATTTGAAATATGTTTTTACTCGAAAATAAAATTATTATGATGAGTTAGTTCGTGTCATCTAGAGTTGGAGATCCTAGGAAATCTCCGGATATTCGGGCTTTTCAGATCTATCAGAAAATAAAAAATATATCTCCGTCTTTCTAGGTGTATTGAAAATTTTGTACAGCATAGAACAATGAAAAGAGCTAGAGATATTCGTGATCAATTGGAAGGTTTACTTGAAAGAGTTGAAATTGAGCCGGTAAAATCGCTTTTTTTTAAAAGAATTTGTCTTTTAAATTTCCAGAAATCTTCAAATAATCCATTAAATATACAAAAAGCAATAACTTCTGGTTATTTCCATAATTTGGCTACTTTAGACAAAGGTGGACATTACAAAACAGTTAAACACAGACATACAGTACAAACACATCCAAATTCTTGTTTATTCGAAGACAGACCTAGATGGGTTATTTATTACGAATTAGTTTTTACTTCAAAGGAATTTATGCGTGAAGTAAAATTTTTTAGAAATTATTTAGAAAATAACTGCTTTTAGATAATTGAATGTGATCCAAAATGGATAGCTGAAGTTGCCCCACATTACTACAAACAAAATCAACTTGATGACATTGCACAAAAGAAAATGCCGAAACAAATGGGGAAAACAAAAGAAGAATTGACTGGGAGTTGATATATTGTGGATTTTTTTTGTTTTGTTCTGTCTGATGTGAGTAAAATAATAAAAAGAAATTAATTTCTTGACAAAGCTTCCTACTTAATGTTAAAAATTAAGAAGGACAAAAATATCAATTTTATAACAACAACAAAAAATCAACAAAAATTAAAAAAACTCAACAAATTTTACATTTTTATGTGAAATTGTGTTTTTCTTCTATGCCTTTTTCTTCTCATTTGTTCAATTTTATTACTAGTTTCTGATATCGGTCTAATATTTTCCTCAAATTCTTTTTTGTTTGGCCGATATAAAGCATATTCTGGAGATGTTAATAAATCAAAGGATCCAGTACCCTCTCTAATTAATTGACCCATAACTATACGAGCCGAAGGACAAAAGAGTGAGTCAGAATGACCTGAAAGTAGAAAGAATTCAATGTTTAAGGAATATTTCCACAATTATTTACCAGAAACTATAGCTTTTTGCATAAAAACCATTGTAGTTTCATAAGTCATTTTCTGTAGGGGTGAGGGGCTATGAGCCATTGCAGTACGATTAAAAGCTTGGACATCCCCACCAAAAGTCATATAATCAGCAGTTAATGTTAAATGTCTTGGATTTACTTCAATTCCATAAACGCCGAATACATTATTCATTTCCTTAAAAAAATTTGTTTTTAATTCAAATTTATTTTTTAAAATTAGCACCTTGACAATAGTTCGATTTGCAGCCTCTACACCATAACAATTTAGCATAACATTAATATCGTTTGAATAAATCGTATTGACATCCAAAAATTGTACTCGATTGTAGAAAGCCTTTAAAGAATTAAATGTTTTTTTAATTAAATGCCAATTCCCCATTTTTTATTTTTCTAATCTCAAAACCCCCCCCCCCCCTCAAATACCTCCAAATTAATTCCTTGTGTTTGAAGTATTTGTACCATTTTCCCATTACGTTCTTCACTTCTAATAACACATTTTTCAACTTTATTAATTTGTGTTACTATAAATTTATCAATTTCTCTTTCAACTAAAGCAGGCACATCAATTTCACATTTATTTCGAAGACGTAACTTTAAATATAATTTTTTAATAAATAAATTTCTAAAAATTACCTCAAAAGTAATTGAACACCAACGCTCGTTACGAACATCATAAACATATTGTCTAACACAACCTTTAGTTACCATCTTAAAAAAATAAAAATATAAAAAATACATTTTTATTATCTTATTAAGACAAGGACCCTTTTTCGACGAGGGCCTGATTTTTTCTTTATTTTTTTTAAATCTGATTAAATGTTAAGTCCAAATTATTGTAAACTCACATTAACCCTTTCCTCGTCAACAATAAACTTATGCTCATTTTTTATATTATTTGGGTCTTCCTCTTCATTATCATCTTTATCATCATCATTAGCGAGTTCAGCTTCACTGTCTTCTTTTTCTTCTTCTGCTTCAATAAGTTCATCATCAAATTCATCAACAATACCAGAATCTCCTCTATCCTAAAAATTCTAAAATATTTAGAAAATTAAAGATTTAAAATCGACGCGAAAAGAATAATAGTTTTCATTGTCACACGCAAAAAATTTCAAAGCTCGCTTTTTAATTTCTGAATAGACTCGGTTTTCCTATGTTAATAACAAATATCAACAAATTTTAGGAGGAAGCGAGAGAAGCAATACAACAATTATTTTAACAAAATCAGAACATTCTGACTTCTAAAAATTTTAAAAAACATGCCTGTTCTTCACCCTCATATTCAGCCATTCCATCCAAATGTCGTCTATTCAACCTTTCTTCGTGTGCATCTAACTCTCCTTGTAAATCAGCCATTGCATCTTCTTCATCGCTAGCTAAGAATTCATCCTTTTGATTAAAAGGGAAAAATTTCATTAAAGAATTTATAATAAATTAAATACTTGTCCTTTCTTCTTTGTTTCTACTTGTTCTCCACCAGCATCATTATCGTTGCCAAGAATTTTTCTAATTTAAAGAAAATAAATAAAGACAAAAAATTTCTTTAAACCTTTGTTGAATTTGTTGTTGTTCAAATACATCTTTATCTCTTTTTATTAAATGTGTAGAGAGTAAAGGAACAAAACGACTTTCAATTTCAAGCATTATTTTCTTTCTACGCAAATGACGAGCAATTTGATCACGTTTTTTATTTTTAAGTAATTCAAGTCGAACAATATATTGACGATAACAAAGTCTAAAAATTAGAAGATTTTAACAATAAAAAATTTTAATTACCCATCATCTCTAGCCACGATTCCTTCAACAAGCGAAAAATTTTTCAAAACATGTCTAAGAGTTATGGGGCTAAATTCCGATTTAAGTTGCTGTACTTGTTCTTCAGTTACTTCAGGACGTATACAAATCTAAAAATGAAAATTAAGAATAATTCAAAAGATTCAAAAATATGTTTCAATTTTTTACCTCAGCCATGGGTGTAGCAATTGATTTCCCTTGTGTCATCAAAATTTCTCTCAATCTAGGAATTCCTAAAGTAACGTTCATTTCACCTCTTCCAGCAAAGTGGAAAGTATTTAAAGTCATTTGTGTTGATGGTTCTCCAATAGATTGAGCAGCTAAAAGTCCAACAGATTCTCCTGGATCAGCATAAGCACGAAGGCCTTTCCAATAAATTGATCTTTTGAATAAATTTAGATTGTTGTCTAATTTAGATTTTTGAGCAAAATTATTTAATTGATTTAAAAAAGATTCTGGAAGTGAGCCAAGATTGGTAGCAGGATGGAAAACCTGATAGAAAAATTTTAGAGAAAAAATAAAAAGTTTATTGGAAACTAACAACATCAACAGGCTCTGGTGGCTTTAAATCCTTTGGAATAAAAACTTCTCTTTCTTCTTTAGTTAATTTATTCCAATCAGCAACTAACGAATCTTTTAATAAATAATTTGAATCTATACTTTGATGAAATTGATTAAAAGCAGAAAATCGTTTATTCTTGTTGACATTTACAATATCTACATTTTGACTTTTATCCTGTTTAAATTAATGTTTTTTAATTTGTAACATAAAAATAAAAAAATAAAATATACACTAAAAATATACAATTTCTTACTAGGTTAAATCAAAAAAAGTTCACATTATGTTATCACTTATTTTTGAGTGATAACTATTTTTATCCGATTTTATTTTTATCTTATTTTGTAGTCTCAATTAAGAAATCAAATAAATCATTGTTTCAAATAAAATTAACCTGCAATTCAAGAATTCTTCTTTGTTTAAATTTGGATATCTTTTTGTAATGCTTCTCAGTTTCAGATAAATTCCATTTTGATTGTTCCTCTTCTTCGGGATTATCAAATGATGGAATAAATAATTTTTGTATAGCTTCAATATTGTCAACAAGAAAAGGAAATTGTTTTGAATTGAGGAATGTTGAACGTCCAACATCAAGGCCATCTTCTCCGTAACGAAACTTAAAAAAAAATTTTTTTTATTAAAAACATTAATTTATGACTAAAAGAAAACAGAACTAAATTAATCTAACCTTAATAGAACCAAGAAAAGTAATCTACTTATATTAATATATAAACAGAATTTCATGCCTAAAAAACTATCCAAATTTTATACCTGAATAATACTATCATCAAAATTCCGCACAGTATTGTCATAACGAACAGAAATTCCCTCCAAATGTTTAATAATACATCGTTGTAAATAACCGGAACGAGAAGTTTTGACAGCCGTGTCGATCAGACCCTTAAGTAAAATAATCCAAAACAAAGGATAACTTTTAAATAAGATAAACTATGTTTCCTAATCCTAATCACTCTCAAATTGTAAATATTAAATATAAATCACAAACTTCACGTCCAGCCATTGTGTGAAAAAATAATTCTTGTGGATTAATCCCAGTTAGAAAACGTTGTTCAACAAAACCTCCAGCTCTAGGTGATGGATCAAAACTTCTAAATGAAGGTAAAGATCGGCCAGTAATTGAAAGATGTGGTCGCTGGCCTTCCAATTCAATTTGTCCGAGTGCACAACTTATCTATTTTTTTATAAAAATTTAACAATAAAAAAATTAAATAATTACTTGAATGGAATTGACTAGTGAACCTTTAGCACCAGATTGTATCATTAATTGAAGTGAATTTCGTGGAAAATCTTTAATTAAGCCAGAAGGAACACAAGCACTAAATTATGGTAATTATTTAAAAAATGCTTTTTAATAAACATCAAAATAAATTGCGATCGGCTGATGTCAGCGCCAATATCAAGAGTTTTTCGATTCATACCCAAATTTACCTTAGCTAAATAATAAAATAACCTATTAATTTGTTCTGCATATTTATTTATTGCTTGCTTCATTGAAAAATCAACCATTTTAACCATTTCTCGATCCCTTGGGTGGTTATAAGTTGATGCCAATGTATATCTAATTTTATCAAAGGAAGTATCTTCTGGTAAAGAAAAAGCTTTTTGAACAACAGAATCTCCGCAAGCGCGCAATTCTTCAATTAAAGACTTCCTTTGAGCATCAGCTTTTTTGGTAACCAAAATATCAGAAACACCAAGCGAAAAGCCATGAAACTTAAAAATTGTGGAAAAATTAAAAAAAAATTTTTTTTAATTTAGAAACCTGTAAATGAGTAGTAAATACTCTTGAAAAACAACTCAACATTTTTATAGCAACTTTGGGTCCATACAATTCGTAAACGCAATGAATTAATCCAAATTGTGTTGTTCCATAATGAGCCTTATCCAAAACACCACAAAGGAGTTGTCCTCTCCTTTAATTTTATTTCACTATAAAGCTTAAAAAATATTTAAAAAAAACCGTATAATAACATTAGATTCACTCATTTCAAAAGATGGTGTATTCATTTCATCTCCAGTAAATGGATCTCTAGCTTTCCAACAAGTAAGGGGAGTTTTTGCTTTTCCAGATAAATTTATTTGGGGTTTATCAGACGGGCAACAATTTTGTATAATTGCTGTTATGACCTAAAAATTTAAATTAATTCCGAAAAAAAGGCCAAAATGTATCATAAATTTTTAAGAAAACATCAAATTCAACCTGTTTTCCACTCCACAATTTTTGAGGTTTAATAATTGTCGGAGGTGGAATTGACAAATATTCTGTATATTGAGAAAATGCAGAGAGAATAAGATGCATAAAATCTTCTTTATTAAAGAATTGTCCTCTAAGAGTCATCAAGACACCAGAGACAACATGATCTTGAATAAGTCCAAGGATTGGGGTGCCATCTTTTGGTACCAAAAAGTTACTCCCAACACCGGCTAAACTTCAATAAAAGTTTAAAAATATAAGATAAAAATCAAACCTAATTCAGCAATTTCACTTTGTGCCACACGATTTTGGACAAAATGCCCATTCATTTCGTCACCGTCGAAGTCAGCGTTATAAGCTTTGCAAGGGGCATAATTCATTCTTAATGCTTTTTGGGAATGTAAAACACGAACACGATGACCCATTATTGAAGGTTTGTGCAAAGTTGGCTGTCGATTCATTAACATTCTATCGCCGTTCTGAAGGCTCCGTAATATCTAAAGAAGAGAACCTTACATTAGTAAGTAGATTAGTAAGTTGTCAATATAATTTAAAGCCCATCCAAAGGACATACACTGCGACGCAAAATTATACGTCCACCCCCTTTTTTCGGAATTTTTTCATTTGTATTGATCAGAATTTTCTGAAAATTTAAATACACATCATTTACTGAATAACTAACAAGATGTCTAAGGATTTTTGGCAAAATTTTTATCTTAAAAATTTTTATACCAAAATTTGTATTTTCGCCCTACGCAAAATTATACGTCCACTTTCCAAAAAAGTTATTTCCAACAATGGGAAAAATCTACAAAAATTCCAGTAAACTCATATATTGATATTATAAAAAAATAAAAAGAAAGTAAGTCTATATCCTTACCCTAAGCCGAGATCCTGAGACCTCGAAAATCAACGTAAAATGGGGTTTTTCAACTTTAAAAAATATTTTCGACCCTTAAGAATTATTACAAATTTTGATTTTAGGCTTATTCGAAAGCCCGTGAAATTTGCTACAATCGGCAACAATTTCATTTTCCGGAAAAAATTTTAAAGAAAGATACAAGCATTTAAACTTCTGATGCAGAAAAAACGCCTAAATGCCCCATAAAATTTACTTTAAGGGTGCTTCCAAAGATTAACGGTTTACATCTCACTAAAAAAATTTTCTGGAAAATAAGATTAATGCTATCTTGTAGCAAATTTCACGGGCTTTCGAATAAGCCTAAAATCAAAATTTGTAATAATTCTTAAGGGTCGAAAATATTTTTTAAAGTTGAAAAACCCCATTTTACGTTGATTTTCGAGGTCTCAGGATCTCGGCTTAGGGTAAGGATATAGACTTACTTTCTTTTTATTTTTTTATAATATCAATATATGAGTTTACTGGAATTTTTGTAGATTTTTCCCATTGTTGGAAATAACTTTTTTGGAAAGTGGACGTATAATTTTGCGTAGGGCGAAAATACAAATTTTGGTATAAAAATTTTTAAGATAAAAATTTTGCCAAAAATCCTTAGACATCTTGTTAGTTATTCAGTAAATGATGTGTATTTAAATTTTCAGAAAATTCTGATCAATACAAATGAAAAAATTCCGAAAAAAGGGGGTGGACGTATAATTTTGCGTCGCAGTGTATAAAGATCGAAATTATTTTTGGTTCTTCGAGACAAAGTAATAAAATACGGTAAATAGAGCTGAACAAGTTTTCATGTTTGAATTTCTGAAAACTAACAATAAGCAGAAACTTGTTAGTCACCCTTAAGAACAGTTCAGAAAGTTATGCCAGCCTCTAATTCCAAACTATTAATTTAATTAAAACAAGAAAACTAACAACGTCAGGCATTGAATGCACACTATGAGTATTTCCAGCATGAAGTCGAGATGAATAGAAGCCTCGATCTCTATCAAAAGTTGGTCCAGATTTTAACATTAATCTCATTGGTGGCTTTCCAAGTTTTCCAGAGACCTAACAAACAAAATTTTAAAAATTTGACAAAAAAAACTCTAAAAACCTCAATAAAACTTGCTCCCGGATGTTTATCAGGACCTCTTTTAACTAATTCTTTCATTGCATAAATATTTCTATCATTCAAAGCTTCTGGAAATGTTAACTTTCTTGCAAATAATTCAGGTATTCCAATTTCGTCAATATCCAAATAAGGGTCTGGAGTAATAACTGAACGACAGGCATAATTTACACGTTTACCCATCATATGCATTCGAAAAAGTCCCTCAAAAATTATTTTAAAATTTAATAAAAAATTATTTTATCAATACCTCTTTTTTCTCCAATGTTTGCCTTAAACCAACTTGTCCAGCAGATGTATCTAATTTATTAGAATCTTTGTCATACAATACATTTGCACGCATTTGTAATTCTAAATAGGCATTATGGAGTTTTTCATTCATTGTTTTGCCTGGTACGCGACTTTCAATCATTTCCTTAAGCATGGTAGGATAAAAAATAATGAAAATTTAAATGGATATTCTTTATTTAAATTGTGGAAAGTAACCCCAATTTTTTCAAAAATTCGATTAAAAAATAACAAATTTAACTCAAAGAAAAACCTTTGCAGCAATTCCACTATCTTTACCATCAGTTTTTATATACATTTTGATAAGTAAAATAAGTTGACTAGCTTCCAAAAGTTTTCTTAAATTAGAAGTAACAGAATGCTCAAATTTTTCAGAATGGAGATAACGAATTGGTCGAAAACGAGAAGGCTCAACTAATACCTTTAAAATATAATTTTGTGAAAAAATTTCTACAAATAAATACCGTTTCAATAAAAAGCGAGTCAATAGAAGGTAAATTTCCAAAACAAAATCCCTTAAAAATAAATATTTAAATAAAATAAACAAAAAAACCTCGTCTTTTTCATTAAATAAAGGAAATAAATGTTTTAATAAAAATCCTTCTCTCTGCCAGACTAAACGAAAGTGTTCTCTAACTTCTGACGCTCTCCAAGCTAATTTATCACATTTTCCAATAATTATTTGTTGTAATTGAGCATCTAATAATTGATCACAAAGTGAGGATGTTGTAAATGAAAAATCAGAAGACTTAGATTTTGGAGTTGTTAAACCAAACTTTAAAGACAAAAATAAAATGAAAGTTTTACAAACTTTAAGAAAAAAATTGAAAAGAATTAAAAATCTCAAAGATTTCTGAGCCCTTTCTAATTACGTATTTAATTATCAACAGTTACTCACAAACAAAACTCAAAAATAAAAAATATTCCAAAAATCTTTAACATTCAAAAAACAACCTTTTTATCAAAATCTGTATCAAATTCAATCCCTCCTCCAATACCCAAATCAGGTCTTAAATCTTCAATCGAAACTTGGGGTAATTGTGCGTGTGCTTTAGTTGGTGAACTATAAAAATTAAAAAAGGCTGGTAAAATTTAATCTTTTTTTAAAAACTTTTTATTTTCTGGAATTGGAAGGGAACGTCTAGCTTTCACTAAAAATTTATGAAAAAAAATTAGTAAAAATAAATAAAAGAAAACCTGCATTTGCTTGTTTAGTAAAATCCAATAAAAAGGCTCTCTTAAAATCATTACGTAAATACCCATTAGGTCTTTTACATATTGGGCAACGAGTTTTTCTTTTTAACTTTAAATTAATTAATTTTTAAAATTTTAAATTAGTATACCAATTCTTTTAAAAATGTTTTTATTAAAATTTCTTTTTCATTTAAATCATTTCTCAAAATATTTTGATTAAAATAATTTTTTGAATTCAAAAAATCGACAGAATCTATATTTGCCAATTTTGCAATGATTGAATCAATTTCTCTAAGAAATGCTTGTTCTCCCAATAAAACAATTTTCTCACCTAGAAATAGAATTTAAATGTAAAATGTATCAGTTATTAAATGTCAATAAAGAATTGTTGGGCCTTAGTAACGTCAATATTTTTCTGAACTGGAGAAAAATCCAGAGCTTATTCAAAATCCCTAATTGTCAAACATCAAAATTGTTAAAATCCTGTACATAAACAAAATGGTAAAAATGGAAGATAATTTGGAATGGGTAAACTATATGGAATATTAAATTTAATAAAAACCTATAGCTTCTCCATTTCCAATTCTATTCTTAATTTCACCGCTAATATTTTCAAGAATTTCAGAAAAACCAAAATCTATTGCTCTGAGTTTTGCAATTAAAATTTTTGTAGGTATAGAATTTGTATCAATTGTAAATCGATGGCAATGAATACATGTAGCTTTCATTATCTATTAAAAGAAAAATAAAATTATTAACATATTTTAAAGAATTACATTATTTATAAAGCTAAATAAGAGTGGATTAAAGACAGGCAATGCAAGCTCAATATGTCCATAATGACCAGGACAATGATTGTCAGACAATCTACAAGTATCACAAACGCCTTCAGAAGGCCCCAGACGAAGATCATAAAGGCCTCCACGCGTAGGAAATCCTACCTTAAATATTAACTCTTTTAGTTTTCTAAAAATTTTTGAAAACAAAACCTCATCAAAAGTATCAGCTTTAGTTATTTCCATTACACTAATTTTCCTAACTTCTTCTGATGTATATATTTTCATTTCCATTGCATCAAATTGCATAAAAGACCGGTTTTGTTTTACTGAGAGATCAGCGGATGAAGCCATTTGTAATAAATAAATAATGTAAAACCGATAAAACCTAAATTAATAGTAAATAGAAGCCAAAAATAGAAAAAAATAATCAATGTTTTTGCAACAAAAATTAAACCATAATTTATCGAAATTTAATAATTTTCAAGTCAAATATTTAATAAAATGCAAGTGAATTTAAAATTAAGTAAAACAAATTTCGTGTAAATAAAGTCCCCAAAAAGGCACGATTATGGAAAGATATGTAAATGGCATTTTGGCGGAATGGTACTACTACTATCCTGCAGGGAACGGGCCATGTTGCTTCAAAATTAAGTAATTTAATCGCATAAATGTCGATATATATGCTAGCCAAATTAGAAATATTTTTTTTATCTCACTCAATATCAAAAACATGTATGGAGCGGGGACGGAGCAGTACCGGTGAATTCTTGTAAAGTGAAATATAATCGTCAAAGGCGATCCCAACTGTAATTTTAAAGAAATAACTAAAAAAATTTGATTGGTACTTTCTGTTATCTCCATGCAGTGTTTTAACTAGATAGTATTATAAAGTTGAAAAATTGTTAATTATAGATAACTCAAAAGTAAATAGCAGCGATCGTCGTCTTACTTCGCTTCAAGGAAGAGCGCATTGCGTTTTGCATTATTTGAGTTAAAATTTGGCCCTGAGTTAGAGTTATTTTTGAAGAAATTAGTGCAAAAAACTGCAACAATATATCAAATTTACGGATGAAAATAATATACGAAATCTGGCTAATTAGCCTTCCAAAATTTTCGCCTGCGACGCTAAAAATGAAGAAATATTGCCTCTTAGCCTTCCAAAATTTTTGTCTGTGGCGCTAAAAAAGGAAGCATTAACCCCTCGATATCCTCCCCATCACTTAAATCCTCCGACATCTTTCTAATCCACCCAATAATATCTACTGCTAGTTAAAAAACATAGGAAAAACAGGAGTACCTATCCTTTTTACATAATTTAGATTATAGGAAGAATTAAAGTAGTAGAAATTTTTAGGACCTTTGACAATCTTTAAGAGGCATTGCAAAGAGAATATTATTACTAAATTTTAAATATGGGATTTTACTTTTCATTGTTTGTTAAAATCAAAAGGTCACTTTTTATTGCTTCACTTTTTAAGGCACATACGTATTTAAGTGCAGCCATTTTAATTATTTTCCTTTTATACCGGGTCGTTGTCATTCTCAAGATTTTGATATTGTCCTCCTCCTTGCCTTCGACGAGGAACACGTCTATCGCGAAAAGTTTGAGCAGAATTTAAGTCAATATGCTGAAAATTGAAAATTTTTAGGGAAATTTTTTAAATTAAAATTTTAATTTATAACTTCTAAGATTGTAAAAATTAGAAACGATTTCTAGCAGGGAGATGCGCCAACATTTTTTTGCGTGCTGAACGTAAATTTTTCAAATAATTAAAACATGCCAAATTCAAAAAATGATCAGAAAATGGATTCAGTCTCAAGGCAATATTTTGGGACATAACTTTGTGATTTTTAATCTATTTAAATAACTAGTATCATAACAATCGAAGCTTTTGATAAATGGATTATTTTATCTAGAAGGATTGGTTTGATCAAATTATACTACAAAAAGTTAAACATGGAAAAGTGCCAGACTTATAACTTTTTGTAAGATGATCTGCTCAACTCAATTATACTAGAGAGAAAATTTGCACACAAAAACGCCACGCCAAAACAACCATAGCGCACACCGCTGATTTATATTGTAAAATTATGCATATGCTTAAAAATGTTCAACTTTTACCTCTGCGCCACCCTTCTTATAAAGATTCACTTCATCAATTAAATCAGCCTTCTTTCTTTGCTCTTCAACCAAATTTTGATGTAAATCTTGAATAATTTCTTCAAGCTGTGCAATTTTCTGAAGATATTTTTTTCGTTCCTGTTCCATTTGAAATTCAACAAGATCGCGAACACGTTTCTCATCCACGTGTTTTTTCTTCTTTTTAGAATTTGCACGTCCCGCAGAATCATCATTAATGCCTTTCTGTCGACCCAAATAAGCTAACTTTTCAATAACCTTAAAAAAAATAATTTATAAAATTTTATAAAAAAAACACAAACCTGTTCTTTAAGTTTAATTTCGCGTTGACATCGATGAATAAGTTGATCTCTAGATAGCATTTCCAATTCACCAGAAGATGAGAGAATAGAATTATTATTATTGTGTAACTGAACCGAAGCAAAAGAATTTGTTGCAGAAACAAGTGAAGAAGTAGAAACGGCACTAGATAAAGTATTTGTTCCCCCAAAAACTGGAGCTAATCCCATAGGTCCATGTGAATGTTTACGTATTTGGTTAATTTCTTCTTGAAGTTGTTTATTTTGGCTAATTAATTCATTTTCTTTTTTGGATGCCTAAAAATAATTTTTTATTAAAAAAATATAAAAATAACCAAATTAAGATTAGCTGTCAACGATTTATATTCTTGTTCATGCCTTTGCATTGCAGCACGCAATTCAGTCTCCAAAAAGGATTTATCTTTCTGAAGGTCAACAAAACTATTTTGCAAATGTTGATGCGAAACACGTTCCCGTTCCAATGTAAGCACAAATTCTTCAATTTGTTGTCTAAATTAAATAAGTTAAAAATCAGAAAATTTTTTTAATTTAAAATATTAAAAGTGCCAAAAATCCAATTCTTTTAATATAAACAATAACTTCATTCCTCAATTTTTTTTCAAATTGGAGGGACTCATAAACATATTTTTTCGTCTGACTGAATTTGAATACAGGAGAAACCCCAAATTTAATTATAAATTTATTTACCCCATATTTTGAAATTTTTTCTCCTTTTCTTCATTATCCTTTGCCCGTGCCTCAATTTCAACTTTGAAAAGTCCAGATAATTTTTGCTCAGCTTCAAGTCTTTGTTGACAATCTGAGAAAAGTCTTCTTTGTCCCTCCAGCTGCTCCTGAAGGTCTTCAATTTTATTTTCGAGAACTCGTCTTTGATATTTCAATTCTCCAATCTAATAAAAAAAGAAATTAATTAAGAAAGAAATAAACATATAAGGGAATTTTGTATTCTACGAACATAAATAACGACAAAAGGTCAACGGTGTAAATGTTCGAGCTTGCTGATTTTCCAAATAATATTTAACTTATGTTAGTGCGACTTGAAATATACCCGATCAATTATTGTAGAAAAAACCCAACCTCATGAGAAAGTCTTGGTGGTGGAACAGCAGGTGCTGCAGTTGCATTGTTGTTATTATTACTCGAATGATGGTTGTTTATTTGTTGTTGTTGCTCAAGTTGTTCCTTACATTTTTGAAGATGAAGCTCCAACATTTTATTTGTCTCTCGCAACTGTTCTGCCTAAAATTAAAAAACAGTCAGAAAAAAATTAACTTTGCAAAAAAGTCATTCATTTTACAAAAAATATGCTAATATTTACCTCTTGCTGTGTCGGTGTCAACTTCCCAACCTCGACTTCAAGCTCTTTTATTCGAATTGTCAAATTCTCCTTCTCTTGTTTTAGAGAATCGACCTAAAAAATAAAAATTTTAACAAAATTATAATTAAGAAATTATTTTTGTAAAATACTTCTGACTCGATCATTTCTTGATTTTGCTTCATTTCTGCGCATTTCATTTCCAAAATTTCTCTTTCCTTTGCCAACAAATCAATCTTAAATTTAAATTTGTAAAAATATTATTTTAAATAGAAAAAACCTCAGCCTTTGCAGAATTTGTTTCTGCTTCCAGTTGTTCTTTAATATTTTTTAATTGTTGTTGGAGAAGTTCATTTTCGTTGGTTAACTCATCAACCTTCTAAAATAAAAAAAATCTAAATTTTTTAAAAATAAATTCAATCAAAAAATCCCAACAAATACAAATGCAAAAACTATAATTTTTTACAGAAAATTTTACCTCTTCTAAATGACAATTATTTCCATTTCCACAAGTCCCATTAACTACAGGAGTGTCCAACAAATTATTATCCCCATTTACACTTGGCTGAAGTACGGCTTCTTCAAGTTGTTTTTTGATCAAATCCAATGGACTTAAAATATTTATTCATTGTTAGTATGTAGGAATTTTTATTAAAAATACCCAAATTCGTTGGAAAAGGTAAATCCAATAAAAGGTAATTGATTGCCAGTAAAAGCCTTTGGAATTTGAAAACTTTCACAATCAACAGGATCCGCAGGTTCAACATCGTCAAAATGGGAAGTATCATCATCACCAAGAAGATCAGGAACATATGGAGGTGCTGCTAAATTTAAAAATTAAATCATAGAAAATAAAAAATGTATGAAAGCCGCAGAAACACAAAGTGAAAATGAGATACTATTGGGTACAAAATTAAAAGAAATTACATTTTTGAATTGAGTCAAAAGTCCAAACAGAATTTTTAAAGAATGCATGTCCTCGTATTGCAGAAATTCCATCGCGTCCAAGTCGAATGTTAGGTTCAGAAAGAAAACTTCGAATAATATCTTTAGCACTGCTAGTCACTTTAACATCTCCAGGAAACTTTAATTGTTTGTTGTGATCCATAATTTTTGAATAAGTTTGGACTAAACTTTCAGCATAAAAAGGAGTTTCCCCAAAAAGCATTTCATAGAGGAATACACCAACAGCCCACCAATCAACTTCTCGTCCATAAACACCCTCTCCTCCTTGTGAACGGAGAACTTCAGGGCTAATATAGTCTGGAGTGCCAACAGCCATTGAACAACGGACAAGTCCATCCTGTTAAAAATGTTTTTTTTGAAAATTTCAAAAAATGTTCACCTTATTCATTCTAATACAAGTTCCGAAATCAGCAAGTTTAATATGACCATCAGCAGAAATAAGCATATTATCTAAAAATAAAATTTTAAAAAGATTCAAAGGAATGTAAAAACCTGGCTTGACATCTCTATGAATATATCCAAGTGAATGAATTGCATCCAATGCCAAAACTAATTCTGCTGTGTAAAATTGTGCCCAATCTTCAGGAATGTCGTGGTTGGCCATTAAATTTACCATGTCTCCACCGGGCATAAATTCCATAACCATGTACTAAAAAATTAAAAGTTTAGAAATATTTTTTATAAAAAATATACAAGATGTATAAAACCCTCCTCCTCCCCTTCCAGAACTTTAATTTAAAAAAATTTTTATTAAAAAGTAACCAAATTTCTCAAATCTTGGAATGCATAATATAATTTAACAATCCATTCAGAATTTGAATAAGCCATTATATTACGCTCTTCCCAGAAAAAAGCAGCATCAGAACGTCTTATCTAAAAAAATATTATAAAAAATAAAAAATAATTTTCTCAAAAAACCATTTTGTCTTTGTCGAGCATTTTCATTGCATAAACTTGGTTATTTTGAATATTTCGAACAAGTTGAACTTCCCCAAATGCACCTCTCCCAATTACTTTAATAATACGAAAATTAATATTGCTGATTCGACAATCAATTAAAGATTTTACAAGTTGCTCATCTGAAAATAAAGTTTTGATTTAATTTTTAAATTAAAAATAATCAACATAGTTTCCCAAACACATCTGGGAAAAACGGAAATTTGTAACACTTATTTAGAATAAAAATGCCGCTAAAAATGTGTCAAAATTAAAGAGTTAAATTTTTGTTAGATTTTTAGAGAAAATCCAAAAAAAAGAACTGTGAAGGAATTGTGAAGGACATAAAAAAATTAAATATTTAAAAATTCTTACTTCTGTCCAAAAATGTTTCAATTGTTTTTTGCGTTCTTTTTAAGACGGGATAATTGCAATCATAAAACAAAGCTATTACACAATCCTGAATAAATTTTCAAATTATTTCAGACTTTTCTGAAAAGTGAAAGTTAATATTTAAATAATTCTCGTTTAAAACTTGCAGAATTAAGTAATTCCTACAAAATTCCCAATGTCGTCACCAATTAATTTTTCAAAATTTAACAAATTAAAAACCCACCAACAATCCATCCAAGTTGAGAGCACATTTTGGATCAAGTAATTGTGTAGTTAATCGTTGTACTAATTCTGAGTTCATCGATATTGACATTTATTTTTTCCTAAAAAATTAAAAAAGAAATTTTTAATATTGTTTTTAGCTAATATTTTTTAGCTTTTTTTGGTTTGTCATTTAATGCCTAAAAAAGCCTTCTCACAAATGATGAATAACCAAAAAAGGATAGCGGGAAAAGGTGAATGAATAAAAAAAGATTTTTTGGGTTTCAGGATGAAAAAAATAAAAAGAATTGAAAGAATTACAACAAAAAATGTAAAAAGGAAGAGAAGAAAGATCAGAAGAAGCAAAGCAGATCGATAATGACTAGCGGCAGGGAACCGGTGCAAGGATAAGCGGACGAACCGGAGAAGGACAAAAGAAGTAAAGAGAAGAATGTGACTGTAAGGAGAAAAATTTGTTTGTTGTTGTAAAATGAGGAAGGAAGGAATGTGCTGCTACGTTTTGTTTTGTTATTGAAGAAGAAAATGGGTAAACTGTTAATATGAATGTGCGCGTTATTAGGTGTTTAAACGGATGAATAGGATCAGACAGCAATTAATAGATCAATGGAAACGTAATAAAGGGATTTTCATATTTAAAATTTGAGAATTTTAAGATCTGAAATTTCGCATTTCTAGAAAGAAAAAGATAAAAGAGATTCAAGTCGAAAAAAAGACTAAAGATTTATTCTTGTATTTTTCACTATTCGATCTTTGAACAATTTTTACATATTTTTTATGTTCATGGCATTATGATTTTTGACATTTCTTTGTGGACGTTTTGTCCACTTCGTTTTATGGTTGTTTTATTCGGTGACACGACAATTGTAAAGTGAGACAATTGTGCAGCGAGTTGTACAGTGAGACAATTGTACAATGGACAATTGTACAGTGGACAATTATACAGTGGACAATTATACAGCGGACAATTGTACAGTGGACAATTGTACAGTGGACAATTATACAGTGGACAATTATACAGCGGACAATTGTACAGTGGACAATTGTACAGTGTTTAGTAGAGCTTTTTAAAAAGAAATTTAATTTTGCGCTAATCGGTAAGAAATATGACCCAAAGTATCGAAAACTATCAACATAAAATTTTTTGTCAAACATTGGGAAGTTGTTCAATGACAGGAAGCTTATTTTGATCAAATTTTTCAATTAATCAACCGAGAGAGTAATCGATTGATCTTAATCTCTAAGGGGAATCTTGATTGTTGTCACTGTACAATTGTCCCGCTGTTCAACAAAAAATCAAAACACAGAAAACCATGGAGCCTTTTATTCATTTCTCCCTAATGAGTGTTTTGACTTTGGAGCTTTTTGTTGCTTCCATTATATTGGGTGTTTTGATAATTTTTCCCTTATGGACATTTTTATATTTTACTTTGATGGCGTCACTTTTTGCCTTTACAAATGCCAAAATACACATTTAATTAATAATTTTTTTTCTTAATTTCGTCAAATATTTTAAAATAAAATTTTTGAAATAATTATATTTTAAGATCAAAAATGTCTTCAAATTATTCTTCACCAATTATTTCAACAAAAAATCAAAACACAGAGACAAAGCCAACTTTATTTTCACCTTTAGACTCCGTCGCTACGCAACAGAAACAGCAACATCAGCAAATTTCACCTAGTTTTTCATCAGAAAGTGAAAATATTAACAAACCTTCTCAAATTAAAACTTCCCCAAGTAATTTTGAACAAAAACAAAAAAATTTCTTTAGGTTTTTTAAACTTTTTTCAAATAAAATTTTAAATATTTCAAGTTGTTCAATAGCAGCACCTTCATCTCCGCCACTTTTAAAGTCTACAAAAGCAGTATCTCCTATTGAATCTCATCAACAAAAACCTCTTGTTGCTAGTAATAGAAAGACTTGTCAGTCATTAACTACACAAAAACAGGTTAAAACTTGTAAATTTCGAAATTTCTTTTTCGTTTAAGAGGAAGTTTTCTTAAAATTTGGAATTTCTGTTTTTAAAATAAAATTATTTTTAAGAGTTCCACATCATCTGAAATGTTTCTTGCTGCCGATCCAATTCTTATGGACCTGCAAAAGGCCAAAACTAACAATAAGCGTAAACGTGAAGATGGAGTTCAACCTCTCGCTAATATTAAAAGAGATAAGAAGCAAAACTCGGAAACTACTACAGGTACTAAATTTTATATACTATATAAAGTTGTCAAGGGCGTATCCAGGGGTTGGGGAGGGGAGGGGGAGCTTTTTGGCCTTTTACTATTCACTTTCAGATTTTTTAATTTTTAGAAGAACCAGAAGCACGTTGCAGCGTAAACAAAACCTCATTTTCTTCTCTCGGTCGCATTCCAAAAATTGAAAAATCTGAACCGCCACCAATAACAGCTCGTTCTGATCCAAATGTCAGCATTTTACCTCTAACAATTAATACAAAAATTCCAAAGTCTGAAGAGTTAGAAAAGGCAGAGGTTGTTGATAAACATTCGCCTCGTTTTAACGAAGATACTGAAAATAATAGGTAATTTTTTGTTTTCTTAAAATCTCCAGAAATTATATATTTTTTTATTTTTTCCCCCAGTAAATCTAAAAAGAACAACAATACATTATTGACTACTTCAACAATTAATGGAATTAATGAAAAAAATGTTCAACAACGGACGAAAAGAGATACTTCAAGTATTCGTCAGAAAAATCAAAGGAAAACATTTAAACTTCCAAAAATTTCTGAAAAGGTTTTTAAAATAATTTCATAAATAATCATTAACTTTTTAAAGTTTCGAAAATATATTAATGTTGAAAGGCATGCTAATGGTGGGGCAAGTTTACTTCGCTGTGATTGGCGTAAATTGCAACATAATTTGTCTTCTCAGGAACGACAACAATTTGCTGAACAATTTATTTCTCTTGGGTTTTTTGAAATTGAAAAGGTAATAATTCAATCTCCCATTCCCTTTAATGTTTTCTAACTTTCTTGTATTTTTCTAACTAATTATTTGCTATGATTTGTTGCCTTAATTTTAAAATATATTTCAAATTTAGGTACCTCTTTTCGTTATATGCATCGTTGACAATGCAATGGAATATTTGGAAAATATTTTAGAATTTCTTGGTACAAAATATCCAAAATTGCCTGTCAAAATGGGTTCTCTTCACAATAAGCAATTGGTTGAAACTTTAAAAATGGGAGAATATTATGAAAGAGTAATGGCAACTTACTCTTATGGAACTTATCGTTGTGGACCGCTAAACAATATTACATTGGTTTGTTTATCTTGTTAAATTAAAAATAAATTTTTTGAAGGTTGGCAGAAAGCAAGAAGAATGTGGAGAATATTTTGAAGTTTATTCAATTTAACTTACACTAAATTTAAAATTTCTACTTTAAAGCATATACTTGAGCGTCTAGAGGAATGCCCTTTTCTTCGTCTGCTTCTTCCTTGGAGTGAGAATTCTGTCAAATCTTTTTGGAAACCAAATGGTTTTTATTTTTTAATTTTTTTTTTATTTTTACTTTTTTAAAGATTCTGATGATGGTCCAATTTATTGGTGTCGTCCAGGAGAACAATTAATCCGGACAGATGATTTATCCAAAGCAAATCAACAACAACAGCAAAGACGTGCTAGTACATCTTTGAAGTATCAACATCATAAAACAATGCCTTTAAAGTAATGTCTTTTCCTGTTTATTTTGTTGAAATCTTTTAATAATTTGATTTATTTGATAATACATACAGGCCCGTAACCAGGATTTTTTTTCGGGGGGGGGGGGGGGGGGGAAAGGGGGAGGAAAATTTTTTGCGCCAAATTTTTGGCGCCGAAGGCGCCAAAAATTTTGATTTTCAGCGCCGCAGGCGAAAATTTTGAGAATTTTAGAAGGCCGTAGGCCAAAAAAATTCACTTTTTCGGCGCCGCAGGCGCCAAAAATTTGATTTTCAGCGCCGCAGGCGAAAATTTTTTGAATTTTGGACCTCAAGAAGCCAGATTTCGTCCTTTTTTAGCGCCGCAGGCGAAAATTTTTTAAATTTCAGAGGCCGTAGGCCAAAAAAATTCACTTTTTTTGCCCCAGCCCTTCCCCAAATTTTTTCCTTTTTCCCATTTCGGGGGGGGGGGGGGGAATCCCCCCCCCCCACCCCCCCCCCCCTGGTTACGGGCCTGACCCAGTACATTAAATTCTGACTATATAACCAAATAAAACCTTTCTGTATTTTAGAGCATTGGAGCGGCGTGAAACTCTTTTTGAAGATAGGACACCTTGTCATGTTGATTCTGTTGTTGAAGAAGATACAGGGGAAAGAAGTGAAACAGGTGCAGTTGGAATCTTACAATCGATTGATTGCCATAAATTATCAAATGGAATTGATAATCAAGAGAAACAACAAAGAATTGTAAAAGAAGTTACTTGTTTTCACGGAGCAGATTTTGACAGATTGGTGGAAATTCTGCAAGTATATTAATATTTTTATTTTAAAAATTTGATGAAATTTTTATTTTTTTAGTTAGACATTTATGAGCCTCCAATGTCTCAATGTGTACAATGGGTTGAGGAGGCAAAATTAAATTCTTTACGGAGAGAAGGAATTCGTTATGCAAAATTTTCGGTAAATATTTGGAAGATTTTTTAAAATAATTTTTAAAAATATTTTCAGTTAAGAGAGAATTGTGTTTACTTTTTGCCAAGGAAAATTATGTGAGTTTATTTTCTTTTGTTATATAATAATTTTGTAATTTATTTTAAGTCATCAATTCCGAACAATATCTGCTTGCGGTTCAATTGCTTGGCATATTCGTTTAAAGCAGTATTATGACAAAAAAGACCAGGACAAGAAAGTTTCCCCAAATGTGTAGTTCGGAATGATTTTTGTTTGACCTTCGATTTTTAGATTTGGGAATAGGATAAGAATTTGGGATTTTATTAAATTTGATCAATTTGCCCAAAATTCCTTACCAATTTTAGACAACTATTCATTTCAAAATCATTTTACCCATTTGACATTCCAGAAATTCAAATCCCATAACTTTTTTGATTAGCACCTCATACGTAAAGGTCTCGATTAATGAATACAAACTAAATTCAATGCCTTAATTTCACTTTTTCGAAATCCAAGTAAAAAACTTGGCCTCGTATTCATTAATTGTAGAACTATTTACGAGAACCTCATTTTCCTCTTATCTCAGAAATATTTTTTATAGGCTTTAATCGCTAGTCCTTTTTTCTTTTTCCAATCTTCTATTTTGCCAATTTTTAAACACTTGTAAATTCTGATAATTTTTTACAAAATATAGAAATTCGGGTGTATAATTTTGTGGCATATTTTTGATTACCATGACATTTAATTAAGAATAGCCAGAAAATTAAAAAAGTATATTTTAGAATTTTAAAATTACAATTCTTTATTTTCTGGCTGTTTTTGAATTTTGCATATCAACCCATTTTCTTGTAAATTTAACAGTAACCTAATAAATTAATTCAAAAAATTTTCTGGTTTTAAAATTAAGAATAAGTCCCAAGTGCAAAACACAGATTAAATTGGTTCCGAATAAAATTCCTCTTGTTTAAATTTAAAAAAAAGATTAAATGTTTATCCGTTAAATAAGTAAAAATCAAAGCTCAAATTAAACTCGAAAAATAAGGAATGTAAAATCTTAAAGAGAAAATAAATTAAAATATTTCAAAAAATCACAGAAAAAAATTAAGTATTATTAGCTAAATTGTAACGAAAAGGTTTTAAATTTAAATCGTTTCCAAAATTAATTTCAGCTGAACATGATAGCAGTCCAATAAATGGACATAAAACATCGTCCTTCTTATCCAATAAAACTTCTTTACCTAAGAATTAATTACATCTCATTGGTAAAGTCAAGGAAAAATATGTATTTAAATTTTTATAATCGGACACAATTGTAATTAATCCCCCTTTTTCTACCAAAGCGTGGAAAAAAATGTAGAGACTTACAAGGAAAAAAGTTTTTACGAGGAAAAAATAAAGTTAGGTACCCTATCTAAACCTAAATATTAATTAAAATTTCTCTTAATTTTTTTAAAACAAGATACATACCAATTTTATTTCCATTTTTAGTAAAAAATACATAAGGCTCCGTTACATGATCAATCCTAGCTGGAAAAACAATTCCATATCCAAAAACGTCTCCATCTTCCCAAGAAAATTTTTGAAAATCTTGCCAATTAATTGTTGCATCATTACACAAAAATATATTTGTATGTGTATTAGGTATGTTTTTAACTGTAGAGATATTTGCAGTTGTATTGTAAAGACCAATTCCTGCATAACAACTAAAATTAAAAAATTAGAATCCGTAGAGGTAAAGGCTCCATTTTTCTCAATTTCAAAAGAGAATGAAAAAGGAGGCACCCACCCTAGTTATAATGGGTAACCCCCCCCCCCCCCCTCCCCTCTAGCTTATAATTGGAATGACAATCTTATTTTAATTTTCTATTAATTCTTACAAATTAGTCTCTTCTTTAATCATTGTAAGTTCAAAATAATACAAAGAATATCCTTTACCATAACAGCAACCTTTGGAAAATGAGTTTTGTGCAAATAATCTAATCCATTTATTTTCCTCTTAATTTATTAAAAAATTTTCTTTTAATTTAAATAAAAGGGGAAGATAAATTAATTTTTTGTTCCAGAGTCATTATGAGAAGTTTTCTCTTTCAAAATGAAAAAGAAACAAAAAATCTTACATTCAATTAGACTAAAATTTAATTTTTGGTAATTAAAAAATCCAAAATTTATTGAAAGAACTTTTTCCCATAAACAAAAACTTTTTCTTTCTTTTATTTCTAACCTGTATTTTCTCTATTAAAATATCCTCCCATTATTTTCAAAATATTATTAAACAAACTTCTTTTATTATTTGTCAAATAATATTTAATTTTTGTACAGCAATTATTAACATCAAAAACACAAACATATCCATTTTTTGAATTACAAGAACCATTTGATATATTTGAATTTATACATTTATTTTCACAGCAAGTATATTCACAATCAATTCTGTTAATTCTGTTTTTGATTTTAACAAAACGCTAAAAAAGATTTTTTTAATTTTTTAATAGAAAAAATCAAACCATTTTATTGTCATTTTGTTCGTCTAATAATTCAGAATTTGTTTCTAATTTCTAAAAATAAATTTTTACGAATTTTATTAATTAAAATATGAGAAAGTAAATGTATTTTTGACAAATAAAAAATTTTTCTATCGAAAATCTTTCCCTGAAAATTTCAATTTATCGGAAAAGCTTTTTGTGACCTCTAAAAATTGAAAGAGATTTTTTTATAAAAAAATTACAATGTCCACTTGCCCCCCAAAATCTTTGAATTTCTCATCAGTTTGTTCGTTAACATTTTTAGAATTTTTATTAATTTGTTCTTGAAGTTGATTTATTTTATTGTTAGACTAAAAAAATTAAAAATTAATTATTTTAAAAATAAATAAATACAATATTTAATTCTTCTTTTAATTTTCGATTTATTTTAGTCAAACTTGCAATATTAGAACCCATTGTTTTATTTTTAATTTGTTGTTTATTATATAAATCAAATATTCGTTCATTTTCAGATTTGTAATGATTGGCATCATTTTGAATTTTCTAAAAAATAATTTATTGAAATAAAAGAGAGAAATGATTTTAAAAAGATCCCAGAGAAGGCTAGAAATCTGTTTTGTGAATAACAATTTCTCCCCGGGATTTACCCCAAGGTACCGCAGAGCTATAACTTTGTTCATAATTTCCGAATTTAAGACACCCTAGTATGGTTCGAAGCAATTCAATCAAAACATACCATCTTAAATTATGTTTAATTAGATACTAGTTTCCTAGTTAAAATTTAAAATAAATCAACCCTGAATAGGAATTTGTTATTTTTGATGATAAAAGTAAAAAAATTTTACAAAGAATTCTTTTTCAAAGATATTTCCTCAAAACTAACTTCAATATCTTTTTCAAATTGTTGTTTAATTTGTGTTCTTTCAAGTTCAAGTAAAGATACTAAATTTTTCGAAGCTACCAATTCATTTGTCAATTTTTGATATTCTTCTCTTATTTTAGCCAATTCATTGTTATTAATTTCTTCTTTTCTTTTCAACTTTTTATTTTCATTTTTTAAAGTTTCCAGCTCTTCTTTAATTTTCTGATCATTCAAAACAAAATTATTATTTTCTTCTTTTTGTTGTTTAATTTCACAATTATTTAGTTTATTCTCATTATTAGAAGATAAAGACATTTTTTGAAAATTGAGGTTTTGTTCCAAAATAAGTTGCTGAAAAATAAAAAAAATTTGACCCTATCTGAAAGTAAGGGCGGCATCCAATTTTTTCCATATTTCTAAAAATATTTATTTTTCTTATACCTATTTTTCTCTCTATTTTTGATTTGTGCCGTAAGGCTATAAACGCAAAAGGATTATTTTTCTTATAACTTGTGTGTGTCCTGTGTGTGTGACCGATTTGTGTCCGTGTTGTCCGGGACCGTGCGTGTCTGTGTTGTCTGGGACCGTGTGTGTCTGTGTTGTCTGGGACCAATGTGTGTCCATGTTGCCAGACCTACACGGTCTCGGACACACATCGGTCCCGGTCAACACGGACACAAATCGGTCACGGACAACACAGACACACATCGGTCACACACAGGACACACACAAGTTATAAGAAAAATAATTCTTTTGCGTTTATAGCCTTACGGCACAAATCAAAAATAGAGAGAAAAATATAAGAAAAATAAATATTTTTAAAATATGGAAAAAATTGGATGCCGCCCTTACTTTCAGATAGTGCCAAAAATTTTAACAATTAGGTAGATATTTAAGTTTAAAAAAATATAAAATTATACACCAGCTATCTAGCCGACCCAATTCCAGAAAATCGAGAAATTTAATTTTCATGTCGGCTAATCCCTGTTATCCACCCAAAAGACCAACAAAGTTTTTAAATAAATCAAAAATATCTTACAATCCACATAAAGTTAAGTTGAAAATTGTTAATTTACCTGATCAGATGTTTTTTGATCTAATAATTTAATTTTTTCTTTCATTTTTTGAATGAAAGGATGATTTTCTAAATCATCGAAAGTAACAAATTCTTTAGACAAAAAAGTAGATGATGGATGTTGTAATGAATTTTGCTAAAAAATAAAATTTTCGAACGTTAAAATATTGAAAAGAAGACCAAAGTTGCTTTTGTTAGTTCTAAAGAGTGTTTAAAATAAATTTACACTGAAAAGATTCGACCCTTCACCGTCATTAAATAAAAATCAAAAATTACTCCACTACACCAAAGTTTTCAATAACAACTTGCCTCATTGAATTTTTCCATTAGCTGTTCAAAAGCTCTACTCATTTTATCTTTTTCAATCTATGAACAAAAAATAAAATTTTATTTTAGAAAATTAAAAAAACCTCCAATTTTTGAATACGTTCATTAAAACTTTCCTTCTGTGATTCCAAAGAAATACACGAATCGGTAATAGACCAACTTGTATGAACATTCTCGTTTGTTTTAAGTAAAGAATTAATTTCTGAAAAAGATTTTTGAAAGAAAATTAAGAAAAAAGAAAACCTTCTTTAGAATTATTTGAAGAAATATAAACATTTTTTGTTTTCTTTTTTTGTGTGAAAGTGTGACATTGCCAAGTTAAATGACCAAAATTTCCACATTTTGTACAAGCACCAGAAGTAAATTGAAAATTAATTTCTTTATTTAAAACTGTAAAATTAAATTAAATTAAATTAAAAAATTAAAGAAAAAAACCATTTTGTTCTTCTGTTGTTGATATATTAGAGGTACTTTGTAGACTTGAATTCGAATCTATACCTCTTGGCCATCTTCTAACATTTTCAAGTGGAACTAAATTAGCATTAGGCATAATTATTTTTTAAAAATTGTGTAACTAAAAATAAAAGAGATTAAAAAATTATATTTATTTTCCTCGAAATTTTGCGGATAATTTTTGCGGACAAATAAGTACATATTATATATAATTTTGAAACAATGACAATTAAGAGAATAAATTTTATTCCTTCTTATATGTATAAAAATGATTGAAAGGTAATAAAGCCATGAAAATTATATTTAAAAAAGAAACTAGTCTCTCACAGAAACACGCCATAAATATAAAAAAAGCAATCAATTTTACATAAATCCTCAAAAAAATAAAAGAAAAAAATCTTTAAAAATGATTTAATTCGAAATTTAAAATTTATTTAAATTCATTTTATAGTCAAAATGTTTTTATTATTTTTCTCTAACTCTATTCTCTTTAAATAACACTCTCTCTCTCATAGAAACACGCCATTCACATTGTCTCTAATTTGCTAATGAACTTTTCTCAACATCCGGTTTTCTTTACACCTCCAAAAAATTAAAAAAAATTTTGTTTGATGATTAATTTTTTATTTTTTAGATATTTTTTGACAATTTTTAACCTTTAAAATTATGGAAAATGATGCTGATGGAATTATTTTGACATTTGTATTTTTTTAAATTTATTTTTTTTATTTATTCTATAATTTCAGATTAATCTTTTGACTGCACAATTACAAATTGAGGAAATTTTTTCTTTTGATGAAGTTCGTTATTTGTTGCCAATTCTTATTAAAATGATGTAATAATTATTTTTTTATTTCGTTAATTTTGAAAAAAAATATTTTTATTTTAATAATTAACCCCTCCTTTTCCTATCATAATTCCCTAAAATAAAAATTTAAATTAGTATTTCATATCCAATTTAATTTTTAATATTTTCTTCATTTTTTTAGCCAAACTGGTGAATTAACCTTTAAAAGTGATTTTGACTTTAAATTTAAAGATGCTGTTGAATTTATTAAAAAGGATATGGGGGAAAAGTCTGTGGAGCTTTTGAAGCCTGAAAATGCGGATAATGGAGATAAACAAGAAATTGCTAATGTTTAATTAGTTTTTTATTTTTTAATTTTAATATTTTTTAGATAATATTTGCCCTTTTATTTATTTTATATAAAAATCAAAAGGCAAAATTTGATTATTTATGTGGAAAATTGGACGAAAAGAATTCTGCTGAAATTTTACAATTGGTAATGATTTTGATTTTTTAAGAATTATTTTTTAAATATCCGCAAATTTTGTCTGCAAATTTAAGTTGTGTTTGTCTGAGGAAGACCTTTTTTTTTATTAATTTTGAGGTATAATATTATAATAAAAATAATACAAAGATAAAAGTCTCCCCACCTATATGTATAAATCCGCAACTTTTTTGTGGGCAATATTTTAATTTTTTCTTTTTTTATTTCGACTCTAAAATATCTTTTTTTATTTTTTTTAGTTAAAACGTTTGGATAATGTTGATCGTCTTTCACCAATACCCTTTACTTCAATTTTAAATAATTCTTCAAATAATTTATTTTCTTCAAATAATTCAAATTTTCAAATATTTTCTTCACAAAATCAAAAAGATAAATTAGAGGAAATATCAAAATATAAAATTAAATCGGCAGAATTAGAAGCTAAATATAATCAAATTGAATCAATTAATTTTAAATTAAATGAACAACTTGGAAATGCTCAAAATGAATTTATTGACTTGGAAAATAAATATGAGAATTTAAAACAGGCTGATAATGAAAAGGTTTGTATTGGGTTTTCATTAGAAGTTCATTATATCCTGTGGTGTAGTGGTTAGCGATTTAGGCTTTTATATTTTCTTCCCAGGTTCGAAGCCTCTTGGCTTCTATTGCTTTATGTATATTTTCGTCAAGTTAAATTTATTTTTGAATATTTTTAAATTGTTTAAAAATTTTTCCCTTTTAAAGTTATGTTTTTTTATATTTTTTCGCCTCAAAATTTGAAAATTTTTGGTCACAGTTCGAAATGTTCCCTTATAAGCCTTTTTATTATTTTCACCAAAATAATTTTCCAATTAATTATTTTTTTAGCAAGGATCTATAGAACTTTTAAATATTCAATTAAGAGAAATTACAGATGAATTAGAGACTTGTCGTTATAATAATTCTCAATTACAAAGAGAATTAAAATCTTTAAATGAAAGACATTCCCGTGCCTTTCAAAAATCGGCAAATGATTTAAAATCGAAGGAAGATGAAGTTAAATTGCTTTATATTAGGTTTTTTGTTTTTCTATTAAATTAATTTAAAAAAATTTTAAAGATTAGATGCTTTAGTTAAACAAATAACAGAAAAAGATTCTTCTGAAAATAAATTAAAATTTATGGAACAGCAAATAGCTAATCAACAGGGGACAATTGGGGAATTAAGGAGTGGTCTTGAACAAGCTTTGGATAGAGCTAATTTTGTAAAATAAATTTTTAAAAATATTTTAGGAAATTTAAATTTTTTTTGACAATTTTTTAAAAATATTTGAATTCACTAATAATTTAAAAATAGAATAATTTTTTAGGCAGAAACAGAATTAATTAAATATAAACGGCTACACAACAATAATATAAACATACAAAACAACACAAATTCTAATACTGGTTTTTTAAAAATTTTTCATTAATAAATTATTCTTAATTTTATTTTAGATTCAGATAATTCTATTTCTCTTCATGATGATTTAAATTCTTGTAAAATTACAGAAAATCATAGGTTTTTTATTTAAAATTTTTTTTTGTTAAAATTTGTTTAGGGGTATTTAAAGTTATTTTTAATTTTATTGGCTTGCCTACATTCCTTTTAGCTAAATTAATTTTTTATACTTTTGAGTATATTTGTAATGAAATTAACAAATTTTTCGCAAACTTTCAACAATTAAAAATAAATTTAAAAAAATTAATTTTGAAAGACTGTTTCTACTTTATGAATTACCTTTCTCAAATATTTACCCACTGCCCATCCCTTCTTTTTAGTTATTTCTTCCAAAAAAATAATTCTTCAATAATTTTTTATTTAAATAATTCTTTTCTAGCAATTTAAACGATACATTCGACCATCAAACAGCTTCACAAAGTGATGACTTTGCAAAATTAAAGACCCGTTTAGAATTGCTTCAATATGAAAAAAGAGAATTGGAAAATGAGTAAAAATATTTATTTAATTAAAAATTAAATTTTTTTTAAAGAAATAAAGAATTTTGTTTAAAATTTAAAGAATTTTCTAATTCTCAATCAAAAAATATTTTGGAAAAAGCAAAGGAAATTGAAAGATTTAAACAAGAATGTGAATCTAATCAAAATGAATTGAAAAGAATGCAACAAAAAGAAATTAATTTAATTGAAAAAAATAAAATAATTGAAGGTTTTTTTTAATTTTAAAAAGGGAAATAAATTATTTTTTCGGGGAGAGAAAAATTATTTTAAAAGAAATCCAATTTGTATTTATATTAGAGCTTTCATTTAAAAATATATTTAAAGGGGAGCTCATTTCCTTTTTAAATTTTTTGTCTTTTAAAAACCATTAGAATTGACTACAAAAAAATTTTTTAAATTTTTTAATATTTTTATTTTTCTCTCATTCCCCAAATTCTTTTTAATTTTTCTTTTTTTCAGAAGAAAATAGTCAACTCAAAACTTCAATTAAAAAATTGGAGGAATCAATAGACAAAGCAGCGCAAGTAATTTCAGAATATTCCAATTCTTATTTAGATCAACAACAACAATTTTCTGCTGTCGATTATTTACAATTAAAACATGAAATAAATAAATTACAAACAGAAAATGAAAGATTATTGTCGAAAATGGATCAATTAAGACACGAAGCTACACAAGAACAAAGATTAATTACACAAAATTGGTATCAATCTGTAAGGGAATTTTTTGTAATAAAGATTTTTATTTAAGTTCAGTAGAGTTGAATTTAAATTCTTATTTTCTTTAAAAAATATTCTATATAAACGAGGGAAGGAGAGAAGCAATGATTAGGAAAACATAACTGATTTTTTTCAATAGGAGTAAAATAATGGAAAGAAGGACGAGGGAGGATTTTATTAGTATTTAAAATTAACAATTTTTCTGTCAAAGATTAATAAAAATAATTTTCAAACACTCAATCAATGTATTAATTTTCTCTTTTTTTAGCAACTTGATTTACTCAAAGCAAGACATTATTTTGGTGCAAGTTCATCAATATCAAGTAGTATGCGTTCTTCATTAATTGACAATAATAATTGTAGTAATAGATGTTCAACACCAAATAATCAACAACAACAACAATTACCTTCAGAGGAAATTAAAAATTCCTCTTCTTTATCGAATACACAAAAAAGTTTTTTCCGTCGAACAGATTTAAATAATACAACAAATTTTAATTCATTTCCCCCACACAGATAATTATAGAAACAATTTATTTAATGATTCTTTTCAATTAAAACTATAATATTTTTGTGATCTCTTTGAGTGAGAAAAGATCACTATTATATTCCCAACATTTGATAATTGCCTTATTCTCTGTTTCTTTTCTTTTAATTTAAAATTTTAGAGAGATTATTTTTTCTTTTTTTTGTTCCCAGAAAAAGCCTTTAAATCAAAGGTATTTTTTCTTAAAAATTCCCTTTCAATTGTTGTATTTTATTGAACTTTTTTTATTTCCTTTAAATTACTTATATTTAAAATGACGTGAGATTTTTATAAAATTAAAAATCTTAAAATTAATTATTTTCTTAGTGATATTTTTGGCTGTTAAAATTGAATTTTCTACATTGGAAGTTTAGAAAGAAATTGTTTTGTAATAAAAATTATAAAATTCAATTTTCCTTTTAGCCTTAACATTAATCCGAATAATTTAAAAGATTCTATTTTAAATATTTCATTTAAATTATGTAAATCAAAATTATTTAAATTTTTGTTTTGTAATACATAAAAATTTTGCATTTATTAATTATTAAATTCTGGTATTGTCTTATTAAAGACAATCAGCAATACATTACAGAATTTTCTGAAACAAATAATTTTTTAATAAACCAAGACTTTAACAAAAAGTAATGGCAACATTTTTCCAATTTAGTCAATAGATAGCCATAATTTTTATTAGGGTTGTTCACGGTCGGTTAACCGAACCGAAACCGAAAACCGGTGTTTTTGGCCAATAAACCGAAACCGAAAACCGGGGGTCAAAAACCGGCGAAAACCGAAAACCGGTGGCCTAAACCGACCGGTTTTTCGGTTTATAAAATACACCCCTAAGGATGGAATTTTTTGGGAATTTTTCGGCAATTTGAATCCACAAAACACATCTTGTCAAAATATTTTTCTCAATTTTGTTTTAGATAAATATAATTTCTTTAATTCTATCTACTATATCAGGATATTTATGTATGGTTGGCTGGCTATGTTGATGGGCCCCCCTCGATTTGCTTTTGTCTTAGTGTTTGGTTCGAATCCAAGAATAGTAGTATAAGCGATATTATGTTTTTCAAAAAATAAATACTGTTTAAGTTTTTAACTTTTATTTTAAACATTCTCAAAAGTTTTGTCAGCGCTGCTAAAAAGGAATAAATCTGTTTAATGGCCTTTATGCTTCGATGCCAAAAAATGAATTTTTTCGCCACGGCCTTCCAAAATTCTCAAAATTTTCGCCTGCGGCGCTAAAAAAAGATACAATCTGGCTCGTGGCTGGGTATAGTCAGTGCCGGGGACAGGCTCCGGAAAAACTATTTCCTTTAAAAAGTAATTAATATTTTTAAATATATGAATTCTAGGCTAGTGCTCTTTCAAAATTAAAAAAATTTTCGCCTGTGGCGCAAAAAGAGATGGATAAAGAGATAGTTGGATCTTAACAAAAAAAACACACACACATCAGTCCGTTCTACTGAAGATGCTGGTTCGCTCCCAGCCTCCGAATAACCTTTTGCACTAGCTAAAGGAGACAAATAGCTATAGCCCAGCTGCTTTACTACATTTTAATTGATTAAAATAAGAACTGGATACAGTGGATGAAAAATTCAGGCATAAACCGGTTTCGGTTAACCGAAAACCGGGGGTCAGTCAAAAACCGAAACCGAAAACCGGGGGTCGTAAACCGGCCAAAACCGAAAACCGGGGGTACCGGTTAATAACCGGTAGTGAACAACCCTAATTTTTATATTTCGGCGGGCAAAGTTTAAAAAAATCTTTGTAACCAAAATTCCCTTGTATTGTTAAGCTATGTTAACTATTTTAATTTTTAAAAGAAAAGGAAATGAGAAAAATGTGAGGGGATAATGAAGGGTTGGGGCAGTTATTCTGTTCAACTTTATTTAATTTTTAATTCCATCAAAGTTAATTTAATGCTTAAATGTATTAGAATTTTACAAAATATTTAAATATTTTTACTAAATAGATTTAATTTTTAAAAATACATTTCACAAATAAACATTAACCTTCGGACATTTCTTTAAACAAATTCTTTAAAAAACAATCAGCATCCAACACAAAATTTTCTAAAAACAATTATAATTTTAATTAAGAAATAAGAAATATTTACCCCCTCAAATATTTCCAACTCATTTCCTCACTTCTTTCCAGATTTTTTAATTCCACCCCCAATTAATCCTTTCTTATCTTTTGCCTTCTCTGCCATTTCTTTAATTTTCTTTTGTTGTTCAAGTTGTTCTTGTTTAAATTTTATATCGTCTTCAGTAAGCTGTTTCTCATCTGCTTTAGGTTTCTTTAACGGTTTTTGTTTTCCTCCTTGACGGCTAGACATTTTTTTTGTTTTTTAGCTTCTTTAAATTGTTTAAAAAATTAATTAAAATATAAAAATTAAAGATAAATTTATGTAGAAGGTAAATAACCATCAAAAATATAAACAAAAATTTAAATATTAAAGTTTTTTCCAATTAAGTATATGTATGTATATTGCATTAAATTATCACACAATTTATTAAGTTTACATATTAAATTCAGAAAAATTCTCGGCAGGGGATGTCTGCACATGTTTTTATTCTTTGTTCTAAAATAATTAATAAGGATGTTTTGCACAAAATATTATTTGGGGTATCTGCCCATCTTCTACGCTTGTTCCATTATTACTTCCAGGTGCATATTGAAAATGCCAATTAATGTCAGAACGTCCAGGTCTTTCCAATTTAATTTTTCTTAATCCTTTTGATCCATAATGTGATTCATGTCCCTTTTAATTAAAAAAATCTTTTGTAAGACATTTTGTGTTTATTAAATTTTTCTAAAAATTTAATTTAAAAAAACCCAACAGATAAATTAGCAGAAGCAATATAAGTAACATTAGCCAATACTTCTACAGGTTCATCAAACATTACACGAAATGTTGAAGCACTCCCATCAGAAACAAATTGACATTCGTTTGTTGCAATTAATTTTCCAATTGTAAAATTTATAATCTTTAAAAATGAGAGACAATTTTTGAATTTACATGTTATGATTTCTTGTTTTTTTACTTTATTTTATTGGACTATTTATTGTCCACCCAATTTTTTTTTAAATTACACCCAAATTTCTCTTTTAATAATAACCTACTTCTATAACAACCGAATATTTACATGAATCCCTATTTGAACCATACAAACCAAAACCCAAAACAAGTATTGGAGTATCTACCATAAATCTAAAAAAAAATTAATTTAATTTTTTAAAAATTTCCTAACAAAAAAATTTACTTTACTCTGTCGGGCGTCCCAGTATATCCCCAAGAAGATTCAACTCTTTGAAAACGATTTACAAACATTTCAGGTGTATATAGACCTCTATAACAAAGAGAATATGGAAGGGAAGAAGATTGTTGTCCATTTTCAGAATGATAAAATACAAAAATATTAACCATTTCTTCTGATGTTAGAAGTTTTGTTGGTGCTTAATAAAAGAAAAAAATGATTTTAAAATTATGAAATTAAAAAAGCTTCGAGCAAGAACTCTGTAATGTGATAAGTTCACAAAAATAAAAAGTCATTTCGGAAAATTTTTGGTTAAGAATTTATGATTAATATTTTAAACTATAATTTCTAATTACTAACCAACGTGTTTAGCAAAATCTGAAGGATTCATTAACGTAAATCTAATTAAATTAAGAGCACTTCCCAATACTTTCCTTTGATTTTCAGGTGATGGATGTAAATCTTCGACTCGACAAGCCTCAATAGCCCAACGTTTGACCTTTAATTTCTTTTAAAATTGAAAAAATCCCCAAAACTCACAGCATTAAATAAAGTCAATTCTTTAACTCTTAAAGTATTCCTTTTTAAAACTAAACAAAGAGTTTCATGGTCGATATTTACAAATTCATCAGCTTTTAATGCTTCTTGGGCATCCTCATCAATTATTTCCAAACATTGCTTTGCTAGACGCTTAAAAATTACGTGTTAATTATTGTAAACTCGAGTTTAAATATAAAGAGTGGAACTATTTGAATTTAAACTTAAATCGGAATATTGGGAATTTAGTCTCCATTTTAAATAATAAACTTTAAAAACAAAAAAATTAACCTCCTCGTCATAAAAACGTGCTTTCGCCAATAACATAAAAGCATTCTCGCAAGTTAGACAAGTTTCCAAAAAGGAAATACAAGCACTTTCGAGACCAGGAATGGCATACTTTTTAGCTAAAATATTTTTTAAATTTAATTTCCAGTTCCTTCCAAAAATTAAATAATAAAAAATAAAAACCTGTATATAAAATAGACATAACCGAATCTTTATTAATTGTTGTTTGTGTATTGTCTGTATAAAGATAAGTTAATAAAGCTTCGAATGACTCTCTTTCTACATCAACAAGCTCAATCTCCTTTAAAAATACAAAAATAATAATTCATTTAAAATATTAAAACTTGAAAAGTATTGGAACGACCCAAAGAATTATTTGTAGTCTCATCAAATCGAAACATTGCTTCAAAAACAGATGAACCAACAGATAGAACAAATTTATGCGCAGGAACTCGCTAAAAATATTTATAAAGACATTTCCAAAAATATTTAGTTAAAAAGAAGCATTTATCGACTAAATTTAAAACTAGTAATTTCAAGGTAATTGTAGTTTAGGACCGGCCCGCCTACAATAATTTGTAGGTTTACAACAAAAACTATAAAATTTATTAGTAATTTTAATCTCAAAATTTTTTAAAGTTGATATTAAAATTTTAGCAACTATTAAAAACCTGTAACGTTCCATCCAAATTTCGAAAAAGAAAGAAAACATCTGCCAAAGTTTCATTTAAAAGCATATAAGAAAGACGATCTCTGACTGTTTGAAATGATGCTTGCCAACCAATTGTTCCACCAGATGCATTTTGGCATGAAATTGTGAATTTTTGAAAATTAATTTTATATTCTCATTGAAAATTATAAGTTTATACCTTTATCCACAGCTCCAAATCCAAAAGAATTTTTTGGGCATAATTGTTTTCCATCTTTTTCACCTTTATTTGCCTGTCTATTATTCACACGTTTTGTATTAAGCATCTGTTGATTTCCATCATTTAATGTAGCCGAATTTGTACAACATTCAACAGACCCACGGGAATCTGCTAGAAAATTTAAATTTTGTTTAGAATACACAATTTAAATTTTATTTGCAATACACAAAGTCCTTGACATTATTAATAGAAAACTGTAAAACCCTCTAAAGTATTATAAAATAACTAATTTTTATTTAAAGGTAAAACAAACATCTTGTAATCCTGTAGAAATCCCTGCTCCTATCACTCTTGTCAAAGGATATGCCACTCCTAAAATTAAAAAGTCAAAACCTCAAAATTTTACAAAATATCCTAAAAATCCACACAAACCTCTTTTCTAAAGTCAAATCGTCCATCGAACTAGCTCTAATTTCACAATTTCTGTCAAATCCTTGTTTTGGCATTTTTTCTTTAGAAAATAAAATTAAAGTAAAAATAATTTCAAATACTTTAATATTTATATTAAAAAATATTTTTTAATAACAAATAGAAAAGAGAAAACAAATTTATTCAAAACAAAAATTTTTTAAAAGCAATTCAATCAAAAAAAATACCGGTTACATTTCAAAAAACTAAAGTTAAATTGATATCTCTATTTTACGTAAGAGCAAAATGGCGAAAAGGCTTTAAAATATATGGGAGAGGAAAACAAATAAATAAATATTTATACATATTCAAGCTTGTCGTTCTTAAAAGGATTTTTAATTATTTTAGATTACAGGAAATTCAACGAAAAGCAAAATTACTAAATTTATAAAAATTTATAGGGTCAGAATTTTACAAGATAAAAATCAGAATTCCAAAAAATATAACCAGAGTAGGGAATGTTTGATAAGCTAAATGAGAGATAAGTTGGGAAAGGGTGTTACCTGAAAATGAATAAATTAAATGATAAAAACAAATTTTTAAGTAAAAGCATATAATTCTTAAGTGATTCTCTTCTCTCTTCTCAACATCAAAAATCTTCAAAATTATAACCAAAATTCTAATTCATGGATTTTCAAAAGACAATCTTGAATGTATAGACGATACTTTCCCAACACTTGGTGGTTCGTCTATTGTAATTCTATTCATAATGGACGACTCAATACTATGAGGACGAGTACCATACGTTCCAGATGACGAACTTGTTTTAGTATTTTCTCTAAAAAATTTAGAAAATTGAAGAATCTGACCGAAACAGATAAAATCTGAACGTTAATTTGGAGAATATAAATTCAGGTCAAGAATGGATATTTTCATTGTCAGATAAAATTTTTAAAATAAAAAAATTACCTCAAAGGGCTAACATTGTAACGTTTTGAAATATTTTTATTATTGTTTGACCTTTCATCTTTTCTCATTTGTCGTCCACCTTTTTGTTTATTATCAATAACATAAGATTTTCCATTTAAATTATTATAACTATTATTACCATAATTCCGACCAATTAATCTTTTATTATTAATACCACTACCCCCACGGCTTCGTTTACGTGATGGGGGTCGCGCCCGTCTAAGAGGTGCACGTCTTACAGGAGAATCATATTTTTGCTGATTATTTCCATAAGAGTCATTGTTTACAGAATTAGGCAATGAATTTAATGGTTGTATTGAATCAGGACTAACTGAAAAAAATTAATTTAAATCAAGACCGATTTGAATAATTTTATAAAAAATTTGCTAGCTTATACAACCTAATATCTCTAATGTGGCTAAAGCCATCCAAAAATAAAAATAAATCGTACTTTGCGGTGGCGGTCCATTCAATACAGGAGGTGGCGGTGCCCATCCTTGAGCACCAAAAATAGGTCCATTATCAACATAGCTAAATAATTCTCCTGGCTCCGGATTCATATTAAACCGTTCATTTTCAATATAAACTTTTCGATCCTGCATATAATTTTGGTCAAAGTAAGATGAGGATGAAGCATTTTGATCCTCTCCTGTCAAAAAATTTATTAAAAATGTGAAATAAATATTGAGACAATTGAGGCTCGAAAGTTTGATATTATTTCAAAATTCATGGAGCAGAAAACAGAAAAGAGTAAATAAACTGGGAAGACGAAGGAATATGATAAAAAGAATATCTAAAAAGCTCCACACATGGAAGAAACCCCCGAATCTAAAATAAGCCTCAAATGTCTTCAACGATTATACATAAACCTCCTTAAACTTTCCCTACTAAATTTCTCCACAGCCTCTCGGCGTTCCCGTTTAAAATCTGGCGATATAGTAGAAGATCCAGGTCTATTATAGTCTCTACCAAAATCTCTAACTCTGCTTCGTCCTCTTACTAAATTTAGGTCATGAATGAAAGTGCACTTGTCTCTAAAATAAAAAAATTTCCAAATTTGCCTAAACAACCCAACCCTTTCCAACAATTTCCACTGGCATTGAAATAATTGCATTGGACAGTAAATGCTACAAAAATATTTAAATTAAAATAATATAAAGTTTAACCTTTAGATACTGAACGAAGATTTGATTGATGAGAGCTTTCTGCTTCCTTACCAACTAAAATTAAGTTTAAAAAATAAAGTTTTATTTAAAAAATAACTTAAATGTAATTGGAGGGGTTTCCCAATAATTTACAAAAATATTTTGAATCGGCCCCTTTCCCTACATTTCACTTACATTCTTCTCTTCCTTCTCCTCCTCCTATCTGTTGTTCTCCACCACAATCAACTTGTTGAGACTGAAAGTTTTGATTATTCTGAGGATTACTAGTAAATCCTTCTTGGTTCAATTGTCCAAAACTATTATTTTGATCAAAATTTTGTCCAAAATTATTTTCTTGTTGAACTTGTTTATCCTCTAATTGTAACTTTTCTACTTGTATTTGCTCTTTCAATTCATTCAACATCAAATAAAAATTCTTTTCCTCTTCCTGTAAATTTTCCAAACGTTGACGACATTCTTTTTCACTTTTCTTCAGTTCATCCACAGATCTTTTGTATTTTTGTTTTTCTGTTTTTAAATTTTCAATTTCAGAATTTGTTTTTTCTTTTGTCGAATTTAATTTATTCATTCCATCCAACTCAATATCTAATTCATTTTTATAAACCTCCATTTGATGTTGCATACCTTTTTGTTTCTTTTCCAGCTTTTCCAAATCCTTGTTCAATTTGTCAATTTCTTTAGTCTAAAAAAATTTTTTTTTAATAAAAATAATTTTTTGTATTATAAATTGAAAGGGATGTCTGATTGAATAATGTCATGATTTTATTCGACTTCTCCCCATTTCGTCTACGTGTCTGATTTAATTCTTCGAATGACAGAACACAAATTAAAAATATTTAAAAACCTTTTTAGTCATCTTCTCATTTAGAGCCTTAATTTCGACATCCAAATTCTTTCTGTCCTTTTCCAACTGTATAATGTCACCAATTAAACGTTTTTTCTCTTCTCTAGCCAATTCAACATCTTTTGCCTGTTTATCCAAAATTCGTTGTCCATCTTTTGTTGCTTCCAATTTTTCTTTCAAATTTTTTTCAGCTTGTTCCAAATCAATTAAAGCTGTTTGCTTTTGTTTATTCGCCTTAAATAAATCCCTTTCAGTTTTCATTAAAAGATCCATCTTTTCAGAATATTGCTTTTCAACATCCGCCAGATTTTTAATTTTATCCTGAGGAAGTTTTTGGCATTTAGAACTACTTGACCTAAAATAAAAATTAAAAGTCAATTGTAGATGTCTTATAAAAAACCTGGGATCTTCAGTATGTTCTACCAGATCAGTAGAATTCAAAAAATTGGCAGTGTACTTTGCACCGTCAGTTGCTTGTCCATCGGGTGCGACACTCACTTCCAAACCAAAACGCGTAGAGAAGACGGTGACATTGCGTAATTTGAGGTTTTTCTGAAAGTGGAATTAAAATTTGACATAGAAAACTAGGAAATAATCTTTCAATACTCCCCAAAATATTAAACAAATTAAAAAATTAAACAACAAACCTTCAAATATTCTGCAGGCATAAACTTTTCCTGAGCAATTTTAACCAATTTTCCAATAGTTTCTCTTTCGATCATTAAACAAATTTCTTGCCACAGTTCCTTCCCAGTTTCATCAGCAAGTATCTTCAAAGTCACAAGAACTTCAAACGATCCAAGTTCAGAACATTCACTTTTGATCGATTTTGTTGGCGTTAACATTTGTTCAGAATAAATATTCAATGAAATATTTTACCTTTTTTCTGGGAATAAGTCATATTTTATTTTTAAAAATGTTTAATCATAAAATCGAGGCAACAAAAAATCAAAAAATTTTACAATGAGGATAGTAAAAAAGGATACGAGTAAAATGGTCAAAGGGAATCTGGCTGACTATGGCGCGGGGGCGCGACCACTGCCATATTGGGGGCATACGGGAAAAAAATGACTAAAATAGAAACATACACAACTGCCCCCCCCATCCCATTTTCCCTGGCGGTTTATGATAAAGTTCAAAGCTAGTCTCAATTTTCGGAAACGAGAAAGGTTAATTCCACAAAAATTAATGATTAACAGTAGTTATACTCTTATTGTTAGTCACATAACCTTCACAACTTTATTACAGATTTTTAAAAATAAAAGAATATTTTATTTTTAAAACAGATGTTTAAAATTAAAGATAAATAAATAAGATAAAAGAATATTAAATACTTTAATGAAACAAAATAAAAATTTATTTTTGACAAAAATATTTTTATACGTTTTTTAAAAAGATGGAAATGCCATAGCAAAATATTGAATAATAGATAAAAAAAAATGGAATAAATAAATAAATTAGAGAAAGTTATTTAACATTGTTAAATATTAAATATATGTAAATACCTATTTTTAAAGCAAATTTTCTTCTAAAACTTGTATAAAAAATTATTTTCCTAACAAAAATTTGCCAAAATATTTTTTTGGTTGATTAAAGACTAGTGAGGGGGGAAATGCATAATTAATATAATAAAAATATTCCAATAAATTTCATTAAATTTAAAGGCGTTCTTAGAGAGCATTTTATATTTTTGTGTAAAATTCAGCTTATTTAGACCTCCAAATTTCAAATTAATTATGAGGGGTATGTGATAAGTGAAAGATTTTGTGAGCATAATACTTAAATATTAATTTAAACAAAAAATTGAGCAAAAAGATTGAGAACTCCACATAACATAATTACACAATGTATAGCTATTTGCAAATTATTAAGGCGTCCTTGTATTTGTAAACGTTTTAGATGGACGGCACAAGGAAGAATAAACATATAAACTAATCCACAAATTGAACCAACATAACTAATAAATAAAAAATAATTATTTTTTAAATAAAATTATTAAAAACCGAATAATTGGGCCAACATGTGGATAGACAACAGCAAAAAATAATGCAATAGTTAAAATACCACCATTAATTAAAAGAACATAAAAAAGACTGAAAAATACTTTTATGAATATAAAATATTGCAGTTTTTAATTGAAAAGATTGAATTAAATTTTTTTTATTTTTAATGTGTATAATTAAATTTTCCAATTTCAAATTATATATTTAAATTTTTTTAAATTTCCCAGCTAAATTTCCATAAAATCCAATCAGTTCAAACGCACTCACTTTAATTTTTTAACAAAGAAAATGGGAAGAAAAGAGAAGAAAAGGAAAAGGAGAAGAAAAAAAGAAAAGGGAGAAGGGGGGAAAAGGGAGAGGAAAAGGGGGAAATTTAAACAAAAAAATTTGATTTAAGAATTTTGTTTTTAATTTCAGCATTTTTTTCTAAAAATTTTTAAAAATATAAAAGACAAACCCTGGATAAACAGTCCCAGCAAAAACATAACTAAACTGTACACGTATTAAATACATAAGTAAAGGAAGAACTGTCAACATTTGAAAAAGTAGAAAAACTCTAGCAATTGCACTAAGCATATCTCCACTTGCAAAATTGTTTAAAAAATTCTTTAAAATAATTTTTTAATTAAAAAACAAAATTTAAACAAACATCAGAAATACAATTGCGATAAGTTGGAAAAGTGGTAAAGAAGAATAAGCTGATTATTATATAACAGCCAGCTGAAAGAAAATAACCAATTAATAAATCACGAGCCTTAAAAATATTTTTAAAAAACAAAGAAAGATTTATACATTATTTTCAGGATGTTTTTGATTTCGCAAAATTGTTAAAATAGCGTTATGAATAAAATAAGCTAATGCTAAAGTACCAGTTAATGCAGGAAATTTCCAATTAAAAACTGAAAATGAAAAATAAAAATTAATGAATCTACATACGTTGTATATAATTCTTTGAAAGATGATTTGTAAAATCTAGATTAAGTCCACATTCAGCACTTTTTATCAAAGTAAAACAAATTAAATAAACTACAGAAATTGTTCCAAGCCCGTTGAAACGCATAAAAAAGCCTGGAGAACGAAAATTGAGTAAAGGGAAGATAGAAAATGCCAATATCAGAGGAACGCCACCCTGAAAAACAAAAATTTAAAAATTACTCTTAAAACTACTAAAAACGCGGTTAACCAAGGTCAGGTATGAGACGTGTTATCCAACCCCCGACTATTCAATGAAACCATGAGGGACAATTTAACTTGTTGGTCTTACAAAAATTTTCGACTGCCCAGGCAAAATTTATTGGAAAAATGTGTTTACTCAAATTAAAAAACCTGTAATCTCCAAATCTTCTGAAAATTGCTCTCATTTTCTCCAAAAGACATTTTCGAAAATATACCACTGGGTGAAAGTGAAAGAAAATCATTTGGAAATGCATTTTCGATTTGTTTAGGGCAATATACTTTAAAAAATGCAAAAATATTTTTAACAAAATTTTTGATTGAAAATAACCATCACAAGTTTGATTAAATCCAATTGGCAATATCGTACTGTTCTGTTGAAGTGATTCTTAAAAAAGTAAGATTTTATAACAAAGGATAAATGCGTTAAATTTGGGTTATCTCGTTGCGTGTTGCCTTTTCGTAATATACGTTCTTGTGCCCATTTAATAAATCGGTTTTAAATTTTATTACCTTTACATAACACTAATTTAACTTTTACATAAATTAGATTCATGGACTCGACAGAAATTACTTTTATAATCAAAAAATATCATAAACACTAGATGCGAAATCTCCATGAGAATCCAGTTACCTAAATTCTTTAAAAAATAAACAAGACTAACCATAAATAACATTTCCAGTAAAATAAAGAAAATTTGACATTAAAACAAAGTAAAGAATAACACCACCAACTAAAACCAAAACAGAAAAGAAAACAGCAAAATATTCCAACCATTTGCCCCATAAATAACGACAAACATCCGAAAAGTCAGGAGTTGAAGTTTCTAATGCTTAAAAAATAATTTTAATTTTTAACAAAAATTCTAAAATTAACTTAAAGAATTGGGACTTTCAATAATTCTATAAGCAGTGTAAAAAGCAATTCCAGCCATCAGTAACATAAGAAAAATTCCTAATACAAGACCGGCTTGCTGAAGAGCCCAAGGAACATCTAACAAACTGAAAAGTAAATTTAAATATTTTTTAGTTAAAAAACCCGTTAGATATTTTTAAAATTATTATTTTTAACAATCTTTTTTAAACAAAATTAGCTTATTTATACTACCTTGTCCCAACCATTGTATTCCAGATCGAAAATATGGTTACCATACTACTTTGTTTCCCATTAGAATCTTTAAATTCATTGAATGGTAAAACAGAAAAAATTGAAGTCGGAATGACATGAATAGGCATTAACTTAAATTTTACAAGAAAATGATTAGATTTTACGAAAAAAATAATTTGTTTTCGGACCGTTTATAAAGGGTTAAAGGCAGATAGAAGATTATTTCGAACCAAAGACCTTTAGGAAGTCTCAAGAAAAAGGAACAATTAGATTTAAATTTGAGTTCACTCAAAACTCAATTTAAAATAAGAAGAAAATGCTTACAAGATGAAGTCCACCAGGATCTAAGCGATTAAAAAAACGATAACGAATAGCCATATTGTGATCTCGATTCATTACATCTCGTCTATTCTCTACTGGTATTGGGGAAGATAAAAGTGAGGCATTTGAATCACTTTGCGGTTGCACAAACAGGTAAGGACGGCGAGGTAAATTACCTAAAACAAAACTTCATAAACATTTTAATGACTTAAAAGATATAACCTGAACAAGTATGTTCACCACCAGCATTCATTGGTTTTTGCACAATTTGACGATCTTCACTCCTAGTAAGCAACACATTGTCCAAACTTTAAATATCAATTTCTAATTTAATTATTTTAAAAAACCTTCTTGCAAAAGGAACACCTTCTTGTTCATTTTCTGGAAATCCTTCTAAACGAAATTGAGGAACACAGTTTTGATTGATTGTAGTAAATTCACCACTGAAAGAAGCCATAAGCTAGAGGATGCTTAGATTTAAGGTTTTAGTAAAAAGCCAAATACGTAACAAAATCAAAACATATTATTTATATAATAACTATCAATAAAAATAGTTAAGTTAATGTCTATTCAAAAAGCAAAAAAACCTAAAAGGCATCTTTGCCTTTTACTCAGTTTTCTTATCTATTAAAATTCATCATAAATTTTATACCAAAATGTTATAAACTCGCGAACGCTTTTTTTGAATTATATCAATATAAAGATAGATGCATACCCACTAAAATTTTTTATGAAAAATCGGTGGTTCATCAGACTTATCAAAAAAACTTTGGAAAAATTGTAATAACAATGCAATAAACAATCGCTTTTTTCTAAAATTTCATAATTCAACTTTCTTATGGCTATATACTTCGATAAGAACTAGATCAATAGTTACTTACGAAAAATAAAGAAAAAATCCTAGAAAGAACAAGTTTAATTGTTGATGTTGTAGTTAACGAATTAAATATCGCGGAATGACCATATATAAAGATTACTAATTGTAAATATAGGAATAGCCTTGTTAAACATATAAACAAATATCCTTCAAACAGAAAAAACTTTATCAATTATTAATGATTTTAACAACAACAATAATAGCAATAGGCAAACTTCTCTGAAAATTCTTCAAAGAAAATCCTCATTTAAGAACGTGGACGTTCCTTCTTTCCTCGGAAGAGCGCAAGCAAAGAAGTATTTGCTACCTTTACAACCTTAAAACGAACTCCAGGAATGTCACCAACTGCGTGTCCACTTCGACCGAAACCAGAGACAAGAACTTCATCGTTTTCCTAAGAAAATTTCTGTTTAAAAAATTAAAATTTAAAACCTCAATAAAGTTAAGACATCCGTCGTTAGGAACGAAAGCTGTTATCTTCTTACTGTTCTTAATTAATTGAACACGCACACATTTGCGAATAGCTGAGTTAGGTTGTTTTGCCTCAACACCACTAAAAGAATTTTAATATTTGAGCTTTAAGAGTTAAAAAATATATAATGAAATCGAAAAATTTTGTCACTCACATTTTTTCAAGAACAATACCCTTTGCCATACAAGCACCACCAAAAGGATCTGCCTTCCAACGTGTACCCAAATTAGTCTTCTTGTAGCGCTTGTCGTTCCAACGTTGTTCCTGACGATGCTTTTTCAGCTTTCTAGCTGTTCGAATACCTTTAGGCTTTCCCATTTTTCGTTATTTAATCTAAAATTAATTTTAATCAAGCAACAAAATATCAAACATATACGAAGGAAGAAATTTGCTGACCCTATCATTTAAAAAGAAATCGTGAGAGACAATAAGAAATATTTTACTGATTATGACAATTTGGCATTAACGTTAGTTTTACAGAATGTAATATTTAGTTAATTTAAATGTCCTTTTGTCAAATTTTAAAAGAATCAAAATATCAAATAAGCATAAATCTTACAATTAGTTAATTAAGGGTTTTGCTGTTTTACGAAATCTTTATAATTTTTTCTTTAAGATTTTTTTAATTTTTTAAAGATAATGACTGATGATTCAATTTACAATCAAACTGATGAGGACGCTGTTGTTCTTTTTGATGAAAGTGATATGATTGAAATTAGTCCACAAACAGTAACTGATGAAAATCCTTCTGGTAACTTTCCTTTTATTTTTTAGGACATTTCTTTAATTTTGCAGAAAGATATATTAATGTAGAACTCGAAGATAGTGAAGAGGCTCTAAGACAACGGTTAATCGAAAAAAGATATTGCAAAGAAAAACCGGAAGATTCTAATTTATTTAATAAAAATGAAATGCAAAATCTTGTTTGTGAAGTACCAGTTCATTCAAAATCATCAACAAATAAGAGGCAACGTATTGTTTGGGAAAAGAATGATGAAGATAATACTACTAAGAAAATGTTAATAAAAACTTCAAATTCAAATAGTAGCAGTTCAAGATCTGTACAAGTTATTCAAGAGGAGAAAAGTGCCCGAACACTACAAATCCAAACTAGTCAAAAAATTGAGGTTTTTATTTATTTTTAATTTACTCTTTGGTATTTAAATGTTGTTTATTTTCTGTCTCATATTGTAACTTATCATTATCAAAATCCTTTATCCTTTAATAAGTTGGGGGAATTTCTTTAATGTTTACAGGTTTAGTGGGAATTTCTTTTTGCTTTGCACTTCTCTTATTTAAGATATATTTAATAAATGTAGATTTTTATTTTGAAATTATAGAAACGAGAAAAATCATTGTCATCAGCTACTCGCACTTCTGATGCCTCTGATTTAAGAAAAACAGCAATTACTTCCAATCATAAGCAAAAAGAAAGACAAACAGTCGACAAAATAGAAATTTCATCAAAATCAAGTAAAAACGGAAATATTGATCCTTTACATAAAAACAAGGAGAGACCATCTTCTTCCTCTAATGACCATTCACGTCATCACGAGCGTCAACAACGTGAGAAAAAGCAAATTTCAGGTTTAAATAGAGTTGCTTCTGATAAATTTTTGTCTAAACGCGACGAACAAAATTTGAAGGCGACAAGGAAACCAAAAAATTCAGAACAAAAAAAGACAACAAAACTTGAGCAAAATGAAGAAATCTGTTCTGTTGAAAAAATTCATATAGACAGTGTTAAGAGTCCAGAAAGAATGGAAATTATGGAGGAGATGAATGAACATGAAGATTTTTCTAAAATTAAAGTTAGAAGTGCTCCCTCTTCTCCTGGAAAATCAAAAAAATATTCAAAATTTGAAAGTAGTTCGGAAAGTGGTGAAGATTATGAAATAGAAGAGGATGGAAATAATGAAGGGGAACCTAAAGGTTTATTTTATATAATAAAATATGGAGAATATTTAATTGAAAATTTTTTAAATCTTTTTTATTTTTAATTTTAGATCGTTCCATTCCCAGTAATGAAAATAAAATGGATGATTATGAATTTAATGAAAATGATTTTATGAATAATGGAGATGAACCTGTTGATATTCTTGATGATTTGGAGAACAGAAATTTTGAGGAACTTACAGAGGATGAAAAAGCCGTGGTTTGTTTTTGATTAATAATTAAGTTACTTGATTTTTATTTTTTTAACTTTATTTTTTCTATTGCTTTAGAGGGTTAGTTTTCCGTTTCGCGTACATGTGTCATATAGCAGTGTTTAAGTTTTTAATTAATTTATAACACTTTGGTTTAAAAAATTTTGAAAATTTATTTTTTAAGGGTTTTCTTTTATTAAGTTGTCACCAGAAAGATTAAAGCAATTAGAGGAAGCATATCAACGCCGTTTAAGGGCACAACTTCCCGTTTACTATCCAGGAATTTTTGGCTGTAGAAGCGTTGTTGAATATGAGTGTTTAAATAAAATATCTGAAGGAACTTATGGTGTTGTTTATCGTGCACAAGAGAAGAAAACAGGTTCTGAATCTTTATATCTTAAAATTGAATTAACTTTACCTAAATATTAAAGGTCGTATAAAATCAGCTTTTTTTGAATAATATTTTACAAATAAAAATTTCCCCTTTGTCCTTCTTTTGGGATATAATACATTTTTATTATTTTTTTATTTAAGATGAAATTGTTGCACTTAAAAGATTAAAAATGGAGAAAGAACACCAAGGATTTCCAATTACTTCACTTCGAGAAATTAACATGTTACTAAAATGTGGAACACATCCAAATGTTTTAAATGTAAGAGAAGTTGTTGTTACCTCGAATGCTGAAAAAATATTTCTTGTAATGGAATATGTTGAACATGATTTGAAATCTTTAATGGAATTGATGAAATCTAGACAAAAGAAATGGACAATACGTTTGTTTTTTCTCTGTAAAATTGTTTTTAAAAGTATTTTTTTTGTAGCTCAAGTAAAAACTTTACTACAACAACTTCTTTCGGGAATTGAACACATGCATGACCGTAAGTTAATTAATATTTAAATTTCATAAACTGGATTATAATAACAGCTTGGGTCCTAAATATATGCAACATTCCTAAATAAATCTTTTGTCTTTAGATTTCATATGAGCTAAATTAGTTTTTTCTCTGTCCAGCTTTATTTACAAAAAATATTTTTAAAATATTCTAAAATTTAATTTCTAGAGTATGTCATACACCGTGATTTAAAAACTTCTAATCTTTTACTTTCACATCGTGGTATTTTGAAGGTAATCTAAAAGAATTATTTTCTATTTAAATAAAAAAATATTTCAGATTTGTGATTTCGGTTTAGCCCGTGAATTTGGCGATCCACTTAAGCCGTATACACCAATTGTTGTTACACTTTGGTACAGGTAAATATTTTCTTTTAAATTTAAAATTTTATTTTTAAAAATTAAAGGTCACCAGAGCTTCTCCTTGGATGCAAAGTAAATTAATTTTTTATATTTAAGATTTAAAAACATATTTTTAAGCTCTATTCAACACCTGTAGATATGTGGTCTATTGGTTGTATTTTCGGTGAACTTTTAAAAATGGGAACATTATTTGCTGGCAGAACTGAGATTGACCAGATGCAAAAAATTTTTAAGGTTTTTGTTAGAAATACAATTTTTAATTTTAAAAAAATTAAAGGAATTGGGAACACCAAATGAACAAATTTGGCCTGGATGTAGTTCTCTACCGGGAATGAGAAATTTAAATTTTCCTGAAACTCCCTTCAGTCAATTACGTCGAAACTTTTGTTCTGAATTACCTGATGATGATGGATTTAATTTATTAAATAGGTACTCTTTTTTAAATTATTTTTAAACTTTCAATTAAATTCTCTATAATTTTTTCAAAAAGTAGAATTCTTTCGAATATTTTTTATAATTTATGTTTTTTTCTTCAATTTACAGTTCTTAATTTAAAAAAATTTATTTTACAGATTACTTGCATTGGACCCGAGTAAACGTTTTTCTGCCAATGAAGCATTAGAAAACAATTGGTTCAAAAATGATCCAAAACCTGCTCCACCATCTTCTTTTCCAACAGTAAGAATTATTATTATCGTCAAATATTTATCTCTTTTATTTTACAAAAATTTCTCTTACACATAATTAAGGAAAAGATAAAAACGATGGGAAAATAGAAATAAAAATATTCTCTTTAATTTCTGAATATTAAATAATTTTTAATAAGAAAATCATTACAATCGTAAAAATTAAAAGAAAAATTACAAAGTTTAATACAAGAATAAGTCAAGGAATGTTTATTTTTTGAAGAGGGATTAGCGAAAAATATAATAATTTAATGTTTAATTAATCACTTCATTTCTTAAAGCATTTTAATTTTTTTCAATTTTTTAGTGGCCGGCTAAAAGTGAACACAACAAAAAACCTCCAAATGAACCATCTGCACCGAGGAAACCTATCGCTGGATTTACACTTAAATTTGATGCGCCAAAATTTTGATTTTTAGATTATATTTTAAAAAATGGCAAAATTACCCCGTTTATTTATACATTTTTAAAAATAAATTAAATATTTTTTTATTGAAAAATTACAAGAAATTCTAAAAATTAAATTTTTTCTTTTATCGGATCTTTATTTTTAAACAAATTCGGGTCATGAAAACTTACGTTTTTATTTTTTATGTGCATTAATTTTTTAGCGCATATATTTTCTTAACATTCGCTATGATCTCATTACATTACTCTTTCAGATTTTAATTCTTTCCTATCCTGAAAAAATTTCTTGCAACGACAAAAATTCAAAAAAATCGAAGACGTAATATTCAGTTTTGTTTCATTGTTATCTATTGAAAAGAAAATAGAAGAGGAAGAATTCTAACAGATTTCTAGAGTAACTCCTTCAATTTGTTTAAGCATTCATTTTATGGTGAATTGAATACACTTAAGTACATTATTTATAATCTTTTTTGAATATTTTCTTAGGCAAAAAACGAGCAGAAGATGAAAAAAAACCCTCCCTCCTCCCTTCACCCTCCATCCCTTTATTTTATACAACTTTATACATTTTCTTAGATTCTCAGCAACATTGATAACAGAAAAAATTTATTGGAATATTTTTAATTTTCAGATAAATTTTATTATGCATAGATTTAATTCTAAACTTAATGAAGAACGTGAAAAACAATATTGGGATTCAATTTTCTACCCTAATCGATTTTTAGAACCTTCAGGACTTTTATCTGCTCATTCATCATATTTACTAAGAACGGGTAGGCCTTTTGAATTTTATAAAATTTTTCGTTCTCCTCGTCACTGTCTGTCAAATTTTAAAAAATATTTGAAAATGGAACGAGTTTTTAGAGATTTACCTCTTTTCATGAGGGATGTTACTACATTTACATTACTTCTATTTTCTACATTCAGACTTTTAATGACAACTAATCGGCTTTTATTTGTCTGTAAAAAAGTTGATTGACTTGAAATTAAAAAACATTTTGTTGATGAATTTTTCATTTTCTTCTTGTCTGAATTCCATTTTTGTTTCCTCAATGATTAAATCTTTTTCGATCTTTTTTTTGCAGACTACATAATTTTTTGGTTAAAAACTTCTCCTTTTTTGGTGATTTGTGAGGAAATTTTATGTTTGTTTATTTGCTTTTTTTGGTCGATTCTTTTTTAATTCTCAATTATTTTTCTCACTTTATCTTTATTCCTCAATATCCCTCACCCCTACACATAACTAATCCTTACTTCACCTTTTTTTACCCCTTAATGACATTTTTTTGTTCAACGTCAACTCTTTCACATTTTATGCAAACACAAGTTGGCGTCTTTTTTCGTTAAAATAAAAAAATATTTTTCATGCGGACTTTCAATTAAGTAACGCCCATTTAAATATTTGGACAGCTGCTAAATCGGGCTTTCTTTTATTCTTTATTAAAATGTTAATTTTTGTTCAATTCTAATCTAGAAACAAATGTTGATTTTTGGATTTTGACATTTTCTTTAAAATTAATGTTTTTTCCTTTTGTTATTGAAAATGTTTACCCTTACTTTTGTACCAATCAAAATAAAGCAGCAAAATTAAAAATCAAAGTGAAAACTACGGATAAATAAAAATATTCTTTTTTATTTTGACATCATCAAAAATATTTTGAGTAAACTTTAAAAAATATCTATTATCTACTCTTCAAAATTAATTGAAAATTTATTAAAATTTATTGCACTAAAAATACAGAGTAATTTGGCATTAGATATTTCCATACTTTTGCATTTAACTTTAAACACCGTAAATACTAAAATAATGCCCCTCTCTCAAATAATTACCCCCTCCCTTTTAATTACCCCCTCCAGCGAGAGGTTGAAACAATAATTACCCTGGGTAATTATTTTAGAAAATACGGTAAATGAAATGATATATCATGTATGTATTCGATTATTGTTGAAATAAACATCAAATATATTTGAGCCTATACTTTAAAGACTTATCGTCTGTTAGAATGCCAAATAAACGGAAAAATTAGCAATCTTTATATTGATCGAAGTTTACTTTTTTTCCTCTTAATCTTCGGAATTACCCAATATTCTCTATCTATATTAAAGTGAGAGTTGGAATGGTCTTGAAAATTAGAATGAAGAAATCTACTGAATTTGAAGATTGAGGATTTGTAATAATTTTAGTTATCCAAAGCAAAAATTAGTTTTAAATGTTTGCATTTTGTTTATTTATAATCTTTCAATACCAAAATTAAAAGCTAAAAAAAATAATTTTAAAAAGTTTAATAATTACTAGACCTCTTAAATTTAAATCTTTTAGCACAATTTAAATTATGTCAAAAATAATTTTTTAATTCAGTTAAATAATTCAAAATATTCTTTTGAGAATAAACATAAACCTTAAAATAATTTTAAATAAAAAATTGGAAATAATTTTGTTTATTTTTAAATATTCTGAAAATTTTTTGGTACTTATCGGTTATCTCCCCACACATTATTTTCCTTTTATTTCCCCCTCTCCTGACTTCCTTAAGTTACAAAAATTTCACATTTTCTTTCCGTTTTTCCCCTCTTCTTCTTTTCAATAATTACAAAAATGCAACATTTTTCCCATATTTTTCCCCCTTCTCCTTCTTCCCAAAAGTTACAAAATGTCACAGCCTTTAATATGTCACACCTTTTAGCAAGTATATAAGTCCTGGTACTTGTATTTTCAAATGGATTTTAAAGAAAATAACACGTTTTTGGCCCCCTAAATAATGTTCTTAAATTACATTTTCTCTTTTTTAAAACAAATTTATTAATTACAATTATTTGCCTGTGACGTTTTTGTAACTTTTGGGAAGGAGAAGAGGGAAAAAAGGGAAAGAAAATGTGGCATTTTTGTAACTTATGGGAAGAAAGAGAAGGGGAAATAAAAGGAAAATGTGTGGGGAGATAAACGATAAGTACCAAATTTTTATATTTTTTATAAAAGTTTTCTTTTCTTCCCGAGAATTTGATTTATTATAAGGGGTTTATTTAAAGAAAATAATATATAGTTGATGGAATTTTGTAAGTTAAATTTGTAAGTCAATAAGTAGTTAAGTAAGTAGTTTAAGAACCCCCCCCCCCTTCTCATTTTTTCTTTTTAAATTAAAATCTGTGATGAAAATAATTTTTATAATAATTTTTATGAAAAATAAATTATTAGATTAAGAAAAAAGATAAAAATAAAAAAAAGTTTATTTAAGAGAAACTTCTTCAATTAAATTCTTTTTTTATTTAAATGTTAATTATTTTCTAACAAATAAAATTTAAATCAGAATTAATTAATTTCAGAATAAAAAGTGGTGTATTTTACATATTTTCTTCTGTCATTTCATTTCCAGAATTTTAATCAGAATATTTTTAAAAAATAAAATACAGAATTCTGATTTTTATTTAATCAATTTCTCTTATCTTCTTCCTAACCCTTTTCCAATTAAAATGTCAAAATTGTAAAATAATTATCGGGTGGTAGTAAAGTAGGGATGGCTGGAAGAAGAAACAAAAATAGGGAGAAAATTATTTTTATATATTGATTTTTTGCATATTTTCCTTTTTTTGATTCCCTCATTTATTTTCTCTTTTTTCCACAAAATGCCGCCGCTACTTTTACTTAAAAAAATAAATGTAGGTTTCTATTTTATTTTAATTCTTAGCCTTTATAAATTTTTGTATTTTATTTTCTTTTTTGTTCATTTTTTTGTTGGCATCTAAATAAAGTAAGTAGCTTTTAAAAATGAAACAAAACAAAAAAAAACAAAATTGTGTAATGCTCTTGAGTAAAACACAAAAAAACTTTTTTGTAAAAATAAATAAAAAAATTTTTTTTCATTTAAAATTAATTAAAATAATATTTAAAAAGTATTTATGTAGAAAATTAACAAAATATTTTCATGTAGTGACAATATTTTTAGAACCACTAACGTTGTTAAATTTCAAAATCTTTTTAACAAAATTGCAAATTTACTATATTTTAAAATAATTTTAAATTTTTTAATTTATAACAAAAAGCTACATATTTTTTCTTTTTTTTTACTATTTAATAATTATAAAAATGTTGCAAGGCAAAACGCCTTAAGTATTTTATTAATTCTATTTTGCATTAAATTTAAAATTTTTTGTTTATTTTTAAAAAATATTTATTTATTTTTGTTTTTGTAATTTCTAATCCCTTCTGAGAAAATCCTTCTTCTCTTCCCCTCCTCTTTTTTTTAAATTAAATATTTCTCAATAAATTAAATCATTTAAAATTTATATTTATTCTTTAAATATTTATTCTTAATTTAAAAGATTTTTTATTTTAAAATTTTTGTAATTTTTTTAAATTTTTTATTGATCTTTTATTGTTTGTTTTTATTCATTTCTTCCAACATCTGTTGTCCTTTACTAGTACGAGAATATTTGGATTACTTTAGAATATAAATTAAAAATATATTTTGGGTAAAATTAATTTAAAAAATTAATGTTCTTTTTAATTAAATTAAAATATTTAAATAAATCAATTAATTAATTAACACATTCATTTATTTATTTTTACACATTCTCTCTTTTATTTTTCCCCCCAGTTTCTAGTTAATTAAGAAGATTATCGATATATGTATATTAATCATTCTTTCCATTTTTTTAATAAATAAATAATTTTTATTTATTTCTATTTAAATCAAAAAATTAATTTTTTTATAATTAATTCCAACTATTTTTAAAAAATAAATACTAAATTATGCAAATGTATCAGATTAAAATTATAAAAGAATGCCGCAATCTTTTAATAAAAAAAAGAAAATTCAAAACAATTCTTTTCAGTAAAAAGCATTCTTTTATTTACAATTAAAGTTTATTTAAATTATTTTTGATCTTTTTCTCCTTAACCCATTGTTGTCAAAACTTTATTTTTATTTTTCAATGAAAAATAGATTTAGAGGTATTTAAAGTATTCTTTTAATTGTGTATTTAAATAATTGTGAAGACCACCAACAAAGTTTTTGTAATTTTTAAATAAAATTGACAGAAAGTAGTGACCTCTTCTTTTAAAAGTTTTGAAGAAAAGAATTCTTTTTTAAAAAGAATTAAATATCTTTAATCTAATAAAAGTTTATTTAAAAATTTCTAAAATACAAAATGGTGGACAAAAGTATTTATAATTTTCATATAAAAAAGGATTTGAGAAAACTTTACCTATTTGGTTATAATTTTGATGAGAAATGCCCATTCTTGTTTTTTTTTCTCAAAAATAAATTTATTTTTAAAATTAAATTAATTGTCAATATATTTTTATAACAATTTTTTCTTTTATTAATTACACTCAACAACACCTGTTTATCTAATTTAATTCTCATTTTTCTTAGCACAAAATTGCAACAAATAAAATATAACCCTAATTTATTAATTTTTTAACCAAAATTTGTTTTTAATTTTTTTCAATAATTCAACCAAAAATAATAGACAGGGACTGATCCAAATATTTTTAATTTTTTTCCACTCCAATTAAAAATTTTATTTTGGAAAGAGAAAAAGTTGCGAATAAATTATAGTAATTATTTTTGACGATGAAATTTTGTTGATTCTTTAATGTTTACATTAGTATGTGAAGTAATAATTATTTTACGAAAAATAAAATAATTTTTGGATAAAAATATTATTTTTTCTAAAAAGTATCATTGCTGCTCTTGGCAGGCAAAAGTATCATGGCAAACATACCTAATTAAAAAAAGAATTACCTCATTTCTAAAAGTTTCCTTAAATCCTCGTTCTTTTTAAATCATTTTTCTATATGTTTTTTTTACTTTTTTATAAATTTAATTTATTCATAATAGAATTTATTTTTTTTTATTTTTCAGCCAAAATATTTCCCATTAATCACAACGAAGGTGAGGAAAGGGGAAATAAATTTATGTCTTCATTGCATCACAAAGAGACTGTCTCGAATACATCTATCAAGATTTGCAATGATGGCAAAGAAAATGGCAACAACAACAACGACTTAAAAACAGCAGATGTTAAAGAAGAATTGGCAACAACAACTGGCATTTTTAATAAAAATGGAGAGAAAAAGACTGAAGAAAAATTGATAAAAAGTAACAAAAATATTCAACAACCTTCTACAAGTGGGAAGAATTTTGTTGAAGAGGAAGACGATTGTTTAATTGTTTTTGAAGCTTTAAACAATACAACAAAATGTTCTTCTAAAAAGGAAAATGAATTTAATAGTAAAAGACAAATAAAAAATGAAGAAATAACTGGAGATTATTTAAAGAAAATATTAAAGGAAGAGGAAAAGGAAGAAATGAATGAAGAGAGTGGCGAAGATTTGTGTTCACTTGAATGTATAGATGAAGAGGATTCTAATGAAGATTTTGATTTGAGAGATATGGATTTAAGAGTGGAAGTGGGGGAAAATGATTTGGAAGATAGTCAAAATATTTCTAATAATGAAGAAAAGAAGGAAGAAGAAGAAGAAGAGAGGGGTAAGATGGTAAAAGAAGAGAAACAAGAAGTTAATGAAGAGAGAAAAAACCAGGAGAATGAGGATGATGAAATGAATGATAAAAGGAGCCAGGAAGGAAGCAGAGAAGAGGAAAGATTGATTGATGAAGAAATAGAAGAGGATGGGGAAGAGAAAATCGAAGATGAGAAAATGGATGAGGAAGAAAAGAATTCTAGTGAAGATTTTGATATGAGGGATGTTTATTTTAAAGTGGAAGTTGGGGAAAATGATTGGGAAAATAGTCTGAATGATGAGGAAGAAAAAGAGGAGAAGGAGAAGAAAGAAAGTTATGGGGAAGTAAATGAGGAAATGGATGAAAGAGAGGCTGATGAAGGAGGCGATGAAGAAGAAACGGAGGAAGATGAAGAGACAAATAATCAAATCGGAGAAGAAGGAGGAAGAGATGATGAAATAGTGACTAAGGAAGTAGAAGAGGAAGAAGAAATAAAAGAAGATGAGGAAATGGATGAAGAAGAAACGGAGGAGAATGGAGAAAGTGTTGATGCAGTAATTGAAGGAGAAAAGGCGGAAGAAGAGAATGATGAAGGAAGGAATGAAGAAGTGAAGGAAGAAGGAAAAAACGATGATGTAGAGAATAAAGAAGAAGAAATAGAGGAAGAATTGAGTAAGGACGAAGAAGAAATTGCTGAAGAAGAAAAGGATTTTGCCAGCAATGAATTAAAAGAGAAGGAAGAGAATCCTTTTACGACCAGCGGGAATTTTGAGGAAAAAGGAAAAAGACAAGAGGAGGATCGGGTCAAGGATGGATGTCTTAGAGTTATCTTAAAAGGAAATTCTGATTCAAAGGAGAAAGAAGAAAAATATAGAAGGATTTTAGAAGAAATAAGAAGCAAAAAGCAACGGGAAAAAGACGAGAATAACAGAAAAATGGCTTTAAATGAAGGAAAGGAATTGCCAAAGGATAGTCAAACGATATCCAAGAATAAACATTTAACTTCAATGGATGTTCAAAAAATGTCGGGAGATATTAATAGAATGAATGACTTTACTCAGAGAAAATTTGAAGATGGACAAAAAGTTTTTGAAGATAATATTTCATCAACCTCTAATGACAGTCTAATAACATCTGAAACTATCCAATCAACTAGCAATCAACAACTATCAACTCCAAGACATGTCCGAGCATCATCAGTTGATGTCTCTTCACCTTCCAAGAATATCCAAACAAACTCTAAACATGAACGAAAATTATCTAACGAGATTCCTTCAACAACCTCCACAAATATCCAAAAATCTAAAAACTTCAAAAAACCTCGAATTGACAACAATTTAAATGAGACTTCAACAGAAACTCCTCTACAACGAAACAAAATTAAATTTATTCCATTAGGAGATATAATTGTTAAAGACCGCCGTTTGGAAAAAGTTGATTATTGCATAAAAGCTATTAATTGTGCAAAAGAAGGGGTTTTATTACCAAAATTTAAAATTAATAATTTAATTAATAATTCTGATAAAAAAGAAGAAAATAATGAAAAAGAAGAGGAGGAAGAAATTAAAAATTCTGATAATAATAATTATGATGATGAATCTACACCTATGGAAATTGAAGAAGTTGGACAATCATCTAATGAAGGCAAGTTTTTTAAATTAATGAAGGGGGAAGGAAAGGGAAAAAACTTTTTTCAATAAATAAATATATCCAAAAAATTAAAGTTCTGTGAGATCATTATCACCCCCTTCTTCTTTCTCTTTTCATTACTACAAATGATTGGGGGAAAATTTGTGTAAAATATTGTCAGTCATTTTTTAATAAATTGTTTTTTTTTTAAAATGTCTGTTTGATCAGTAATTTTTTAAAATTATTCTGAAAGTGTAAATTGTTTTTTGATATTTTTTTTACTAAAATTAATTTAGTTAAAATATTTTTAAATTATTCTAAAAAACTAAAATATTTTAATTGACTGAAAGGAGTTATTTAAATATTTAAATGCTTTTAAATAACGATAAAAAATTATTTTTGATTATTAAGTGATTGACATACTAAATATTCTTTAAATTTATTTTTGAAAGAGAAATAATACATTTAGTAATTTAATATTTATTTTTCTTCTCTTTTTAATTTTTAAATATTTTTTACTAACAATAAGGATAGTATATGCAATAGGTAGATAGAGTTCAGCCAATAGTTAGATAAAAGTTTCTGCGATACAGGTAGATAAGAGTTCTGGCACTGGACCACAAATCGAAAAAAGAAGCGGTATCCCGCAAAATCCCGTCGGGATCCCGTGCCGCGCCGGCCACTACTTTTGATGTGTGTGCCAACAGGCTTTAATTAAATTATGAGTTAAATTTGGTGGAAGATAGAGCGAAAAGGTCAAAAATAGGGCAGATGCTTTATAAATAAGGTAAAACGACCACCCTGGGCGGAGCTAAACTTTTTTTTGTCATGCATAGGAAGATGAAATTAAATTTTAGTATTGTTATTAAAGTTTCATAAAATTGTGAGATATCCAATAAAAAAAATTATTTTAATGTTAAATTAAAAATTTTAAAAATTATTGTAAGTAAATTGTGCAAGAGTGTGTGGTGTTCAGTTGAAACTTTTTATGTGATGAGATTCTACTAATAAGAATTATTTTCAAGATTAGATTAAGGGGCCTTTTTCTCAAAGAATTATGGTGTTAATTTTTGTTTTGGAAGTTTCTTTATTTTCAAAATAAATTTTTTGGCGAAAAGTTTTGGCATTTTATGAAAAATGAGAAAAATAGAGAAACATTGTTTAAAAAGAAAGATTATAGATAAAAACATTCCGCAAGAGTGAGTATTTTTATTTTTTGCAGAATTTGTTAAATATGTATGAGTAGAAAAAAGCTAGCTAACATAAGAAATATGTACATCCTAGAAATAGCTAACATAAACGTTTACTTTTTTTTTGTTTTATTGATTATTCCCTTAAACCTGCAAAAATTTTTATTTTCTCACATACATAATTGTTAAGATATTATTAGCTCTTTAGTCTTAAATTATTTTAGGAAGGTTAACAGATTATAATACAAATTAAAAGTTCACCGAGTGGCGTTTCTTGTAAAAGACTATATAAAAAGTATTTTGTTAGACTACATAAAATATGTAAATGATTTTCATTTCACTTACGTTTCCCCCTATCTTTTTGTTGATTACTGTACTTGTTTTAAAAAAAAAGGCTTTTTTAATTTTTTTGAACGTTTTATGTATGTATCTTGTTCATTATCGAATAATTCAATCTATTTTTTAATCACAAATTAAATTTAGATATATTTTTTTAAAAATTATTTTCTTTGATATTTAAAAATGAATAATAGACATTTTTTGCCACCGCAAAATAATTATCGTAAGTTTTGGAAGCTCTTAAAATTAGTTTTTAAATCCTAAAATTTTTAATTTTGTTTGTGAGAAATTGAAAAAATCATTCAATTTTTGAAATTAAAAATTTCTAATTAAAATTTTTCATTTTAGGATTTATTCCTACAACAAACTTTCCGCAATTTGAGCGAGAACATTGGAGTGTTAGAAATGTTTGGTTTCATCCACCACCTTATCCACCGTCATTAGCGCATATTATACCTGGTTATCAACCATTTGCTGAGGACACTTTTGCTTCGAACCGAAATAATTTTGCTTATAGAAGTTTTGATTCTCACCCGTCAGGAGGTATTTTAATTTAAATTTTATTTTTGATAGTAAGCTCTTTTGTAAGACATTTAGTTTAAACTCGTCTTTTTGCTAGTCAAGTATTCATTTTTGCAAATAAAATGATTTTAATGTTTGAGCTCATGTTTTTCGTAAAAACTGATTTTAATTAGTTGACATGATTTGTCTAAGTGCTCTTACCCATAAATATTTAATAATAAGCTGGGATAATTTTGTGTAAGATTAATTTATTTATTCCGTTTATATTTCGCTAAAATGGTTAAAATATTTTTTATATAATTTGTTTTTTACTTTCAGATATTGCTGGAAATCGCGCGAATGTTGGAACTAGTTCTTCTGTTGCTACAAAGGTATATTTTAATTATATTTTTGTTGGATATTTTAGTAGGCCACCCTTGAAGACCTATACCCTTTGGGTGCCAATAAAATATGCTTTTGATAAAAATGATTTAGACATTCAGGGGTTTAGGCCTACATGTTCGAGAGTAGGATATTCACAAGGGAAGGTTGTGAGGTGTCCGAGCTAAAAACGGTCGAGACCGGGCTCATTCGACTACACCACAGCACCAACAAAATTAATGCACAATGTATCTAAAGTTTATATTTGAAGGGGGAAAATAATGCCAAATTTTGGGACTTTGGAGGTCCATATCTTGGCCAAATCAAAAAACGGGCAAAAACGGCAAAAAATCCTTGCTAGAAAGGGCACATTCTCTATCGAATGAGCCCGGTCTCGACCGTTTTTAGCTCGGACACCTCACAACCTTCCCTTGTCAGGATTTTCAGGGTTGACACCTATTTCAGAATTTTCTACCCGTGCAGCCAAAACTTTAATTTATTTTTTTAGTTAACTCAAACAGAATTGTCTTATCCGAAAGATGAAATTCTTGAGAATAATTTAAAGAGCAAAACAGAAGAAATAACAACTCTACGTTTGCAACTTTCAAAAAAAGATGAAGAATTAAATCATTTAAATTCATTAGAAACTAGCACCAAAAATTTAAAAGATAGATTGGAGTCAAAAATTAAATTATTAGAGGAATATAAAAATCATAGGGCTGAAGATGGTGAAAGGATTAAAATATTGGAGAAAGAAGTTGAAGAATTAAAGAAGCAAAATTATTTGCTTGAATTGGAAAAGAAGAATAATAATTCAAAAAAGGAGGCAAAATCTCCAGCTTTAATTAAAGCTGTAAGTTTCTAAAATTTATTTTTTTTTAAATTTTTTAAAATATTTTTAGGAAGATGAAATTAGACAATTAAAAAAAGACATTTCTGAGCAACGTAGAAAAACTGAAAATGTTAAGGATCAATTAAGAAAAAGTGACGAAAATTGTAAAAAGTTAAATGCTGATTTAAAACACCAAAAGGATCGTTATGATGAATGGAGGAAGCAAACAATAGATAATCATAAGAAGGAAATTAACGAAGAAATTAGTAAAATTAGTGCACAACATAAAAATGAAATTGAAAGGATGTCTGAAAGTTTTTCTGTGAAACAAAGGAATTCAAATGCTGATCTGAAATCTCAACTTCAACTTAAGGTATTTATATTTTTTAAGAAATATTTTGTCCATTTTTATTAATGCTTTGTTGTTTTTCGTCTTCGACAAAATATTCGTTTTCATAAAATTAATTTTCCTTATATTTTATCGATAATATAACAAAAAATGTTAAAAATTTTTGTTTAAATGGAAAATCCAATAATCCATACTAACTTGTATTTTGAAGTGTTGGAAACGAATATTTTCGCCGAAGGCTAAGGTACGTGGCTCCTTTGTTGAGCACTTTTAGCAAATTAGTTAATAGCTAGTCGTTTTGTTTTAATTTTAGTAATAAATTTAAAATCTTTTCTTTTAGGAATTTGAAATTGAACGGTTGAAGGCTGAAAATTCAGAGGAACGTAAAATGTTTGATGTCGAGAAGCAAAAGGTTTTGGATAATTATAAGAGGTTGGAAGAGAATTGGAGAAGGACTAATTCGGAAAACCTTCAATTACAACAAATAAATAATAGCAATTTTGAAGAGTGGAGAAGAACGGAATTAGCTCGACACAGAAATGGATTTAATATGGAAATTATTCGAATTAAAGAGGAATTCAAAAGGGAGATGGATTTGAAGAATGAAAAATTAAATCAGAGTTTAGAGAATGAAAGGCAGACTGATAAAAAATATTCAGAGTTGTTAGAGGCTACAGAAGAATTGAAGAAAAATATTTTTGGAAATATAGAAGAAATACATCAACAAAAACCGGGATCCAGTAATCAAATCATTCGAGAAGATCCATCAGAAATTAAAGAAAAATTTGAGAAGGAATATTTGAAAATGAAAAATTCTTTGCGCGACATTTGTGAAGAGGTTTAAATTTTAAAAATTGAAAATTTTTTTTTGAATAGCTGTTTAATATACCTAATTATTTAATTGAGAGACAAAAAATTTGGGTTTTTTATTATTTTGAAAATTGTAATTCTTTTAGATTTCAAGTCCAAATTGTGAATAAATAAAAAAATATTATTTTTAATTAATTTTATTCAATTTCTAGCAACATCGAATTAAACTCAAAAAAGAGCAATTAGATTCAATGATTTTAAGGCAACAATGTGATAATTGTACTGCTTTAAAATTCGGTATAGATTTTTTAAATTTTTATTTTATATTTAATCTTGTTTTTAGCTTTTACTCAAATGAATCAAAAAGTTGAAAATTGTTTGAAAAGTGGATGTGAAATTTGTAGTGGGAATCGTTCATCAGATTCTTTAGATTCTCAATCTTCTATCAATTCTTCAAATAATCAACCTTCTCCAATAACACCTCCAAGAAATAAAAATGTTAATTTACGTGAAAATCGAAAAAGGTTTTTTTCATTAATTGTTAAATTTCTATTTTGTTAAGTAAATAATAATTGCGGCTTGTCCTAAGCTTTAAGACTGTTTAAAATTTATAGGGCTAATCAAAAATCTTATAGGAAAACTATTTTTATTTAAGTTTTTCATTATTATATTATTCATTTTCCATATTTTTAGTCTTTATTAGTGTAGACTATGGTATCTAACAAAAAATTTATTGAAAAAAGTTTTGCTTTATAATTTTTATTTATTTTTCAGAAACCAACAAGGTCAATTAAAATCAAATAATCCAATAATTACAACAAATAACGATTCCTTGCAATCTGTTGGTCAAATATCTACAAGTCAAGTTTTTAATAATTCTAATGATACTGGTCGTCAAACAGTGGAGAGTGCTACTTCAAGTTTGGTTTCAATTCCTCCATCAGATCCTCAACAGTTGGAAATTACAACGTTTGTTTTTTAGCTGAATTAAAAAAAATTTATAATTAATTTTAGAGTAATTGAAAATGTTAAAGAAGAAATGGAAGATGTTGGACTTGATGCGCAGCTTGAACTTCAAAATAAAAATCTTGAGAATAATATGCGTTTTATTCGTTCCAAATCTGTAGCTGCTCTGTATTCACCAGCAACACAAACATTTCCAACAATGGTTAACCAAGCAAATATTCAAACAACTTCTCGTTTGGAGGATTTTGTCAATCCACAACCACCTCCATCATATTTACAAGCAAACTCTGATCCTCGATTTAATCAACAATTTAATTCTATTGGGAATACAACTAATCAAGTATTCCCTCATGGACAACAAAATCAGAATTTACAACAATTATCTCATAATACACAGGCAAGTTTTTAATTTACTTATTTTTGTCACATTTGTTTGGATTTTTCCGACTATTTCTAATTTATTTATTTTTAAGTTAATTTGTTCTTCTTCTGAACAACATCAGCAACAACGTCAATTAATATATCAACAGCCAATAATTCAACAACAACAACAAAGTCAAATTGCTTCAAATATTTCTTATGTTCCATCTCTTCCTTTACTTAATAATCAACAAATATTACAACAAAACAACCATCCACAATTTCAAAACAGACCACCACCTCATAATCAACAAAATATTCAAAATTACTTAAATCAAAACGTTAGTGGATTTCCTTTAAATTCTGCTATGCAACAATTATTTCAGCAACAGATAAATTCGCAGCAACAACAAGTCCGTTTTCCACAGCAAACATTCAATCCACCTCAAAATCCAGCAAGACAATCAAGGCGACCTACTGATCCGAGATTTCAAAGTTCAGATATGTATGCTTATACCATATTTCAACAACAACAACCTCAGGTAAACAATCCACAACAAGTGCTTCAACAATCTTCAACGGGGAAAAGTAAATCAAAAAGGAGGAAATAAATATTTAATTTATATAAGTGTTCATTTATCATTATATCCCAGCTTTGCAATTATCTTTACTTAAAAAAGTATTCTTTCATTTTTGACTTTAAGTTATATGTTTATCTCTTTTTAAATTATTTTATATACAAAAACAAAAAAAAGACATTGATTTATTTTATTGGGATTAGACTTTGCCAAATTAATTTTACTTTATATTGGGTTTGTCTAAAAATAATTAAATCTCAAATTTGGCCTAATCCCTACAAATATTGTTGTTTTTATGATAATTTTGTTTTAATAAATTTATTTTTTGTGTTTATTGATAATATGGTAATATTTAGTATGCAAAAATTTGAGTTTCCCCAAGTAAGTAGATAGTGATGACATTTTCTAGGAACCTCTCCATCATTTTATTATAATCTTTTAGAATATTTTTAAAGTTTTCTTTTATCAATTTCATTAATTTTAAAATATTTATATTTTTAATTTTCCTACTTATAATGACTTGAAACTCTTTATAGTTTATTATTGTTTTAGCTGTCAAACTAATGAAGAGCGCGAGTAAGAAAAGAATAAAGAAAGAACACGTTTTTGGTCATAAGAGACAAGTTTTTGATTTTGAGCTGAGCGGAACTAAAATTATATATTTTATAATAAACATAGCCACGAATAAAATAAAAAGCAAAGACTGATGTTTTTTGATAAAGCAAATAATGAGCAAAGTAATAAAATTTTGTGGGTGGATGCTTAGATGTTAAGTGTGAATTAAAATTGTTTAAATGAATTGATATTTTAATGGTTATTGATAAATTAGTGGAATGTTGTTGAACATTTCCTGGAAAGGAGAGTTTGATTTAGGTATTTAAATATTCTTCTCATATATGTAGGTAGAATTGCCAGCTTCTGAAGTAGTCCAATTGTATAAGAGTTTTCAGCAATCTTCGTTTATTCATTCTTTTGTTTGATTTTAAACTTTCATTTAAATTAATTTTAATATTTTTATTTTCTCTCTTTTTCTGTCTTTAAAATATACAACAAACAAACATTCCTTAACTTGGGCGTTATATTTAGGAAAGAAAAGGTTTTGGTAGATTTTGCGATTATACTTGCTTAACTTGATTGACTGGTTGCGCTAGAAAGAAGACGCGATTTTACTCTAAAACTATTCTTTCTTATCAGCATTACATCAAAAAGATTTAAAAAAGAGAACAAAAACAAAACCTGCAAGCTCTAAATTAATAACATAAATAAGCTTGGCTATAAATAAAGGAAGAAAATAAGGACTTCCTTTTTCGTTGCAAACGTGCAAAAAACTATTAAAATAAAAATAAGCTAAAAATGTCTATATTTGTTTTTAACGAAGTTTTCAATTTGTTTCGGGGTGGGATGGCTGGGAGTTAGGTTTGAGTAGGGAGGGGGGGGGGTATTTAAAATTTTTTAAAAAATCCCTGTTAGGGTCACCTTTTTTCGCGATTCTCTATCATTAATGTTTAACTACAAATTCTCCAATACCTCTTACTAAATATTTCAACAAAACCTTTAATTTTCTTTCTTATTATTCAAAAGATCTATACGATAAACAAATAAATATTCAAGTTTGTTCTCATATTATTACAATCTTTGCTTAAAATCTATCTTTTACTTATTTTAGTTTCCCCTCTACATATTTACATTTCTTCAAATTTTCTATCGGCATTTCCGCGCTCATTCTTTTATTTATTTTTGATGCACAAGTCTGCGTCTGGTCACAACAATCTTTTTCTAGTTTTTAATCTATTAGATCATTTTCTTAATGATCAATATTTTAGAGTCTGTCATTTTTTCTTTATCAAATCTGATATAGGTTTTGAATGTTTTTTTGATTTGACGACACCCATTAGCATTTGAGTTTTTAAAACAAATCAGTAAATTTTCTTCTGTCTCCATACCTAAAAGTTAAGGAATATCTCTCAAATAAGTATTTAATAACTTTGGGGGTATTACTCTGAATGGTGATATTTAGGAATCAACCCAATCTTCATCTATCAGAATTTTCGCCACGCCATCAAATATTTTCTCTTAAGAATAATGGAGGAAAATAATAATAATAAAAAGAAGAAGAGAGAGAAGTTTTGTCAGTTTAGCACCACAATTCATTCAAACAATTTTCAAGTATATAGTAGAAGAAAATCGTCAAACACCTAAATAGGTAAGCAAAAGCCAAAATCACTACAAAATAGCTTTATTCTTGTGTTGCTTGCTCTCATTTTTGTTTGTTGGCGTTTTATTCCCCCTATCTTTTTTCTTATAAATTTATGTATTTTCTCGATTTTTTAGTAAATGCCCATACAATAATATATTCTTTTCTAAAGTTTTTAATATACTAAAGCGAGAATGTTTAATACAAAATATTTATTTATTCTATTAAATTCTTTATATGTATTAGATTCTGATATTTATTGTCATAAAAAGCTTTAAATTAAATACAAAATAATAGAAAACTTTAAGAAGTTTTCCTAGTTTTTCTCTCGTAACTTTTTGGATTTTTAGAACGGAGAAGTCTCTCTTCGTTAGCTTCGTGTTGTTCTTACGAATGCTCATTCTATCATTGATACAGCTATCACAATTATTACTAGATAACTTTTTAAGAAATTCTGTCCACTAAAAAGATTTTTAAACTTTATTATGTTAGACTTTTTATCAAAATTATGGGTATTTGACGAATTGGCAAAGAGACAAAACGAAAATTTGGAGAAAACTTGGTTTGAAGTTGATTTTTCAAAGAATTCTCACAAATAAATCCTTTTTTCTTTCAAATCTATGAGAGAAACCAAAATATTTTGTTGACCTACTTTTGCACTTTAGACTAGACTTAAATATGTATTTCTATAAAAAATCTTGATTTTGTTAGTTTGCTCTCTTTAGTATTTAAACCCAAAATATATTCTCATTCCTTTCGTTGCTAAAGTGAATTTTGCTTTTTATTTTGATAAAGAAATTGTATGTTTAATTGAGATTTTAGATAAAATAATAGGAATCATTTGTATATGTACTTTCTTAAATTTATATGTACATATAGTTGAAATACCTTAAGGAAATGACCGATAGGCAACAGTAAAACGGAATATGCCTTTAAATATACTTACACCACTTGCACTTGATTTAACATTATTTAATTCTTAGGAGTCCATTTATAGTTTAAAATATTCTTTCATTTAATTTTCAGAATTTTTAAAATAAAATATGGTTTCGATAATGCGACCTGAACAAACTTTACGGCTTATTCAACTTTATCATTCACATTATCCAGAAATTGCTCGTAATAACCAAGATGCTGATGGACGGAATCAAAAATTACAAATGTGAGAAGAATTTTTTGATGAAAATTTTTTATATTTAAATATTTTTTAGGTGGGCAAAAATAACAGAAGAATTAAATATTCAATTTGATACTTTATTTACTGTTGAACAATATAAAAAGAAAGTGCAGAATGTTCAGTGTACTTCAAGGCAAAAATTATTTAGCGGGAAAAGGTAGAAATCTTATTTTTTCTTATAATTAAACACTGAGTTTTTCTAAAAAAGTTAACAAGAATTAAATGCATCCATCACCATAAAAAATTTTTAAAATTTTAAATGGATAGTTTAATATTTAACAATAAATTTGAGCACTCAAATACATATATCTAAATTTAAACTAGCCATACTTCACTTTTTCAGTAATTCAAACAATTTCCTCTTTTTCAGAAATTTGGGAGAAGCAGAAGTTGAATATTTACGTTTATTTGAATCTGATAAAATTAACGAAGAAACACTCTATCTTAGAGCTAAAGGCCGTGTTGGGCCATTAAATAATGATAATATTAAATGTTTGTCTCTTCCGCCTGGGGAATTTGATTCAATAATTCAAACACCCAGTCGGGAATTGAGTGAGGGATTGGATTCGAATGATGGGGGGTCTTTTGATGGAATTAATAATGATTTGAGAATTAGGTAAAAGTTGGGAATTAAAAAAATAATTGGAATTAAATTAAAGATTGTATGAATCAAGAAAGTTGTTGAAAGGATGGAATGAAGAAATGACAACATTAAATAAACAACAAGAAAAGGAAACAACAACAATTATGGTAAGGGATGAAATTAATAAAAATAATTCTGAAAATAATAATAATTTAATAAAAACAACAAATAATCAACAAACAGACTCTTCTGCTCAACAGTTTCTTCTTGCTTTGGTTAGAAAAAAATATTTTGAGACGTAAAAAAGATCTCGGAAATTCTTTTAAAAAATAGGATTTAAGTTAAAATTTTGATTGGAATATCCCTCGTTTTTAGATTAAAAAGAAATTAATTCTCTTTTATGTTTACGGAAATAGTAATAATCAAGTAATGCTAAAATTTTAGATTGAAAATTCAGTTAGAAAAAAAATTTCTTTGACATTTTTAAGGCTGATTCTGAAATTAATCAAAATAGTAGATTTAATTATAATTATTTTATTAAAATTTAATTATTTAAAAAAACAGTTAAATGCTACTTTGGATAATGTGGGAAATGATAGTCATTCAAATAATAATTTAATTGAGGAATCTTCAATTGATAAATTAGCTAATTTGGATAATTTAAAAAAGAAAAGAAAAAATTTAAATCAAAAAGAAGGGATAACACTTTCTCCAAGCAAAAGAAGTCGAAAATTGGAAAAACCGATTAGAACTTTGGAAGAAAATATTGAACAAACGGGAATTTTGATGGTAAATATGGGAAGGAAATTTAAATAAAAATTGGTTAAAATAAAAGTTTTTTTTGGAATTTTAATTGGGAAAAATTAAATTAATTAATTCCTTTACTCAATTAATCTAAATAATTTATATATATTTATCAAAAAATATTTCTTTTTTTAATTTTTTAAATTAAAAAAAGAAATTTTTAGGAAGACGAAGGAATTACAAAAAATAATTTATTAAATAAAAATCTCCATCCACCACCAACAACCAACAATCAATTATTTAATAATCAACAAAAACAAGAAGAAGAACAAAAGCCAAATACTTCAACAAATATTCAATTAAATAATTTACAATTTGAACAAATTTGTGGAAAAATTGACAAAACAAATTTTTTGTTAAATAAAATTATTGAATTAATTAATGAACGTTTACCTAAAAATAATAATGAAGGAATTTAAGGAAATGAAGAAGAATTTTATTTTAATTTTAAACATTTATTTTATGTTGTACAAAAAGAATAGAGAATTTTAATTAATTAATTACAAGTTTTCTAAAATATATGTTGGAAGGAATTGGGAGAACTTTTTTGAAGGTTTTCTCCTTAAAAAGTTGAAAATAAAAAAAACTTTGAGGGTACTATTATTTAAAAAAAACTTGTAATTCTTGTTTGATTTAAAGTCTATTACAGTTATTTTGATTTTACAATTTTTTGTTTGTTTGCTCATAATAAATCTTGCCAATAAATATATTTACCTCTAAATTAAAGAATAAATAAATTTTAATTTTTGTCTCTTATTAAATAACCACAAAATAACTCTAGCTCTAAATATTAATTAAAATTAATTAAAAAATACTTTTCAACTAAAATTATTTTTATTTTTGAAAGAATTCTTTATCTTTAAATATAAAAGAAGAGAGAAAGAGAGATTAGAATTAAATTACATAAATTTTTTTAACAAAAAATAAAAATCTTTTGTTAAAAAAATAACAGAAAAAAAATAATCTAAAAATATATTTATTAAAAGAAAAGTTTATTTTGATGTTTCTTTATTTAAAAATGTTTACTTTTAAGAAATTTGAGAGGATTTAGTAGGTAATTTTTATTAAATTTAATAAATAAATGGTTATATATTTACGTGTATTTTTTGTGAATTTAAAATAAAATACTTTTTTTTTAAAAACATTATTTAGAGTTGTTGAGACTTTTAAAACTTTTCTTTTTAATTCTCCAAAAAATTTCCCTTTTAATTATTTACCTAATTATTTGTGTATTTATTTCCGGTCCTCTTATTTAATTAACTCTTCCACTTTACCCCCAATAAAAATATTGCCCACTTAAGTTGATAATCCGTCAATTACTTTTGTATATATATTTAATTCTGATTTTATTTGATTTATTTCTGGAAAAGAAAAATATAAACTTTATTTTATTTTGACTGTTTCTACAAAAATATTTAATAATTATGAGTATACCTCTCTAACTTGAAAAATCTTGTTGGTATCTCGGAGAATCATTGGAAGACATAAAAAATTATTAAAAAGTTTGGATCACTAAAAAACTTGTGGAGAATATGAATTTACTAGAATTAAGCTCAGATTCAATTTTTTCCCGATTTAATCAACGACCCCCTTCTGGCCGAGCTCTCTATTATTTTCTAAGTTTTAAGTTCTCCGATCCTATAAATATTTTTCAAAAGTTCTAATCATTGTTTATCAAATTTCAATTTAAGGTTTATTTAAAGCTTTAAATATGTCAAAAACAATTAATTATTCTTTTTTATATTTTTATTTAATTTTTGTTCAATTTACTTTAATAAAATGTGAAATAAAGTAAGTTACCCATATTTACTCATTAATTATTTTTTAAATGATTTTTTAAAGTTCAACACAACCAACAACTTCAAATTCAGAAAAAGAATTAGAACAAACCAGTACTACATTAACATCTTTAACAGAAAATAAAGAAAATGATACAAAAGTTCCCCGAGAAGCAACAAATGAATTACCAAATCCTGGGGAAATTGCTGACCCTTCTTTAGTTTTCTTTGAAAAAATTACTCTTTTTTAATTAAAAAATTAGGTCCCCGTTCATCTCGAAAAGCCAGAATATCGTCCAATTGCAGCAAATAATCCAATGCCCGTAGTTACTGAAAATCCAAAAGAAGAATCTACAAGTATATCTACAACAATAATTAATTTAGGGGAAGGTGAAAAAGAAAAAGAAAATAAAATAATTGAAGAAATAATTACTACAACTACAATACCTAGTGAAGGAGAACAAACAGAATTAATAACACTTAAACCTAAAGAAGAAGTTAATAAATTTAAAAATAATTTTTAATTTAAATATTTTTTAGCAAAAAGAAGAAGGAAAAGGAGAAGAAACAACCGAAGAACCAAAATCTGAGAAAAAAGAGGGAGAAGAAAAAGAAGGAGAGGGTGGTGGAGAGAAGAAAGAGGAAGGGGTAAAAAAGGGAGAAGTTAAATTAATTTAAAATTTTAGGAAAACCCCTCTCCAGATACTTCTACTACACCAACAACAGATATAGTAGAAACAACTTTGGAAGAACAAAATAATTTAGACGAAGAAGAATTAATTAAATTAATGACAGAAGCTTTAAAACGTTCAAATTTAGCAATTCAAAATGTTACTTTAATATTACCTGGGGATACAAATCCAACATTATTACAAACTTTTTTACAAACTTTATTAAATAATAATAATTTAGTAAATGATCAACAAAAAAATAATTTAAGTAAAAAATTAATTTCAAATAAATTTAATTATTTATAAAAAAGTGCCTGCCCCTCTTTTCCCTTCAAATCAGTTTTGGCCTCCAGCAGCAAATATACCTCCACCGAATACTGGTAAATTAAAAAAAACTTTATAAGCAGTGCTGGGATGTATCAAAATCCGTTGAAATTTCCAGGCACTGTTTTAGAGATTTTGCTATTAATTACAACAGAGTATTTTACTAAGTATTTTACACTCATAGTGTTAAAAAAGAAAATATTTAAAATTAACCTTAAAATTTACCTAAAAATAAATTAAAATAAACTTTTTAAGAAATAAGCTTTTATTTCAAGTTTATACTTCATCATTTAATATTCCCCAACAACGCCCAACACGTCCTTTTTATTTAATTAAAGTTGAACAATTAAATGATTGGATTAAAGTTTACTTTATTTAATTTAAAAAAATTTATTTATTTTTCCTAGTCTGGTAAAAATATAAAAATTTTGGATGCAAGTTATGACCCAGAACCTTTACCTATTGATCATATTAAATTTTATTCTGATTATTATGCAAAATGGGATAAACTTTTGTTGGAAAAGGTTTTTGAAATTGAAAATTAAAAAAATTAAAAATATTTAAGAGAAATCTTCAATTTGAACGTTCACATTTAAAAGGGGCAATTCCTTTTAATTTAAATATAGCAACTTATCCAAGTTGGTAAGTTGTGATGATATTTAGTGAAATATTTAAATAATTAATTATTTAAAAGGAATGAAAGACAATCTTTATATTCCCCCCAACTTTTCCAACAATATATTCAACGTTTGGGAATTGATCAAAATGATCAATTGGTAATTTATGGGAGAGGTCCAAATGGGGGAATGATGGAATCGGCTCGTGTTTGGTTTTTATTTAGAGTAAGGGGTTGGAAAAGAGAATAAATTAAAAATAAATTTAGATATATGGACATGAAAATGTGGGTATTGTAGATGGGGGTTTGGAAGCTTTACAAAATTCTGATTTTGAATTAACTAATGGAACTACAGAAAATATTAGTGTTGGTTGAATAAATAAATAATTTTTATTTTACAAAAAAATATTAAAGAAAAAGTAATCACTACTGGGGATATAAAGAAGTGAAATAAAACTTTTATTTTCCGTTCGAAGTCCTTCACAAATCTTTTTTCCCCACTTTCCCTAAAATTTCTTTAAAAATATTTTTAGTTGGGTAATTGGACAGCCAAATTCAGAGATGATTTGTTATCTACATTTGAAGAATTAACAACTGTAGATAATTATGGTTATTGTATTTTAAGTAGATTATTTTGGGTAAATTTTTGAAAAAATATTTATTTAAAAATTAATTTAAAGTATAATTTTCTCGATTCGAGGCCTAGAAATGAATTTTTTGGATTATCTGGAATTTATGGTAAGTTTAAAAATAAAGGGGGTGGGGGGAATTTTATTTAAAGAATATTAGGGAAATATGTATTAGTCTGTTTTTCCTTATATTTTTTAAAATATTTGTTAAACTATTAGATGAGTGTTTAATTAAAAGTTAGAAGAAGGGTAGTAATTAATTATAAAATATATTTTAATTTAAAAAGAAACACAAAGAGGACATTTAACCGGATCAAAGCCTTTTCCAGCGGATGAATTAGTTACTCCAAAAGGATTTTTATTATCTACAGAAGAAATATTAAAAAGTTAATTTTAAAAAGAAATACCTATTCTCTAAATTTCTTTTAAAAAAGAATTAACACAAATTGGTTATAACCGTAATTACCAAACAATTGTTTTTGGCAACACAGCAGATGAAGCTTCATTAATTCTTTTAGCATTGGCTTTAGTACAAGACACTAAAGCAAAACTTTATAATGTTTTTAAATTTTGAAAAAAAAATAATTAATTATTTTTCAGGGAGGAATTGAAGAAATAAAAAGAAGAGCTCCTTATTTAATTAAAAATTGATTTTTAAAAAATATTTTATTTGAACCTTAAAAATTATTTACAAATAAAAATTAAATAATAATCTTATTTTTTAACATTTGTTTTAATTTTTTAGAAAAATATTAAGATATTTGTCATTAAAATATTTTTAAATTTATCTACAAAAAAGAAAAATATTTAAAAAATAAATGAAGAAAAATTAAAAAAATAATTTTAATATTTTTTATTTAAATTCATTTTTTGTATATTATTTTGTTGTTTTTTAAAGAGAACCGTAGAATTTTCTATAAATTTTTAGAAAAAATAATTAAAAAAAATAAAAAATAAATTAATTTACTTGAAATATTTTTACCACCAAAAGGAACAACAGCAGTAGTTGATGAATTGAAATTGGAGGGAGAAATAAATGGAAATTGTTTAAGAAATGCTCGACTATATTCAGTACTTTAATTTAAAAAAAATTAGAGAAATAAAAGAATATTGTTAGATTTTTTAAAATAATTCTATTTTTAAATCCAAAAAACATTTTGGTCTTTTTGGTCTATTAACAATTTAAAGAGCTATTTAATAATTAATGTTTTTAGAGAGAGGGGGGGGGGGGGGTAAACATTTTTTAATATTTAAATAAATACTTCATTTATTTCAAAACATTTTTACCTAAAAATATACAAAGAAACAGGAGATAAACTCATAGCAATATAGGGCATAATTGTTGTTATATTAATTATATACCAAGAATTTAAAGTGTGGAGATTAGCTGCCCCAATAATTAAACGAATTGAATAATTAGATATCCAACCACAAATTTCCATTAATAAAATAACAGAAAGGGATTTAAATACATTTACTAAAAAATAAATTTAAAAAAAAACTTTTATGGAGAATATTTCCTTACGTTGTGTTTTCTTCATAGAACCTTTAAACATTAAAATAATCCAAACAGAAATATAACAAAAAACCTAAATTTTCTAAATGTTTTGAATATTTTATAGAAAAATTCTTACAGAAGATAAATTAACTGAGAGTAACATAATTACTACCCAAGTAGCATCTTTTTGCATTGGATCTCTAATAAAATTTTTTATTTAAACAAATTTTAAAAATAAATTAATTATTTACATTACAGTGCACATAACTGGTCTAAAAAATTAAAAAAAAATAATTTATTAATTAATTAAATGCAAACATTTCTGGATTTGATAAAGAAATATTAATTTCACATATAGGCACAATCAAAGCATATAAACAACAAAAAATAATTATTATAGTTAAATAATTCTTTTTATCATGTATCATATACCTTAAATATTTAATTAATTAATTAAATATTTATTTGAATTATTTAAAATTACCATATTGGAAAAGCAACACTTAAAAGGCGATCAACACCAATTGAAAATGCTATTCCATTAGTAAAAATTGTACAAAAGAGAGGAATTGCCTTAAAATTTTGTGTAAAATAATTATTTCTAATTAAAATTATAGAAGTTCGTTCGAGTGCCGAAATAGATATCTAGAAAATATTCATTCTTGATAATCATGATTTAGCTTAAAATCTCATCTTGCTCAAATTATTTTGTTTTGAAACCCCTCCCAAGTTTTCTTGAATTATAAAATTATTCTCATAATATCAGACATCAAGTTCTGGTTTTAAACTAAGCGATGCTGCGGATTTGTGTTTAATGTGAAGTTTACATAATTTTTTGAAGACCAATCACCAACAAAAATTAAATTACCTGTATAATCCCACAATATCCAAGAGGAATAAAATTTGTCCCACTTACTACAACAGCTAAAGTAACAAAACTGCTACTTTGTTGGATACAAATAGAGAAAGCATTTAAAGCTATTTGTAAATTACAAGCTCCTCGTAAAGTTCTTTAAAAAATTAAAAAAGGAATATTTTTTTAATAAATTAATTACTTTGTTTTCCAGGTAATGTAAACAAGATCTCCATTTAAAATAATACCTAATAGACAAACAGAAGCTTTACAAAAAATAAGCAAAACTAAAGGGACACAGAAACCTGCATCTTTAAATGCAGCATAAGCCTTAAATTTAATTCAATTTAATTCTAACTATTTTGCAAATATATTTGAATATTCCAGAAACATTTCTAATTTCTAAAAATTTTTTGGAATTAATAAATACATTTATCTCAAAAATAAACAATAGAATAATCACTAAATATTCATTATTTTAATATTTCCGGAAAGAATATTTTTAATTTACTTACCGGATCTGTAGTTATATTTGACATTATTAAATTTTGCAACAAATTTTGTAATAATTAAGGGTTTTTTGAAATTATTTTTTCCCACTTTTTAATAATAATACCTTTCAAATAAACCTATAAATATAATTTTCTCTAATAAAAAATAATTTTTATCAAATAGAAAAATTGTGTGAAAATTTATAAAAAGGAAAAACATGTGGGGGGGGGGGGGGGGGGGGATTTTAGTGGGAATAATTAAAGCTAAAAAAAGTTCTTTTATAAAAAACAATTTAAATTTTTAATTTTTTTATGTCTTTTAAAAAACGGAAAAGGATAGTAACTTTAGTTTATATTTAAATAAATAATGATGATAATTTTAAACTCTAATGAGGAATTAATTTTTAATGTTTATATATTTGTATATATTAATGAATAAAAAAGACAAAAAAATTAAATTTGTATTTTTAAGTTTACTATAAAAATATTAAATTTAAAAAAACTAAAAATAATTTTTAAAATTAATTTCTCTAAGAAAATTGGAAATTTTTTGAGAACTTTTTTGGTTCAAATTTTTATATTAAATAATTTTTGTTACAAAATTGGAGTTGTGAGAATATCTATTTATTAAATTGGAATTAAATATAATTTCGAATCTTAGCAGATTTTGAAGAAATTTGAAGAAATACCAAGCTTAATTTTATAAAATTTAAACTTAAACCTTTCAACATTTTTCTCTAATTGTATTACTTTTTATTTAAATCAAAAAATAAATCCATTTAGAAGTACTATATATTTAATTGGTACCGAAATTACAAAATATATTTTATTTAAAACGATATTTTGATAATAAATTTTATGAAATTAAGTGCCTATAGTTTTAGAAAAAATAACAAAAGTTTCTTAATAATAAAAAAATTAATTAAAAAATATTTTACACTAATTTTAAATATAAAAAAACTAAATAGTACATACACGCTATATTTAATTTAAATTTAATGAGGAATTCATTTTTAATTTTTTCATTAATAATTTTAAAAATGTTAAACACAATTTCACGCAATCAATTTTTTAATTTTTGTTGCTAAATGGCAACGGTGCGTAATATTCTAATTCTTCGTTTTATTTAAATTTTAATTAAAAAACAAATTTGGCAGTAATAAAAGAAAGGACTTTTTTAAAATTAATTTTAGATTTGTTGTAAACATAAGGTTGTCTAGGGAACATAAGGTTGTCGTTCTATAACGGGTTTCAAAGTGTAACTGAAAATTGGAATTATTTAAAGTTTATAAAATTTGTTTTTTATTTAACAAAAAAATATTTATTTAAATTTCTGATTTATATTTAAAAACCAACTTTATTGGATAAGGATTAGCAACAGTTTGCCAAGCCTCTGTTTCTTCAAATTGCCAATAACCTTGTTTAATTTCCGGTGGAGGCTCTTTCCCTTCAATTTCTCCAAAATCTAATTCCTCTTCTTTTCTTGGGGGACCACCTCTGGAAATTTATTTTTAAGGAAATATTTTATAAATAATTGTTTGTAAATATATTCCCCCGAAAACTTAAAAATTATTTTTTTTACCTTTTCTGTCGTCTCGTTGTTGTAATTGTTGTTTTTGTTTGTTCATCAAAAGGAACTCCTCCCCCTTCTCTATCAAGTAAATGAGCTGCCCATCCACAATGTAAAATTAAAAGTCCGGCAATAATTAAAATTATAGCAAAAGGAAGAAGAGCACCGGCACTTTATTTTAAATTAATTTAAAAATATTAAAAAAAAACTAAACATATAAGAACATTCAACAGCAATACAAGTCAATAAAAGTCCCAATAAAAGTAATATTCCAATCAAAAATAACAAAAATCCAATTATAACAACAAATTTTCTTTAAAATAAATTTAATTAATTAATTAAATATTTAATTTTAAAATAACCTAGCTGGCCAAACCCCCATATATACAGGAAGACAAATGCCACAAAATATTGGAGGAGATCTTTTGTAATACCAAGGCACATATTTTGTCATTTTTGTATATTATTCTGGAAATAATTATTAATTTAGTTAATTATCTGAAAAATAATCTGGTTTTCATTAAAATAATTATTAATTCTTTATTTTCCCGAGAATTATTATTTAATTGTGCTTTAAAGAAAATATGTATACTGGAGTAAAAGTATCGAATTCTTAACATTGAATGTTGGAGGGAAAAAATGATTTTTTAAAACGTAGTTAAAAAATTTTGCGAAATATTTTTTAGAATTAAATAGGGTTTACAAGTTGAATTTTGAGTTAAACATTTATGGGATTTTACTTCTTTAATGACCTTGAATGTCTCAAAGATTTTAGTTTAAAACAAAAAAAAAGGTTAGCAAAAAAAGCTATTGTATCTTTTCAAAAATTGAAAAAGACAAAGTCAGGTCGGGTGTAAAAAATCTGGTGTTGCGGTTTTAACTCGGAAAACCAGGCTCGGATCAGTTTAAAAATCACCCGAATAAAGTGGGCTCGGGAATTTGAAAAGTTCTGATTTAAAAGTTCTAAACTTTTAAATTTATTTATTTATTTTGATATACATATGAGTAAAAAGGAATTTTATTTTTGTTTTATTTTGTCTTTCAACTATCAGAAGGAATGAGAATGTTTTGAAGAATAAAATAAATTGATTGATCATTTTCTCGAAAGAAACAGCCGCATTCTTTTCTAAATTGTTTCTATCATTTTATATTTATCCACACAAAAACAGCCATGAAAACGAGAAAAAGCTTTGGATTATTTAAGTTTATGCTCTCCAAAAAAATGAGAGGAGAAAAATTGTTTTTATTTATCGAGAACACAGACTAGAGGATTTGGACAAAAATAAAAATTATTTGTTGAAGATATACTACCATATTTTATATTTTAAATTGTCTACAAGACTAATCAGAATATTTTATTGAAATTTATATCGAAAAGATGAGCAGACATTCGAAAAATTAAAAATTTTATTTTTTAATAAATTTAAGACGTGTACTATTATTCAGAATTTTTAAATTTTTTTTTTTAAATTAAAAGTAAAAAAACAAAAATTAAAATCAAATTTTTAAAATATTTTATTTATTATGGTTTAAAAACAAAAAAATATATTTATGAATCAAATGTGTAAAAATGAAAAAAAAATTTCTTAAGATGATTTTGTATGAAATAAAAATAACAAATAAAAAATAAAAACAAACAAAACTTTTTTTGGAGTTGGGAAAGAAAAAAATGGAATACTCAGAATATAGTCGAATCTATATAAAATACTCTCTCCTCCAACGGGTTCCGAGGATGTTATTTTAGAGAGATTCGACAATAAATAGATAATTAATTAGTAATAGTAAATTAAAATAAGAAATATTAATTTTTTTATTAACAATTATTAAAAGACAAATAATAACAAATAATTTTTTAAAAATTATAGACAAATCGAAAATTTAGACATAAATAATTCTGAAGAGAGGGATAATTAGATATACGTATATTTTTATTAGAATTAATTTAAAGATATGTATTTGTGTGTGAAAAAAGAGGGAGATTGAAGAAAAATTAGAAAATATTTAAATGAAAATTAATTAAATATATAAAGAGAATATCACCGGATATGGAACAAAAAAAATTAAATTTACAAAGAAATATTAAAAATAGTACCTAAAAGGATTTTACATTAAAACAATTTTGAAAATAATAATTTTGTTTAGTTAAAAATAACAAAAAAACAAGATTAATTAATTAAATCAATAATAATTAAAATCAGTCAATAGACTGGAGTAATTCCCCGTTCATTTTCATGATCCTTCCATCGTTGATCATCGCTGGGGTGTGTTACAAAGCGTTCACCAACTTCCTTTTCTAGCAATCGCAAATCAGACCAAAGCTGAGAAAATTAAAAAAAGATTATTTTAAAATTAATAGAGAAATACTGCCACTTATACACCCTAATAGAGGTGATAAAAAAGAGGGAGGGAGGGATAAGAGAAAAGGTTTAAAAGTTTAAAAGCACCTGATAGCTTTGTAACCAAATATGTGCCAACGATTTAGAAACAGTAAGTCTTTTACTCATTTTAACTTGCAATAAAGAACTGATAAACTCTATTGCTAAAAAATTTAAAAAAAATTAGAAAAAACTTTAATATTTTTTAAATTAACCTTCAGCACTAACTTCTTTCCAAGGATTGGGGGGATACATAAACTCAGCATTTTGTATTTGATCATTAATATCTTCATCTTCATTAAATGGAAAAGTACCAGACAAGCTTACCTTTAAAGAATTTTTAATATTTTTATAAATATTTTATTAGGATTAGTTTTTTATAATAACAAGTCAACATAGGTTTGCAAATACCAGGGAACCCTGAATTTATCAAAAAAATTTTAGAGACCTTTAAACTGAAAAATGAGAGGTTACTATTATACATATTCCCCCGTTGACATAAAAGTATAACAATAATAATTTGAACAGCCAAGTTGTAAGAAAAATAATTTTAATAGAAAAAACCTACATAAACAATAACCCCAACAGACCACATATCCAAAGATCTATTAAATCCTTTATTTCGAAGAACTTCAGGTGCCAAATACGCTGGAGTACCAACAACAGAACGTCGAAAAGAACGTTCTCCAATTATTCTTGCAAAACCAAAATCACAAAGTTTAACTTGTGGAAAATCAGAATCGGAAGTTAATAAAATATTTTCTGGTTTTAAATCACAATGGACAATATTTTGGCTATGTAAATATTGAAGGGCAATTAAAATCTGAAAAAAATAAAGAAAATTAAAATTAAAAAATTAAAGAAAATATGTAGGGGATGAGGGGTTTTAAAAGATGTAAAGAAATAGTAAATTATTGGGTTTTTGACAGAAATTAAAAGAAGTGGTATACATATTTCTCAGGAATTACTTTAGAAAATTTAGTTTCCGTACAACTGCAGGAAGAGACAGGTACTAAAGTGGAGGAGGATTTTCTCCCAAAGAAATGAGAGATATTTACAAAATTTTATATTTTTTTAAATTTACCTGATGAACTAAAAATTGAGTAATACGTTCTGAAAGCCTTCCTTTCTCAGAAGAAAGTATCCTAAATAAAAATTAAATTCTTTTAAATCAAAATCTTCTTCTCCCTCCTTACATTTCGAGCATATCACCCTTTAATTTCTCCATAACAACAAAAATTCTGTCAGGCGTTTCAAGCATTTGTTGAAATTCTACAACACTTGGATGTCTAACTTTTTGTAATATTTCAACTTCTGTTCTAAGTGCAGCTTCTTTATTGCTTGGAAATTTAAGTTTGTCGATTAATTTAACGGCCACATGTTTTCCTGTTTTCCGTTGAATACCTTTAAAATTAAAAAAGAATGACTAAGATTTAAATTTTTATTCAATGGTTCGATCCTTAGATAAAACTGAGATAAATTATTGAAAATTATAACTAATCTCATTACAGGCAAGGATGAGAGGAAATTGAATTTTATTAAAGTATTACTTCCACAAAAGTACAAAAAGATATATTTAAATTTTAAGCAGTCCAAATGAAAATATAACCAAATACATAAAGGATGAATACCCACAAATATCTCCAATTAAGTCAACAAATCTCCCTCATAGAATATATTATTTATTTACCTCCATAAACAGTCCCAAACTGTCCAGACCCCAAAACTTCATCGGCAAATATTTGATAAAGTTGAGAGAATTCTTGTTCACTTTGTATTTGAACACCCAAATGCCCAATTTCATTATTTGTTTGATTTATTTGTTTGGAATTTTTTTGTAAATCTTTTTGTCCATTTTTTGATATTTCTCTTTCTTTGTTAAAATTTAGAGAAGATTGGTTATTTGATTGTTGGGGGGTTACTGGCATTAATGCTTGTTTTATTGCTTGGGCCCATTGAGAAGCGTTGGCAATTGCTGTTTTTAATTGTTTTTCTGGGGAAAAAACTTTTTCTGATGTTGAAGAAAGTTGGGATGGTGATGAAGAATCTTCTAATTGTTGAGGACTACCTGCTATAAAAGAAATTAAAATTAATTTAAATTTAAATTAATTTATTTATTATTTTTAGATTCACCCAAAAACAATAAAAATTTATTAAAAATTATTTTATAAGAATATTTGTTCATTCAAGGACTTATATTAACAAACAATAGTCACATAAATGTTTTTAATAAAAAACTATGTTTATATTTACTACAGACTTAAAAACAAAAAAAAATATTTCTAGCAAAGTAGAACCTAATAAAATCCTCCAAAAATGTTCATAATTAATTTAAAATTTTTCTTTTCATTTTCTCACCTTTTTTATATTTTTCATTATTTTTCCCCTTTCCATTAAAATTTAAAATAAATTTTTTCTGAATATTTCCAAATTTTTTAAATAATCCATTTCCTCTCACTTCTTTTTTAATTTTTCCTTCTTCTTCTTCTTTTTCCACAGAATTATTTAATTGAATTTTTTCAAAATTATCAATTTCACTTATTGCAGAGACTGTTTTGCTTAAACTAGAAGGACAACAAATTATTGTATTTAAACTATTAGGTTTGTGATGTTTACGACGTTGTTTTGCTAAAATTGCTGAGAGGATAGTTGAAGGAGTTGGGGATTTTGAACGGCGGGAAGAAGTTTGTGAAGAGGAAGAAGCAAAAGATGAAGAAGAGGAGGAAGAAGGAGAGTTTTTCTTTATTTTCACTTCAAACTCTTCTGGCATTGAAAGATGAACAATTGAAGAATTAATTGAGGAAGAGGAAGAAGTACTAGCTGTAGTAGTTGAAGAAGAGGATTCCCCAGACTCTGCAGAAGGCATTCTTCCATAACCTGGTCTACAACAAAAGAAACGTTTAGGATGCCGTTCATTACTAGTTAATGTATTTGTTGTTGTTGTTGTTGTTGTTGTGACTGCCATACTTTTTTTTTATTTTTTTAAACAAATTCTTAAAAATTAATTTTTAATCAAAAATAACTTCAAAGAAAAGTCTCGCAAAATTTAAAATTTTAAAAGAAAATAATAAAAAAGTATTAAAAAATAAATGTACTATTTAAAAAAAAAATAAAAAGAAAATTGCATTTTTAAATTGATTTTGATGCGCAAAAAATAAAATAAATTGCACAATTATTAAAAATATATTTATTGTTATTTAAAGAAAAAAAAGTAAAAAGTGAAAAAAAGAAAGGGTTTTATGCAGAAGAAACGTTTAGGATAACATTTCCCCTAACATTTTCCCGATCAGAGCCCTAGTTTAGGTTATTTTTACAATTATTTTCTTATTAGAAAGGGAGTTTTTACACAGTCTAAGCATTTTAGTACCCTGTTATTTATGGGTATTCTTGTATATTCAGGCACTTTATGTGCATATTAGCTAAGCAGATATTTTTGATAGAAGGGGAAAGGTCTTGAAAAAAAATAAAGATTTTATATTGATTAAGAAATAAATTAATTTCCTTTCTATAAAAAAAATAAAATATTTTTAAAAAATGATTTTGTACAAACAAAAAGAAAATACATTTTGCTGACATTTTAGCAAATCAGTCACGATTTTTTCATTTAAAATTTTCTAAAAATAGAAAAATGGGAATTTAAAATTGAAAAAAAGTCTGATAATTTTTTGAATGATTCACAAGAAAGAAAAAGAAATAAAATTTTAAAAGATTTTAAAATAAATAAATATTAACTTTTAACCAGGGCTTCGATCTCGAATTTTTTAAAATCCGCAATTTTGATTGAAAAAATCCGCATTTGATATGAAAAATCCGCAAAAAATTTTCAAACACAAAAATTGAATTAAAATCACTTTATGCGTTATATTTTTTGACTCCAACAATTGAATTGAGCAGTTTTTTCACTGCTAATGACTATCTTATTAAAATCCGAATAATTAAATGAAAAATTACAGCTGACTTGAGCCAATGCTTTCACCATACCTAGTTATAGTGAATTGTTTACTCGAAAAATCTTCTTTTTTTGCGCCGCAGGCGAAAATTTTGAGAATTTTGGATGACTAAGAAACCAGATTTCTTTATTTTCAGCGCCGCAGGCAAAAATTTTGAGGATTTTGAAGTATCCTTAAGCCAAATATCGTCCTTTTTCAGCGCCGCAGGCGAAAATTTTGCGGATTTTGGAGTATCCTTAAGCCAAATATCGTCCTTTTTCAGAGCCGCAGGCAAAAATTTTGCGGATTTTGGGATGTCAAGAAGCCAAAAAATAATATTTTAATAAAAAACTACAAGAAAATACAAAAAATCCTCATAATCTTCAAAAGACCACAAAAATCCGCAAATCCGCATTTTTAAAAATAATCCTCATCGCTCTATCAAAAAACCACAAAATGAGGAAAAATCCGCAGAAATCGAAGCCCTGCTTTTAACAGTTAAAAATAATCAAAATAAACGAAGGAAAGGAAAACTTTTTAAGTAAATCACAAAATACAAAATAAATTAAATTATAGTTAAATAGAAATTTATTTTATAGTTTAACACTTTTGATTATTTTATAATTTACGTATTCAGTTAATAAATACAAAATAGGTAGGTAGGTATATACAAAAAATAAATTGTCAAATATTTAGTTTAGCAAAATAAAAAAAAATTTTTCTAGTAGAATTCTGGATATTGGTAAAAAAACCGAGAATATATAAAACTAAAGTAGGGGATGTTAATGAGAAAATATAAAAATAATCAGAAAAAATTTGAATAGAAAAATTAAAATAATAAAATAGATACTAATTATTTCCTATTATTTGTTAAAAAAAGGAAGTAATAATTGAAGAAAAAAATTTTTTTTTATTATTAAAATACGAAAAAAATAAATATTAAAACAAAAATAAAAATTGTTGTTAAAAATTTAAGTAATTTTTAAATAAAAATATATTAATTAATTAATTATCAATATAGCTAGATCGGAAATGTAGGTTGCCATTTTTGATTAATATCGCCATCGAATATCGAAAAAATCGAGAGGTTTAATTATGAAAAAGCAAAGACAATCTTTTGATTCAGATCTTTTTAAATATTTACCGAAAATACTGACCGATGCTTCTCGTCGAGCTCTAAACATGCCTAATTATTTTTAATTATTTGTTGCTTGGATGAACAATAACAAGGTTATTCTCAAATAAAGGGAATGGAAACCGCAAAAAGAGAAAGAAAAACCACCCAGCGAAAAGAAAAGTCTAATGAAAGGTTAACAAATAAAATTGCAAAAAAAAATAAAATTAAACATTAAGCTCAAATATTCAAATCTTTATCCCTGAAGCTCCTAATTTATTCAAAATGTTCAGAAAGCTAAATGAAATTTATTTTCTCCACAAGGTTAAAGAACCGCAACGATCAATCTAAGAAAGATTGATATATAAAAGGATTACACTTCTAAAATATAAACAATAATAAATATTGAAGAAAAATAATTAGTAAATCTTTCTAATAAATAATTTATTTAGATGAATATACTCCCGAGGAAATGAAAAAGAAAAAGAATAAATATTGGGATAACTTTTTTTGATCTTATAGATCGAATTCTGAGTATAAAAACAATTAGAAAAACATATTTTAAAAAAAACTAGTATAAGGTAGTAAATACGCAAAGAAATAAAAAAAAGCGAGGAAGTGGCGCAAACGGAAAAAGAAAAAATAAAAATAAAAGAAAAATTAAAGTGTCCGTCATTGACAAACGGAAGAAAAGTAGAAAAAAAGTGACCAAATTGTGGAGGAAAAGAACAATCGAGCAATTAAAATATTAAAAATATTATCATTCATCGAAGCGAAAAATCATCAAAAGGATGATGAACGATTTCGGAAGTGTTTTTTTCTTTCTTTTTTTAAAAAGAATAATCTCAGAAAATGACAGGATATTTTTCTTTTATTTTTAAAAAAGGGCAAAATTAAAAAAAATATTTTTTAGAAATAAGTTTGACAAGGTTAATCTTAAAGCAAAGGTATAAAATTAAAAAAAAATTAAATAATAAATTCAATTACTCAAATTAGTGATCGAATTTCGTACATTTCTAACGATAAGGAATACTGATAAATGCCGAAAAATATTCGATCACTACCTCAAATAGAGGTCGATTCGATCACTACCTCAAATAGGGGGATTGTTAAGAAGGGTTAAAAGGATTAAAAATTATTTCTATTTCTTCTCTTCGTCTTTAATACATCATTTAAAAAACTCTCTAGATTACAATTTATCATTAATCAATCAGACATTCAAGCAAAATTAAAATAATAATTATAATATTATTTTTGGATTTTTACACAAAAATTAAAAATAAATCTAAAAAGGAGTAACTGGTGACTTTTAAAGGTTTTAATAAGATTGATGAATATTTTAAGACTGACTAAGAAAATATTTATTATAAGTAAATTTATTGGGCGAAAAGGTGAAAAAAAAGAAGGGAGGGACCACAGATTGTTTGCTTGATTTTCTCGTTTTAAAATATATTTTTAATAGTTTGCAAAAAAAAAAGAGAAGAGGAGAAAACGACGTGTTAAAAATTAATGGCCCCAAAAATGTGGTAAGAAAACTTTCTGAGAGAAGGTTGTGGCAATTGGATTCGAGGCTAGAATTTAATTTATTAGTAAGATAAAAATTAAATTAATTAAACAAAAAAATAATAATTAAAAATCAGTCATATTTTAGCCCTAAACTTCTTCAAAAATTAACCAAAATAAACAAATAAAAGTCCATTTCAAGATATTTTTTAGTTTTAATTTGAATTTTAATTAAATAAGAAGCAAAATTTTTCAAGTTTGAAGTCAGCAAGTTTACATTGCCATCAAGAAAATGTTTAAAAAAAAGCTGAAGAGAAGAGAATGGAGAGACTACATAAATATAAGTAAATATTTTTTAAAGAGAATAAATAAAAAAATATAAAGTTTGGTCGTAAAAGAATTTTTGTATTTTTTTATAATTTTATAAGATGAAGGTGATAATCACATTATTTTATTTTAATGGAACTTTCACTGACAGAGAAATAAATAAAATAAATAAATATAAAAAATTATAAAATAATATATTCAAGTATTACTAATGTGTAAACATATTTAATAAAACTTTAATATTTATTAATGTTTAAAATTAATTTTTTTAATTTAGAATTTCATAGGAAGTAAATAATTAATTTATCAATAAATTTATTCAAAAAAAATTGGGAAGGCTTTCTATCGTTTTATGGAAGAAATTATTTAACAGGGAACCTTTAAAAAATTAAAAAAAGGAGGAGGAGGATGTATTTTATTTAAATTTAAAAGTTAAGTAAATAAAAATAAAAAAAAGGTTAAACAAATTAAATAAAGAAATAAAAACAAAAAATACTGTCTGAGGAATTTAAAATTAAAAATATAAATCTGAAAAAAAATAATTTAAAATCTAAATTAATCAATTGGAAATAAATGATTAAAAGGCCACTTAATTAAAAAAGAAAATTAAAAGAAAAACAGACTAAAAAGTTATTTTTAATTTTTGGAAGTCAAGGAAAGAAATTAATTAAAGTTAAAATTGTTCTTGCGATGAAGGAGGAAATTATCAGAGAAAAAAATTATTAAAAAAATCATTCCAAAATTTTATTTAAAGTTTCCATGTTGAAAATACCTAATTTTTAATCACCAAAAATAAAAATAATTACTAATCTTGTCTCTTGAAAGGAGTAATCGAGTAAATATGGCATGTTTTTAATTTTTTAAATAAAAAATGAAAAAAAGAAAATAAATTTATTTAAAAATAAATTTTCAAAAAAATACAAAATTCGGCAAATAAAAGAGAAAAAAAAGAAAAAAAAGAAAAAAATTCTATATTTAATAGACACTACTTAAAAATAAAAGAAGATGATTCAAATAAAAAAACAAGTTTTGTTTCATTAAAAAGATTAATAAAATATTTTTAAAATGTTTAATAAATTAATAAATTTTGGAACAATTTTGGAAAATAGAGAATAATTTAAAAATGATAAAATTAGAAAAAAAATTTTTTTGGGAAAAAATAATTAAAAAGTTACAAAAAAAAGATAACTTGTCTACCAATCTATTTATTGCAAATAAATAAATTTTAAAATATTTAATTATCATCACATGAGGTAATGAAAGAAAAAATGCAAAGAAAAGTTTAAAAAAGAAGGTAAAGAGAATTTGACGAGTTGTGCGGGATTTTTGGCCAAATTTAGTCAAAAAAAATAATTAAAATTAAATTAGTAATAATTAAAAGTTGAGAATTTATCAAGTTTTTGATACAAAAAAAAAGTTTAATTTATTAATTTTGATCAAATATTTATTAATAGAAAAATCAGATTTTTAAATAAAAAATCAAAACATTTCAAATTTATTACCTAATTTAGAATCATTTTAATCAAAAAAACTGACAAATAAAAAATGTTTTAATTGTTAGATTTACATAGTTTTATTGACAAAAAAAATATAAAAAACATTAAAAAGTATTTTAACATCTTTAAAATTTCTATTTAGAGTTTATCAATAAGTGTTCAAAAAAGGAAATAAAAATTTAAGTATTAAAAAATTAAAAAAGGAAATTTTGTAAAGAAAAATAAAATAAAAAAATCTATCTTTGAAGAATAATTATTTTTATAATAATTTTCTAGATCAGATTTATTTTTGAATTAAAATAGGTAAGTAAACTCCACATAGTGGGGCACAAGGATATAATCTCTGGAAGCACCTATCCGATATTATTTTGGGGGAAATAAGGACCGACAATTAGGTATATGGGAATATATCCTGTCAGAGCTATTTATAACAGGAATCATTTATGTGGACAAAGGTCTAACAGTTTCTAGTTGTTTCCTATTTATTAAGATTGCTCTAACAAATAAGTCTATTTTTTCAGTTTTTTCCACCTGTGACGCGCTTATCGAAAATTAAAAAAAGTTAAGGAATTCGAGTTATATAGCTTGAATCCAAACTTGAGATATAACAAAAAAAATTAAAAAATATTATAAAAATAAGATTAACAAGTTTAGAAACATTCACAAATCTAATTCCAAAAAAGAAATAATCTTAAATAGGCAATAAATAAAAAACATTTTATTATTTTCTAAAAAAGCCTTTATTATTATTTACTAATTCTTCAAATAAATATTTATTAATATTTAAAAGCAAATAAAAATAAAAGTTATTTAATTCCATTCCTTTTATATAAGCAAAAATAAATCCCTCCTCCCTCCCTCCCTCCCTCCCCCTAATATTTTTGTGATGTATTTAGTTAATGCGTTTTTACATTTTTAGAAACATGCGCGAATAAATAAATTTTATAAAAATAACAAAAATGGATATAAATTAAGTATAAAACGAGAAAAGAGAGAAAATAAAGTAAAAATTAATTTTTTTGAAAAATCAAATTAATTTAATTAAAATCAAGAAGAGGATATTTTTTGAAAATAAATCCTTTACAAAATAAAAAAAACATTTTAAAAGATAAATGAAACATTAAAAACTAGATAAATCCTAGAAATACAAGGACTAGCAAATTTTTATAATTAAAAAACACAAGAACGATTTTAAAAACCCCAATAAAAATTTTTCCTAAAAAGTTTAACCTTCGTGGCCCGTAGAATAAATTCGGGGTAAAGGGTATTTAACCCCTACCTTGGGGTTAAATGACCCGTAACCCGCAGAATAAATTCAAACCCCTAGCTTCGGGTTGAATGACCGGGTCAGATAACCCGGTTATCTGACCCGAGTAACCTTGCCGGTAGAATAAATTAATTACCCGGGTTGAATAACCCGCAGGTAAGGGGCAAATTGCAACCCTACTAGGGGGCAGGGTAACATGCGAATTATGCAAAATTTCCAAAAAATTAAAACATTTATTAAATTGCAAAATTTTTAAAAATTTTAATTTCTATTCAAAACGCATAGAAAAAAATTTTTTTAACAAAAACTTTTACAAAAATTTTTGATACAAAATTTATTCAACAAATAAAAATTTTATTAGTTTTTTAAACTTATTTCATTTTACTATATCTCTTTTTAATAATAGTAAAAAATTATTGCAAAATGGGTTTGGCAATAAAATATAAAGGGTCAAATAACCCAGTAACTCAAGTAGTTAAATAACCTTTAGCTCGGTGTTAAACAACCCTTAACTCGGGGTTGAATTTATTCTACCGATTTTAACCCGTAGCTAAGGGTTATTTGCCCCCGGGTTGTTTAACCGGGTTATTTAACCGGGCTATCCAACCCCGAATTTATTCTACGGGCCCGTGACGTAATAATTAATAAAAAATAATTGTTAGTAAATAAAAAAAGCTATACGCAATATTATGTTGTATTTAGTTAGTAAACCTAAAATTTAATAATTTCTCTCTCTCACTTGCTGATCATTTAATATATCAACAAATTCGTCACAAAAATTAATTTTTATAGTAATTCTGTTCTTCGTTTTTAGATTAAAAAAGTTAGATAATTAATTAAATTAACTGATTTTTGGAATTGTGGAGGCGTTTAAATTTTGCAAAATTAGAAGATAATGGAGAAGTTATTAAGGCGCGGTAAAGATTAGGCGTTAACAAAATAGAAGTGAAGTGAAATTTGCATAGATATTTTAAAAAGTGTCAGCTTACCTAGGAAAGGGCAAATTAAACCGGTCTAAACCTATCCGATCTTTCCGAAGTTAACTCCATACTTAAATAGAGTCGTAAAGGATAAGTAACTAATTTAAGAAGGTAATAATTAACAGTTTTTGAGGCTGCGTCCTAAAGAAGCCAATATTTAATAACGCCCATTTCTCTCCCAATATTTTATTTATTTTTAAATTGTGCTGTTCTTTGTTTACAAATTAAGAAAAAAACAAATTAAATAATTAATTAAATTAACTGATTTTTGGAATTTAATTGTGTAGGCGTTTTAAGAAAATAGGTAAGTTAAAGAGGACACAAAAAATGAAAATTATTTAATTATTATTCTTTCATCACTAAATTTTTTAGAAAAAAAACAAATTTTCTTCCTTATTATCTAATATACGTAAGCAAATAAAAATAGAAAAAAATTTAAAAAAAATGAAAGGGTAAAAGCAATGATCAACCAAATTATTTGCAAAAATTTTAAAAATATTATTACCACCCAAAAATATTACTAATTTTTCTAAAAATTTTCTTTTAATTAAAAAAATAAACTTACCAATAAAATAAGTTGAAGTATGGGTTCTAATCTCAAAAAAGTGTGTTGGACTGCGGCTCAATTCTGTATGATCCTCTTCAATGCCTGGTGCTATTTTAACTTCTAGAACCTCACTCAATGGGATCTCCTAAAATAAATTGAAAAATTTTTTGAGTTTTAAATATTTAATAAAAATAATTGGCTCTCTCGCCAAGAGAAACTCTTTTAAATGGACACAATTCAATGATTTTCCCCTCCCTCTAATTAATTTAATATTTTAATTAAATGTGTATCATCTACCTTATAATAACTACTTGCAGTCTCATCTTTAAACATAGTAATAGCCTTTGGGTCTAATCGCCAAAAATGCCTTAAAAAATAATTTTTTAAAAATTATTTATTTCAATTTTCTTCTTTTTTACTTTTTCCTCATAGAATGCCTTTCCGTATAATGTACCATCCATCCTTCTTTAAGTGCCCTATTTGTTGTTGGCCTTTTTGTTTGTTTTTTGGACATTACAACACGCATTAATGGAATATTTGCACTTTCTTTAGCAATATTTAAATCCTCATCTTCATCTAAATCAGTCATTGTATTTATCGTCTTTTGTTGTTCTTCTTTTTGTTGTTGTCTGCTTTTTCCTGTTTTGCTGCTGCTAGTATTTTCCTTCTCTGTACTGGAAAGAGGAGCACTCGGAGTTGATTGGGCCCAGGGTTTTTGCAAACGAGAATTTGCTGAAGTTGTTGTTGTTGCAGTTAAATCTTCGTCATTTAGTACTTAAAATGAGAAAAAATAAAAATTTTTAAACAAAAACAAAAAAAATATTCAATCCATTCAATAAAGCAATTTTTACACACAAATAAACTAACCACTTTCCTCTGTTGATCCATCATCACTTTCATCGCAAGGCTCATTTTTAATTTTTCTAAGATATGAAGACTGTTGATTTGATTCTGGAAAAGAAAGAAAAAAACTAAAAAAAGCAAACCAAAAAAAACAAATTAATTTTTAAATAATTATTCGAATATTATTTTTCAAAAAAAGAATTTTAAACAACAAAAGACCCCAAAAACTTTTACTAAAATTATTAAATTTTCTCCAAATTAATTTGTTTTTAATGCCAAATAAATCCACCGCAAAAAACAAAAGGGAAAAGCAAAATTAAGAACAAAAATTGAAATAAAAGTTTTCTTACTTTCTTCACTTCCCGCTTGCATTCCTCGATCACTCAATTGACAATTAAAGGGGGATGTTGCTGATAACCCCCCAGCACAATCTTTAGCTGCATGTTGGGCACACTTTTTGTGGCAATTATATTTACAGTCTTAGAAAAATTTAAAATAAAAATATTTTTCTCTAAAAATTACCCCTGCATTGAAGTCCTTGACGTATTAACCCTTTTAAAAGCTTTTTACAATGTTGGCAGACTGTAGGACGTTTATAGCTGTGAACTTGGAATGTATGAGGAACCTGAAAATTTAAATTGAAAGAAGACAACTTTAATTGGTTTGGAGATTAAAAATGTTCTGGACATTTTTTTATGATTTTCCTGTACCCCAAATAATTACTAAATTGAACCAGTTGATGAATTTTTCCGAGAATTTATTCAAGAATTTAGACAAAAACTATTCGTGGATAAGCCCAAGTATCGGGATAGGTTTAGAAACTTCGATTATTAAAATATTTACTTTAATTCTAGTTGCTTCTGCCACTTCCATCCATAAAGGTCTTCCGCTCCAACTGCTGCTACGATCTTTGCGAGGCATTTGAAGAAACTAGACAATAAAAGAATAATTTAAATTTTAATCTGTTAATTTCTGGTTTTTTATTAAGTAAAAGATTTTATTAAAACTTCAATTTATCTCCAACTTGTAGGTAAGTTTATGAAATAAAATATGCATTTTTTTAAATGTAAAGAATTTGAAAAAAATGCGTTAAAATCCTAAAATTAAGGTTTCTGATTTTTGGATCAATTTTTAATTAAAATCCTTAAATAAATATTTATTTTACTATTTAACGGTAAAAAATTTATTCTAATAAAAGTATAGAGTCATGACGATGATAAATAAAAACGAAGCTATATTTAGCCCTGTTGGGGACACGGAAAAAATAAATGAACAAAAAATATCTCTAATTTTTTCTATTTTTAGAAAAAAAATTTGTAGAGAAAAATAAAAAAATGTGTAGTTTATGTTCTGATAAATTATAAAGTACACAAAATATATAAAATTGTATGTTTATATTTTATAAATGAAAAAAAAAGTTCAAAATAATTTTAGAAATTAAATATTTTTTAAAGACATTTCTTAGGAAAATAATTCGGGAAATCCTCAATTAATTATTAAAATCGAAATGTTTTAAAATTAAATATGTAGGAGATTACTAAAATGAACTTTAAAAACAAAAACTTTTAGCTAGAAAATAATCTCTTTGTTTTCAATTCAATCCAACTTTTATTAGACCCTTTTTAAGATTTAGAGTATAATCAGAATCATTGAAGGAATCTAGGGAAAATGAAAATGGGAAATTTTCTTACAAAATTCCTTCCTTTAGCATGGGAAGTTTCTTTATTTAACTTTATTCAGTAAAAGTCGAACCAAAAGATTAAAAATAAATGCTTTTAAATTTTGCAAAAAAAAAAAGAGAAAATATTTGTTAAATATTTACGAGAATGTTAGAAAGTGAAAATTAGTAAGAGTGAATTGTTAAAAAAAAGTAAAATTAAAATATTTAGAAAGATTTCAAATAAATTTGGGAAATTTTGTGATCCAAAATTTAGTTGAAAAAAATACAAACATTTCCTCCAATCGGATCTCCATCATCCAAAGACCGTTCACTAGTAACACAAATAGCTGGTTGTTGTTGTTGTGTTCCCCCTCCCCCTCCTCCTCCTTTTTCTTCTTTTTGATTTTTAATATTTGAATTATTAGAATTTGTTGATATTGTTGATAAATTTTTGAAATTATTATTGCAAGTTGTACAAGGAAATATAGAAGAAACAACACTTGAAGTTTCTGTAAAAGATGCCGAGGAAAATGATGCTCTAGGTGGGAGAGTAGTAGAAAGGCCATTTAATGCTTGAGAAGAAATGTTGCCGCTACCAAAAATTGGCGACTAAAAATATTTATTTTTTCTTCAAATATTTTTTCCTTTTTTACTTGAAATCCAACTGAATTTCGGGGTGACAAAGGTATAGCCGAAGGTCTTCGTTGTCTACTACCGCTACAATTGTTTGGAATTTTGGAGGCACAACGTTTGTGATAGTTTAAACCGCAACCTGAAAATTAATTAATTTGAATTTATTTTCTGACATTCTTATGCTTTAAATTTTGATTATTCTTTTAAAAAATGTATTATTCTGATTACAAATTTTTTATCTACCCAACACTTTCTCAAACATTTTCTGACCCAAGTTTATTTTAAAATAATATTCTGATTCCTTTCTAAAATTACCTTGACATTTCAATCCTTGTTTGACTAGTCCAAAAAGTAATTCCCCACAAAAATCACAGAATGTAGGTGTTTTGTATGAGTGAACGTAGAGTGTATGGGGATGAACTACTAAACGCTCGTGTTGAGGACAAGCTATAAAAATTGAGAAAATCGAAAAAAAATTTTTTTGGAAATTAATTTTTTAGTTTATGTTTTTTGTTAAATATGAGAAGTGATAGAATAGATACAAAGATTATGATAGAAATTTTAAAATTATTTTAAAATATTAAGAGTTTATTTTTTTTTATCAACTCCAATAAAAAACTTACATCCAAGCACAAAAATATCCATTTTTGCAAAATTATATTAAAATTTGATAAGAATTTGTTTGATTAAATATTTATTTATTTAAGTTGATCTAATGTTTGCATTAAAGATAAAAAAAATAAAAAAAAATAAGAAAAGAAGTCAATATAAAAATAAAATGATAAAAAAAGTAAAAGTCAGAATTATATGAAATTAAAGGTTATTCTGTAAAGTTTACTAATTTAGAAGTTAAATATAGTGAAGTCCTTATCAGAGAATTATTCCTTTTTTAATTTTAAAAAATAATTATTTATTTTATAAATTAACGGCCAAGGAATCTGTTACGAGAGGAGAAGAGATTGTGTGTGTTTGTGGTGGTATTTGTTTGCTATCCTTTTTGCTTTTTTAGTGGATTGCGGGAGAGAATGAGCCGTGAATAAAAATGAATGGTGTGGGAAAGAAAAAACTGAAAAAATGTGAGTAGGAAAGGAAAAAATAATGGCCAAGAAGAAGCGCAAAAATAAGGGAAGGATATTATATAGCTAGAAAATATATAAAATACTAAAAAGGTCTTTAAATAAATGAAAAGCGAGGAGAGGAGAAGTACGAGATTTTATAAAAAAATAATTTGCGGGGGAAGAAAAAGGATTTGTGAGATGCTGCCAATATATATCTTGTGAACATTAAAAAAGAGGTGAAGGAAAAAATAAATGAATTTAGTTAGTGTTTTGTAAAAAGAATAATTTAATTAAATATGTACATATATAATAAATAGAAAATAAATTAAATTAATTTTCGTAAATTTTAATTTCCGGATTTATTTAATGGGGGGGGGGGGGGAAGAGATTAATTTGTAATTTTTATAAATATATTTTTGAATTTAATGAATTTTAAAGAAAAATATAGTTGAAAGACTTAAAAATACTTATATAAAATAATTTAATAAAACTAAAAAGCTGGGATCTTATAGAAACACATTCAAAAAGAATATTAATAAAAACTCGTTTTTATTAAAATTAAAAACTTACTTCCATTCAAATATTTTAATTTTAATGTTATTATTATCTATGCCAACAATATTTAAAAAAATAAAATATTTGTTGAATTTTGAATTTATTTATTTAAACAGACAAAAGAAAAGAATGAGGAAATTAAAATTAATGATTTTTGAACCTCAGAGAATGTCGAAAAGATTTTTTATAAATTAATTAATAATTAGATAGAGAAGAAGGAGTTATTTGAAAAAAAAGATTTTATTTAAATTTACTCTAAAATAAATTAAAAATATACTAAAAGTTTGGGAAAATATACAAGAAATACTCAAATATTTTTAAGAGTTTTAAAAGAGAAAAAATTAGTTAATTAAAATATTTTATTAATTTAAATCCTTAAAAACCACGTGATATTATAAATTTAAAAAATTCAAAAAAAGATGCTGTATTCTTGAGAGGTCTCTTTTTAATTTAAATGAGAGATAAATATGAGGGGGGGATATATTTACTTTTAAATAAAATTTGAGTAAAAATTATTGATACAAAAGCCTAAAAATGAGTGAAATGTTGCCATGGAAATGAAGGGCAAAAAATAAATGAATGAATATATGTATGCATGGATGGGTAAAGATGGAAGGAAAATAATTTTATAATTTTGAAAAGGTAATAATGAAAAAAGTAAATAACATTAAAAGAAAATTATAAAATAGGAAAAAATAATTTCCTTTAAAATTTAAAAAAGTCTGAATATAAATTGAAAAATTCGGTAATAAAAAGATTAATTGGATTTGATCATTTAAAGTTTAAATGGATTTTTTTCTCTTTAAGTAGCCAGATAAAAATAAATAAAATATTTAATTTAAATACCTATGTATTATAAAAAATTAAGAAGATTCTCATTTTCGAAAAGAAAAATGAATAAAAAAATATTTCCTATTTAGCTAATAAATAAAAATTCTTTAATAAATAAAAATGTACTTATGTATTTATTTGAGGGAATTTTTTTTTAAATTTATGAGTGAAAATAACACTTTTGTGTAAGGCATTAAAACAGGGCTCCGATTCGTACTTTAATTGAAAGTACAGTACTTTAAAATCGACCTCCGTACTTACGAAATTGAATTTGTACTTTATTGAAAGTATGTACTTTAAAATCAACATTTTGAAAAAAATGGAAGAAATCTGGCTTAAGGACCTCCAAAATTCTCAAAATTTTCGCCTGCGGCGCAAAAAATGGAAGAAATCTGACTTAAGGACCTCCAAAATTCTCAAAATTTTCGTCTGCGGCGCAAAAAATGGAAGAAATCTGACTTAAGGACCTCCAAAATTCTCAAAATTTTCGTCTGCGGCGCAAAAAATAGATTTTGTGTTGCCATAGGCGCCACAAAAAAGCGCATTGAAATCCACAAAATGCTCAGTGGAAACAAGAAATTATTAGAAAAGATTCATTTGGGAGAGAGATATGAAAAATTTGAGCACGAATAAATATTTTCTAATTTAAATTAGAGTGTACTTTAAATTTTGAAATTTTGTCCCTATGTCCTTTAAAATCAAGATTTTTGTACTCTTGATTGGCATTTTGTCGATCGGAGCCCTGCATTAAAATCGATTCATAGTAAAAAATAGCACATGCATTATTTCAATGCGGGTAACCTGCCCTTTGATGGAATTGACTTTGAATGAATAAAAAAAGGTTAATAAAATAAAAAGTGAAAATAATAAATATTTTTAAATAATTTGAGAAGAATTTAAAAATAATTAGAGGTTAACAAATTATATTTTTAATTAATATTGTTAAAACCCACGACTAATAACAATTTCCAAAAGACATCCTTCACTTATTTCATCAGCTGATTGTATCAATTGAAGAATGTTAACAGAACGAGGGTCATGTTTATAGAGAAGTATGTGGTCTGCTAAACGATCCCCTAAACGCTGTTTTGGATGCTGAAAATTAAAAAAAAATTAAAAGTTTATTTTGGAAATATATGTATTTTTAATTAGAGTTGAGCGGGATCGGGATTCAAAAAAACCGGGATATAATACCGCCCGATCCCGCTCAACCTACATACTTTTAATTATTTTCTCTTACATGTTTATTAACAAAATCCACAGCTTCTTGTTTAAGTCTTCTTAAAGAAAGATTTTCTGGTTCAATGTGAAATGATTCGAGTACTAAACCAGACTGAAATTGAAGAGAAAATCCACTCATTTTTTTGTCGTTGTTTTATTTTTAATTAAAAAAATAAATTTTTGAAAAAATATTAGCCATTTATTCTTGAGAAAAATTTTTAAAAATATTTTAGAATTAATATTAAAATTATTATAAAAATGAGGAAAAAATCATTATTTAAATTTAAAGAGATTAACTATAAAAATTTTTATTAAAAAATCTTTTAAGGATTTTATTTAATAAAATATTTGTTGGAAAATTAAAATAACCAAAAGTCAATTTGTGGATAAATAAAATCCAAATATATTGTTTAGAAAAGAATAATTAAGTCGGAAGTGTTTAAAAATAGATACGAAAAAAATAAAATTATGTACGTAACCGCAAAGGTATCGATTCAGAAAGGAAAAGTTTTTTTTTCTAAATAAAAATATAAAATTGTTTTTTAGAGAAAAAAGTTTAAAATAAATAAACGTAAAATAATAAAATGAATTTATTTATTTATATTTATTTAGTTAAAATTAATTAATGCCAAACTTTATTACAAAAATAGGCACACATATGTTTGTTTGTTTAGTAATTGCAGTCATTGTTTGGCAAAGATATTAGGGCGCTGTTTTGCCTGGGCGTGTGCTTTTAATTTTCCAAATACCTAGAATAACAATCAAAGACACTGATAACCTGTCTTAAAACAAAAATTTCCTTAAGGTTTTCTGTCTTGGTCTTGGAGTCTGCGGTCTTGCTCCTGAGTTTTGGGAAATTTTCGTCTGGACAGCTCTAACACTGCATTAATTTTAAGCAAAATTTCATCTCTTTTTATAAACACACGTCGGTAATTACTGCGCCATAAAATCCCATTCCCAGTCTTTATAAAAGTTTTTTGTTAGCTTTTATTTTCAGTTTTACGGCTTATCCTAAAGCATTAATTGGAATTTGTAATGGAAATGATATGTTAAGTAAATGGTGTGGATTTCTCCAGGCAATGTGTGTGTGAGTGTGTAAATGTCAGGTGAAGAATAAAAAAAACAAAATTTACATGGAAATATTTTGTAAGGGTTTTCAGGGCTACATATTGATCCCTGAACAATTAACGCCCCCTCAATTTAACGCTTTAGTGGGATGCTAGTTAATATGACCTAAAAACATGGAAATGTGCAGATCGAATGAGTTAATTTTAAATTAAAAATAATACATGTATAAAGACGAATTTCTGTTAAATTTAAAAAATATTTTTAGTAAAAATATTTTCTATAGTTTTTTTAAACAAATGAATTTCTATTAAATTTTTATTTTATTAAAAGCAATAGAAAGTGTTAAAATTAAAAAGAGAAAAAGAATTTTTGTTAAAAAATTTAGAAAGTTAGAGAGTTTAAATATAAGTGTTTTGTTTGTTTTTGCTTTTCCCTTTATTTATTTTTTCAATTTTTCTCACTTTTCCGACAGGTAAAATGAGTTTTTTTAACAAATGAATTTATTTATTTAAAGTAAAAATATTTTAAAAATTCTTTCTCACGTTGAAATTAGCGGTTTAGTTATAATATTTAGATGATTTGGAATTATACTAATATATTTTTACATTAATAGAAGGACACTCTTTAAAGAAATTTTACTTTTGTTAAATAAACTATTAACAAAGCAGTTAATTTAATAAAAGAAAAAAAACTAAATGGATAATTGAAAATAATTATGAAGAATGTTTTTTAAATTATTAGTAAAGATATGTAAATACATAATATTTAGGAATTGAAAAAGTAAAGCGGTCTTAATCTGCTCAGATTTCACACTCGATCATCTTGAGCTCCCTGAGAATTTCCTGAACTAAGTTGCTGAATTAACAAATAAAAAGAATAATTCTGTTAAGAAACAAAGAAATTTAAGAATTTTAAATAAAAAAATATTTAAAATTAATTAAAAAATGTAAAAGGAAAAATTCTTTTTTAAAAAAATAATAGATAATGCATTGATATTTTAAGGAAATTGAAAAAATAAGAAAAAGAAGAATTGAAACTTTGAGGCTTAAAAAATAGCAAAAACAAACAAAAAGGAGGTAAACAAAAGAAAATAAAATAAATATATTTTAAATTCTCTCGTTTAAAAAGGTAAAAATGCTTAAAAGTTTAAACAATATAAAAAAAGAAAATGGCAAAAATAAAATTTATCAATGATTATAAGTAGTTATAATTTATAGTTCATAAACTCTTTACTAGAGATCTGACCAAACAAATATTTGACGTTGGAAAATCAAATATTTGATCAAATTTTATTTGATAAAATATTTGTTTGATGAGTTTTGAAAGAAATCAGATTTTTTCAAATACTTTCAAATATCAAATAGTTTGATTTGATATTTGATTTTGCCGTTTGTCCGATCTCTACTCTTTACAAGTCTCAAACGGCTTTTTGAAAAAGATGAATATCGAGATCTCTGTTCTTAAACTACGGAGAAGTTTAGATGTAATAGATTTTTTTAATCATTTAAATATAAAGAATGTACAGACAACTGAGTTTAAATAAAGATAACAATAAATCAGAATTCATTATTAAATATCCAAAACTTGGAAATTTTGTTTGAAAAAAATTTATTTAAATATTATTTAGTAGTTTTTAGGAAAAAATAATAAAAAAAAGGAGAAGTAATATATGGATGGATATATGTGTATTGTCATCAAAAAGTCTTTTTCTCGTAAAATGCCATCAAGCACCTTTATTTAAATTGAGAAAAGGGAGGAGAAGGAAGGAATGGCACAAAAACGTTTCTTCACTCACAGTCTACTAGCTTTAAAAAAAATAGATGAGGGTAAAAAAAGAGAAGGAAATGTGGCAAAAATGTACTAATGAAATTGATGGGGCTATCTATTTCCCCCTTTCCATTTTCAATTCTTTTTTTTTCCCCTTTTCGATATTTATAGCAAGAAATTGACACACAAGTCATTCACCTATCCTTCTCTTTTTTTAATTTAAAAAAAAGTTTATGAAAGGGATAATTTTATTAAAAATACAAAAAACTGTTCTTTTAATTTTAATTAAAGTTTATTTAGGTTATCTGGTTTTTAATTTGGGGTGTTATTTTATATTTTGGGAATACAATTTTAATTTAAAAACTCTTCAAAATCTCATTCTTTTTTAATAAATTATTTCATACAAAAAATATTTTTTTGTTTTGCGCGTAGTGAGAAGTAATTACAAATAAGTAGATATTACTAGTAAATATTATTGCTGCTAACTTGGCAAAAAATTGGAATTACTGAGGGAAATGAATAAATGTTTATTTGAATAAAAAATGTTTTGAAAATAAATAGTAAATGTATTGGCAATACAAATAATATGTATATAATTATAATAATTCAATAAATAAATAAATAATAAATTTGTTTTTTAGATGAATAAAAAATTTTTTATACATATTTTCTAACCGTTTAATAAAATTGAATTTAATATTGAAAATAACAATAGTAGAAAACGAAAGTTAGAAAATAATTGGGTAAAGTGTTTAGTGAGGGAAAATACTAGTGGTGTTCGATGTCAATTCCCGGCATTACTCCCGCTTCCCTGGTTTCTTCTTCCGAACATCACTAGAAAATACCATATTTAGTCAAATTGTATGGCTAAGAAAGGCAAAATTTATAGGGTTTGAGGAATAGAAAGGCGGCCATTCTCAAAACTGATATCTAAAATGATTGGCTGCTACTTACCTCCAATTTTATCTTTAAGGAAAACATCCATAATACCTTTGATGTCAAATTTATAACAGATTCAACTAGAGACCGAGGCGAGACTAAATCTCAATTCTCGTACGACACTCCCAGGCCAGTCTCTAGGTTCAACGATATTTTTATAAAAAAATTAAAAAAAGAAACACTTTGAATTGAGTAGAAAGATATATTCTAAAAGCTCAAAATAATATAAAATGATGGAAGACTCAAAAAAATATATACAAATATTATAGTATTAGATTATAAAGAAGATTAAGATAAAAAAGAACTAATCTCTTTCACTCGTTTTCACTTTAGCTCATTTTTAATGTCTAAACTGACAGTCTTCTTTAAGAAAAAATATTTACGTAATTTGGGGCAAGTCTTGAGCTGGGTGGAATATTTGTTTTTGTTATTATAGAGAAAAGATAATCTTTTTTGATTTTGATGGAATATATTTAGTAAATAAATAAATATAAATATATTTTGAGGAATTTAAATAAAAATTTATTTTAAACAAAAATAGAAAATAAAGAAAGTTTATAAAAATTTATTGGAAAGGAGCTTTTACAAGAAATAACTGCTAGAATTCGTTTCTTGAAAAAAATTTTTATAATTAAATAAATTACAATAAATTCTGATTTCTTTTAATTTATATTTTTATTTCTCAAAGCAATTCTGAAGAAGCAGTACATTTTTTAATATCTTGAATAATTGCCAAAAATTGTTTGAAAAGTTGTCGATTTTGACATCCTTGTGTTACTAAAACTTGCCAAACCTTAAATTAAAAATTAAAAGAAATTTTCTTAAATTTAATTGCCTCTTCTTCCCTCAAAGTAGCAAAAGTTAATTCATCAACTTCTTCAGCCCCAAAGCACTGATTAAATTGTTCTTCTAAATTCCATTCATTTAATTTGGATTTAACCAATTCTTTAGATAATTTTTAATTTAAATATAAATTGTTTAAAAAAACCTTTAGTTAAATGTTGAGGAATATAAAAAATATTTTGGGTGGAAGTTTGGGGGGTAGAACTGGGAGGATTTGAATGAGTAATAAACATTGAATAACTACTCGATGAATTTCCCCTAAAAATAATAAAATAAATAAAAATCTAGATATATTCTTCTAAATTAAAAAAACAACTTAACATTGTGTTTGATTATTATTAGAATTAAGGCTAGCACCAGAGCCACTGTCAGAAGCACATCCTTGAGGGGAAGATTTTTGTTGGCTTAATCTGTGAGGAGCTTTTCTCATAATTCTTTGGGGGTCAATTTGTGGGGCTTTTTAATTTTAAATTTTAATTAATATTTATTTATTTTTACAAACATTTTTGTGTTGCATTCCTCATAACTCTGGATGTTGTACTTTTAGAAGAATGTTTTCTAGAAGGTTCGTATCGATGTTTCTATATAAATTTAAAAAATTACCTAAAAATTATTTAAAAATCACCGTTTTAAAAAGTTCTTTTTCCGCATTTCTTTGTGCAGCAGAATATAATCCATCAGAATCCTTTTCCTCGCCTTCCTCCACCAAAATGTTTCTGATAATATTTTTTGAAGGTATTGGTACAAGAGAATGTCCTTTAGTCATCCAACTCTTTAAAATTAATTTTTTTTAATTTAAAATATTTTTTTAAATTTACAATAGCCATTTGTCTAGCCATTAATACTAAATCGTCAGCTGAAGATTTTTTTGGGTCAGGGGGTCTGGCATCTCCTCTAAATTTAATTTTTCTTTTAGAATATTTTTTAATTATGAATTTTATTTTAAATATTTTTAAATTCACCTTAAAATATGTTCAGCAAGTACAAATCGAGCCGGCCCTTCAATCAATTGATTAACATTTTCTGATGCTAATTTTAATATTGAAGTAGTTTGTTGATTATTATTATTATTTATTCCCCCAAAATCTTCTTTTATTTGATTATTATTTAAATTTGTTTCTTCAGCATTTCCCAAACCCATTAAATTTTTTCCAATACTTTCAAGTGCTTTTCTAAGTCTAGCTGGAGTTATTGCCCCTCGATAAGAAGTTGTTGATGGAGTCTTTTAAATTTTATAAATTTATTTTTAAATAAATTTTAATGTAAAAGATAAAAATACTAAACAATTTTTAAAATTTAAATATACCTAATTTTACTATTAAATTTTAATAATTATAATTATTATTAATTACTGATTTGTTAAGGTTATTTTTACAAAAATCAAACATTTGGAATTTCCCCTATTTTCTCTTGAGTTTTTAAAAATTATTTTGTTCAATTTATAAATTTAATTTTTAATTCAAATTATGATAAATTAATCTCATTTACAAATATTTCATTTACCTCTTGTTGATTTTTCAAAGCAGATTGACTACTTCCACTTCCTTCTCTTGGTCTAGTAATAATTCCAGTCATTTTACTTCCTCCTTTTTTCAACCAATGAATACATAATTGTTCCATACATTCACGATTAATTTCTGAATACATTGCTAAATCTAAGGCTGAGAAGGGCTCTTTTGTAGTTGAGAGAATACGTGGATTGGCAAGGTAGCGAAGTAAAAGTTGAACCATTTGACTTTCTCTATATAATTTTTTTTGAATTTTTTTTAAAAATTAAATGCTTTTGAACTGCTTTGGGAAGTGGGTTATAAAGGGAGTAGATGAGGGAATAAATCTGATAAAAAATTAAAAAAATTAATTACCCTGCAACGACTGCAAACATCAGCGCTGTCTTCAAATAATATTTTTATAAAAAATGTATTAAAATACTAAATACCATTCCCAAAACATTTTCTTGTGCATCAACAATTCCTCCTTTTCCAACTTTTAGAAGAATTTCTGCCTTTAAATTTAATAAATTAAATAAATAATATACTAAATTTATTTTTAAGAATTTCTTTAAAGAAATTTTCAAGAAATATTTTCATTTGTAAATGTTAAAAAATATTTATTAGGACATAGATTTATATTGAAATAAAATCGGAAAATATGGTTCCATTTTTGGGATTTTCTAGAGAAAATATATTTCAATATAAATCTCCCCCAATTATTACACAAAGTAATTGTCCAGAAACAGCTGCATACATTAAAGGAGTTAATCCATATTGTAAACAATTTGGGACTTCTCCATCTTTAATTAATTTAGTTAATTCTTGTTCATTCCCACTCTGAATAATTATTCTAATATCAACTAAAAATAAATTTAAATTTATTAAATAATTTAAAGAAAACTTTTTTTGGGCGGTTCTTGTAATGTATTTTCTGTATAATTAAGTCTCATTAAAATTTCAGGTAATCTCAATAATTGACCCATTCTAATAACATCTAATCCATCCAAACGTTTTATTTGATGCCAAATATGGGCATTTCTAAAAATTTAATAATTAAAATAAATTTTTTAAAATAAATTACTGTTGTTTAAGAAAACCACATATTTGAATGTCCATCTCAAAAAAGGCAACCTAAATAAATATTTAATTAAAATTTAAAAAAAAAGAATTTAAAAACCATGTAAGGCGTTGGCGCTATTTGATGTAACCGAACACTAGGTTTAGGATCTACAGCCACATTTAAACTTTTTAAAGTTCGAACAACTGCTAAATGACGTCCAGCACAGGCTAGTGCCATAGCTGACACACCAAGACCGCTAACAAATTTTTTAAATAAAAATTGAGGAAAAAAGAATATTCTCATTTTAACCTTAAGGAATGTGCATTAGCTCCATAATTAGCTAGTAGAGTTACAATATCCTGATGACCTTCTCGACAGGCGTGAAGGAAAGGTGTCTTTAAAAATAGATATAAATTAAATTAAAACTGTTCTAATTTTCATTTAAAAAATAAATATTTACCATTCCTGCATAATTAGCCCTTTCCAAACTAGCACCTTCTTTTATCAAGAACTCAACCTTGAAATTAAAATATTAAAAATAATTAATTAATAAATAATTAACAAGTCTTCGATGTCCTTTAGCTGCAGCAATTTGTAGGGCTTTTAAAAGCATTAATTAATTTAAATAGAAAATTATTTTGTTTATTAAAAATCAGCTAAAAAATACCTGTAACTCCATCATCATCTTCTTCATCAGGATCAATTCCCCCATTTAAATATTTGGCAACTTCATTCAGATTTCCACGTTTACAACTTTCCAACATATTCATTTTGTCTCGTTCTGATTCCTCAAACCAATCTGCACCTTTTTTTCCACTCATTTTTTTAAATTTTTTAAATAAAAAAGAAATAATATTTTTTAATTACTCAAAAATATTTTTAAATAAATATATGCGTATATTGATCAGTCATTAAAATGATTTATTTATTAATTATTTTATCGATGATAGGCGAATTCTATTAATTGAATAATAATTTAATAAAATAAATATTTTTAAAATATTAAATGAAGGAGGGTGGATATTTTATTTTGTTAGTAAAAGGTAATAAATAAGAAAATTTAGAGATTAAAATTAAATTTTAATAAATAAATAAATTTTTCTCCAAAAACTAATTATTTTAAATTTAAAAAGCTTTAAATAAATTAATAATATTTATTCCCATATTAGATAATTTAAAATATAAATTATTTTATTTAAATTAATTTACCCAAAAATATTATTTAATTTTACTTTATAAAAGTTGAATTTAATTAATTATTTCATCCCCATTTACTTTTTTTTACTTTCCCTCAATTACTCATATTTGAGGAGTTACAACTTCAGTAGTTGTAGAAAGATCTTGCAAAGTCACTCGATGCTTGTTATGCTGATGACGATGACTTTTGTGATGTTCATGACGAGGGCGGGTTGTGGAAGGCAAAGTTTTGTTAGTTAACTTGTATATAATTATTTTTTATTTAAGTATTTTATCTACACCCAAAGAATGTGAAAGTCAGGAAATTAAGGCAATTTAAACATGTATAAATTATAAGAATTACCACATTTGTGGTATTTTTTTCTTATTTCTATAGGAATAAATTTGGATTGAGAAAAATTATTTTGTTTAAAAAAATTAGTTAATTTCTTTATAATTTAAAATATTTAAATAATATAAATACCTCATTTTCTTCTAATATAAGGCCTTCAATCTCAACAAAAAGTAATTGAATAACAAAAATTGAAAAAATAATTTTAGCTAGCATTTTTTAAAATTTAGAATAATTATTTTTAATTTTAACTGATTTTCTCCTATTTTCTCGTGAATATTTATTTACTTAAAAAAATGCATAGAAAACTGTTGTTTAAATAAATTGCCAAAATTTTAGAAAATTTTATTTTTAGAAATTTTTAAATTAAAATAAATAAAAATATTTATTTTAAAATAAAATTTAGCAAAAATCTCCAAATATATCCCCAAAATATATTTAGAAATTTCATTTAAAATTCACATGTTTTTAATTTTTTAAACTTTTTTATAGTTTATATTCTTTTAATATCTTTTTCTAAAATTAAATTTTATTTTTAGAAAAATAAATTTTTTAATTTTATCTAAAATTCAAATCGATATTAATTTTTGTTTAGAAATTTGGAAATTAAGCCCTACAATTAATTGCCTAATAAAAAATTCTAAAATTAAATACTTCTATGTAAAAACATTATTTATTCTTTATCAATTAATTATTTAAATTTTTAACATAAAAACTAGGAACAGACACTTTGTATTTTGTGAGCTTTCATGTCTATTTAATTTTTAATTCATAGATAATATCAACTTATTTTAAAAGAAATCTTCAGACTATGAAAATATTAAAATAAAATTAAAATTAAAAATCTTTATTTAAAATTCTTTAAAAAAAAGATTTGCTAAAGAACAAATTCAAAAAACTTTTTAATAATTTATTTATTTTATATTTTAATTAATTATAAATATGTAATAAATTGAAAGTTTTGTTTTATTAAATTGTTTTATTAAAAAAGAAAAAAATGTTGAACAAAAAATATTTTTCAAAAAAAACAGATGATATTTAGATTTTTTTTCCCCCTTTAATTACAAAATTAGCAGCCTTTTGTAATTCAAAGTTTTATTTTTGTTTTTCTATATTTATTGACATTTATATCAATAGGTATATCAACAATTTATTTAAAGATTGTGTTTATTATTAATTTAGAAATACCAAGAAAATTTGTGAATGTAGAGAATAAAACAAATAATTTTATTAATTAAAAAATATATTTTTTAAATTAATTGAGAAAATATTTAAAAACAGTTTTGTTTAACTTCTTTAAACTAATTAAATCACTACTTGGTATGTCCCAAACCTTTACAGACAAAAAAATTTTTTTAAGAAATAAACATCTGCTTTAAATATAATATAAAATATTCTTATTTTATATTAAATAAATATAATTAAAATTTTTAGAAAAAATTATTTAGTATTTAAATTTTTATTTTATTTTAGTTTATTTAAAAATGCAATTAGTTGTTTAATTTTTTTTTATTTAGAACATTTATAAGATTTTTTGATAAAAATTATTTAGAAAAATTTTTTAAGGAAATTAAATAATATTTTAATTAAAAAAATTAAATTAATATTTATCAAAGAAAATTAAATCTGAAAAATAAATATTAAAAATAATTAAATAAAATCCTCTCTTAAAATTTTGGAAAAGATAAAGAAATTGGGGAATTACTTTAAACTTTTCTTTAATTTTATTTGACTACAAAAGGGGCAAACAGTTGAAACTATTCACAAAAATCGAGTTTATTTTGGTTTGTTATATGTATCTCTAGTATATTTATCTAGTGTTTAAATTTTTTATCTGACTTTTTTTTGCAACTTTTTCAATACTACAAATGCGTTTTAATTTTTAAAAACTTTTCTAAAAATTAAAAATGTATTTCATTTCCTTATTCTCACGTATTAATTAATTTAGTAGTGAGAATAATTAAAATTTTTCTTTCACATTATTAGAATTATAAATTTTGTTTTTAAATTTATTTTTAGAAATTTAAATCAAAATTTAAAATTATGGAAGCCTCAATAAATCAAACAATTTTATTAGATAATAATTCTTTTCCAAATCATATGGTAAGCAATTAAAATTAAAAATTAAAATTGGGATAAAAAAGTTTCATAGAGTATTTTGGATTTCCAAAGGCTTCGGAATTTAAATTCTTCAAAAATTTCTTGGTAATCCAAAGAAAATTTATTTTCTATAAAAATTACTTTAAATTTTATTTATTTTTCTAAATTATTTTTAATTTTAGTTATATAAACAATATAAGGATTCCGGTACAAGTTCTGCACTAATTTTGCCTGCTGTGATGATGAATGTTGCTGGAATACCTGGAATTGCTGCAAATTTGCTTTTAATTTTTGTAACAATTCAAAACAAGTTAATAAAAATATTAAAAATATTTTTAATTAAAACAAATTAAATTTTAAGTAAATTAAGAGGGGCAGCTAATTATTTATTGGCTTTAACTGCTTTCTTCGAAATTCTCCATCAATCATCACATTTCTTATTTTTTGTTATAACAGTTAGTGGCATCAATTTCATTGACTATTCCACAGCTATTAAATTCCAATTACATTCAATTTTTGGGGTAACAGCAGCACAGACATCTATGGCTTCAACAGCTGCCGACAGACTTTTATCTGTTCTAATCCCATTAAAATACAATAAAATAAATATTCGTCTTTACCTCTCAATCCACACATTATTAGCTATTTCTAGTGGAATTTGGATGTCAATAAATGCTATTAATTTATCAAATAAATACCCAACACTTCCCGTTACTGGATATATTTCTGATTTGTTAGTTCTAGATATGGAAATAATGTTCCAATTTATTATGCTTCTATGCGGAATTAATGTTTTATTATATTTATTTGTTTGGATTGTTGTACGCTGGTTTCATTCTGGTAGAAAAAAAATTTTCTTTAATTTTTATTAAATTTTAGCAAATAATGATGGAGGGATTACATCAGACACTCAATCACGCCTTCTAAAATCCCTAATTTTAATTGTCTCTATCGTTATTGGTGGTTATGTAATTAATAGTATATGCCGAATGATTATTAATCATTTATTCAATTTAAATGATATACAAGTAAATAAAATTTTGGAAAAATAATTTTAAAAATATTTTTTAGATTTGGTCAGTTAATGTGTTTGGAGGAATTCTTTTAAATATTGGGGCTTCTGCAGAGACCCCCACACTTTATATTTTTAGTTCATTATATCGAGAAGCTATCAACAAACAATTAAAATTCATTTTTTGCAAAAAGAATCAACAGAAAAATGTAATTTCAGTCGTTCCCGGTTTATTTAATAATAGTGGAGGGCTTGTTCGGGATGAAGGAATTAATCGAAAAACAAAACAATTGACAAGCATAAATAAAGGAATTGTTTTAAATAAAAATAATTCCAGCATTTTTTTAAATAAATAATTAGAAAAATTTTTTTTAAATATTTGTAAATATAAATGTTGTAAATAAATGGAAATATATTTTTAATTTAAATTAATTAAAAAAATATTTTTTTGTATTCCACAAATTTCTTTATGTAATTATCACAGTTTATTAATTAAAAACATTTAATCTATAAATAAGACCAAACACTAAAAACCTCACAACTCTTATTTTGAAAATTTTTCAAAATTAATTTTTAGTTAATCAAAATATATTTTGTAATTACTAGTTTGTTTTAAAAATTAAATTTTATTATAAATTATTCTTTATGATTTTATTCTATCTAAATGTCATGTCACTTGGATAAAATTGAAATAAAAATTAATTATGTTTATTTATTTCTAATCATTTTAATTTTATCAAATCTTAAAAATAAAATTTTTAAACAAAATACGTATAAAGTTCAATATTTTATTTAATTTAAGATATCATTTGAATACATACAATTTCTTTTTTTAATTTCTGTTTTCTCTCAATACATATCAGCGTAAAAAATAGATTCGAAATTGTTTAATTTTTAAAATAAAATATTTTAATTAAAAAAATATTCCTTTCTAAGAATTTGGAGATTAAAAATAAATTATTGAAAAATAAAAAAAGTAAAGATTTTGTGCTTAATCAAGTGTAAAAAATTTGTTTCAAATAAAATTGCTAATTTTTGTATTTTAAATACAAAAATTTTTATTTTTTTAAATTTTATTTCAAAGGTTTAATTAGTTTGTATTTATTTAAAGTTGTAAATTAATAAAAATTAATATAAATTGGACACGGAATAAAAAGGAAAAGCTAAAATTAAAAAAAAACTTTCTTTTTTTTCGAAATATACTTAAAAAGTTTATATGTACATATTATTTTATTTCATTGGATAAACATAATTATTATTAACAATTCCCCCTCCTCCTCCACCTCCACCATTTATTAATTGTTTTGTTTTTACTCCACTACAGTTAACAAAAGCAGGAACTGCCGAAATTTTATTTTTTTGAAATTTTTTGCAGGAAAAACGTTTTAATTGTTTGTTGATTGCTTCTCGATAAATACTACTAAAAATTAATTTTTAAAAATAAATTTATTTTTAAATTCATTCAAAAATTTACCTAAAAATATAAAGTATTGGGGTTTCAGCAGAAGCTCCAATATTTAAAAGAGTTCCACCAAACATTCCAATAGACCAATTCTAAATAATTATTTTTTTGTTAAATATTATTTTAATCCTTCCTTTATTACTTGAATGTCATTAAGTTTAAAAAACTGATTAACAATTAATCTGTATATACTATTTATTACATAACCGCCAATAACTATCGAAACAATTAAAACTAGAGATTTAAGAAGGCGTGATTGAGTATCTGATGGAATACCTCCATTGTTAGTTGCTTTAAAAAATATTTTTTGATAGTTCTAATTGTTTTTTTACCTTTATGAGAGCAACGGATAACTATCCAAATAATTAAATAAATTACGGCATTTAATGCACACAGAATCATGATAAATTCAAATATTATTTGCATGTCAAGAACAAATAAATCTCCAATCCTGCCAGTAACGGGAAGTGTTGGGTATTTATTTGACAAATTAATAGCATTTATTGACATCCAAATTCCACTAGAAACAGCTAAAATTGTGTGGATTGAGAGGTAAAGACGAATATTTATTTTATTGTATTTTAATGGGATTAGAACAGATAAAAGTCTGTCAGCGGCTGTTGAAGCCATAGATGTTTGTGCTGCTGTTACTCCAAAAATTGAATGTAATTGGAATTGTAAAGCTGTAGAATAATTAATGAAATTAATTCCGCTTATTGATATCACTAGAAAAACAAGATGGCATGACTGATGGAGAATTTCAAAGAAAGCAGTTAAAGCCAATAAATAATTAGCTGCCCCTCTTAATTTACTTAAAATTTAATTTGTTTTAATTAAAAATATTTTTATATTTTTATTAACTTGTTTTGAATTGTTACAAAAATTAAAAGCAAATTTGCAGCAATTCCAGGTATCCCAACAAAATTTAAAACCAATGCAGGGATAATTAAAGCACGGGTTATACCTGCATTTTTATATTCTACAAAAAGCTAAAAATAAAAAAAATTAATTTAATAAATTTTTTTTAAGATTTAAATCCTTAAAACTTATTACCAGAAAATTATTTAGGAGCTGTTTAGAAATTTAGATTTTCGAGTTTTTTTCTTTCGAAACAACTCTGATCACTTAAGCTCACCAAAGCAAATTTATTACCTGCTCACAACCACTACTATTTCAATTCCCTTTATCAACTAGAGACAGAAACAAACAAAACTTTAGTCAAAATAATTTCCAATTTTTTATCAAACATATGTAAATAATTCAATTAAAGATTTGATTTAAGCATTTGGTCGTCTCTATTAATAAGCTAGGAGAAAACTTAGCTTAAAATATTTTTTATCTATTTTCTGAATTTTCAACTACTTATTTTTAAACAAAAATTAAAAACTACTCACCATATAATTTGGATAATTATTATCGGTTTTAGTTTGATTGACTATTAAAGATTGCATAATTAAGTCTAACAAAAAAAAATTTAAAAATAATTTAAACTTAAAAAAAATTTTTTTTTAATATATATATATATATTTATTAATCACAATTTTTGTAAACTATTTACTACAAACTTAACTATAAATTAAAAAAAATAATTAATTAAATAATTCTTTTCTTAATGTCAATTAATTATTTTTTAAAAATTAAAATTATGAGAAAAGACAAAAATAAATTAATAATAAATAAATAAATTTAAATATATAAATTTTTGAAACATTAAATTTTTAGAATATCTAAACAAAGATTAAAAATATGTATATGTATTTATGTACATACTTGTGAATTTTTAATTGAATAGAAATTAATTTGGCTTACATATTCTAAAAATAAATTATAAAGAAATAAACTAAAGAAAACATTTCCAATTAAAAAAGACAAATAACATTTTTATTCTAATAGAATGGCAATCATTCTATTTTTCATGACTCCCCAAATTTGTCATTCTATCAAAAGTGCCATATGGAGATCCATTCTATTAGAATAAATACGGTAGTTCTCAGTCCTAATTGGAACTGTATCAAAAATAAAAGTTTATCGTCAATCTTCAAAATAATTTGAAAATTGTAGATAAAAAACAGAAAATTTAAAATTTGACAAATATTTCAAAATTGATTTACAAATTTGTATTTGACCTAGAAAAATTGCATTAACAAGTCGTTTGTGATTTGATTTGGCTCAAAAATTGCTCATGGCGCAAAAGTCACCAAGTTTATGCGTTCTTCACTAATTGACAATAATAATTGTAATATGTAAATGTAAAACACTAAATTCAACATCAGAAGAAATTTAATAATTAAAATAGGTATACTTATTTACCGTATTTCCTATAATACAGCTACACGGGCCTGTATTTTTCAACAACCTTTCAGACTTGGGTAAATTACAGAGGGGGTTATAATTGAGTGTAGGGATTTATTAGTGGAAATATTTGCATATTACTTCAATCTTTTCTTTTAATTTAAAATTTCAAAGAAAGTTTATTCTACCTACATATAATGGGTTGTCAGATAAATAATGAGCCCTTTGCGCATAAATAAAACAATTTACTATAACTAAATAATGAAATGAAATTAAGAAACAATATAATGCTCATTATTATCTCCCACATCTTGCCACTTGCTCGGCGGTTTTTTAATTCCCCTTTGATAAAATCTAGTGGCAGATTTGGTTTCGAGAAGTTCGGCAACCCAATTTGGGAGTTGAGGATCATTTTGGAACCTCACATCTCGGAAATGATTTTTTATCGAACGGAATAAGTGGTAACCAGACGGCGCACTATCCGTAGAATAAGGCGGATCAAATAAAAGTTGTCATCCGAGTGTCTCCGTAATGTGGGATCGAGTTGCGTTTGCGCGAACCAGGCGTGCATTTTCCTGTTGAAAGACAACTTGACCATAACGAGCCGCACGAGCAGTGAAACCATCAAAGGCAATCTGAACTCTGTCCAATATTGCCCTGTAGAGTTCGCCAGTCAATCCTTTGCCCTTAGGAGTTAATTCCCAGTGTACAATCCCAAATTTGGGATAAATTTGGGGTTTTTGGCATCAAGGCCCATATCTCGATCACGGAATTTTTTATAACATCGCTTAATTATTGCAAAAGATGCCCAACTCGTGCCCTTCAAGGCGGCATTTTCTTTTTTGGCTTAAGTTGTAACTAGACCGCGTTTGAAGCAATAAAAAACAACAGCCCGAATTTCAGATTTTGAGGACATAATTTTAAAAATTTTTTTTAAAAACTGCAAAAATCAAAATTAATTTTTTAAATGGTTTTATATGATAGAGAAAAGCGTGAACTATCGACTCAAGTAAATGTAAAATACTTCTAACTAAAATCCGAATAACTATACATAAAAAAAGACTAAAAATGCGAAAAGGGCTCATTATTTATCTGACAACCCATTACATATCTCACTTTTTTGTTCTCAGAAAGACGCTTTAAATCGAAGATTTTTTTCAAGACATTCATTCATTTGTTTCATCGAAATTCCATTGACTTTTTTTACATTTTCTTTAAATGTAATTTATGTTCGAGATAGCGTGAAGTTTTTGCAAAATCGAAAAGCTTGAAATTAACAAATTTTTTTTTGTTGATGTGTTTGTCTGATAGAAAATCGAATTTTTAACTAAATAGGAAGTTAAGGGAAATGAAGAAAAAATGATACATACAAAATTTAATTTTTTTTTATTTTAGCCAAACTCAAAAGATTCTATTTTAAATATTAGCTACATTCTATATTCCATTTATTCGTTTATTTATAAAAGTTATTCAAATTTACGGGGGTTATTAGTTTTTATAATTTAAGTATTATCAGATTATCTCCCCAAATTCCCTTTATAAAATTCCAAAATGTTAATAAATTTTATTCAACAAAAATATTGTTAAATAGGTATTATATTTTAATGAAAAATCCCAGCTTTTAACACCCACAGCAATAGATTTAGCTGTATTTTTATGGGTGTTAAAGTAACCGTAATTTTATTAGGTAACTATAAATCCAAAAAAATCTCTGCAAAAAATTCTAAATTTAATTTTTTATCATTTTTCGATGCAGCTCTGGGGAGTCTCCAATTATTTTAATTAGATACAATTTAAGAATGAAAGATTAAAAATACAAATTCTTAAATTAATTAAATTAATTACTTTAAACAATTTATATTTTTTAATCTAAAGTTAAACACTCCCATATATTTCTATTTTTGAATAATTAATGTAAAAATAAACCTTAATATATAATTTAATTTGGCCATACCTTTCCTTAACTTATTTAAATAAACAAAAATATAATATTATCTCGTACAATTAAATTTCTATTCTCAAATACTTTTTTGTTTAAATATTTATTCGGTCACCGCGTGGGGGAACTGCCTATTGATATCCATATAGTAAGACAAAGTTGTTTCAGTTTGGAGAATATATTTACAATAATATCTGTAGATATTTATTAAAATAAAATTTTTTTAAATTCTAATTTTAATTCTCATAATTATTAAGGCCCTATCGCAAATGATATTTCTCTAATTTTTGAAATATAATTTTTGTTTTTAGATTTATTTTTATAAGTTTTAATTAAAATTAATATGCAAACTAACAATATTAACGAATATTCCTTAAATCAGACAATTATTGAATATTTCCCAAACAAAATGGTAATTACCTATATTTTTTAATTAAAATTTAATATTTCTGATTTAATATTTAATAAAAATTAGTTTAAAAAATTAATTTATCTGAACACAATTTCATATTCCTGTATAAGAATCTCAAAATAAATCTGTATAATTTTTTTAGTTGTATGATCAATATAAAAATACAGGCCCTAGTTTAACATTAATTTTACCGGCAGTGCTTTTGAATGTTGCTGGAGTCCCAGGAATTGTTACAAATTTTATTTTAATTTTTGTAACAATACAAAACAAGTTTTTAGTTTTAAAGTTTTTATTATATTAATTTATTTAAAGAAAATTGAGAGGGCCAACAAATTATTTATTGGCTTTAACTGCTTTCTTTGAAATTCTCCACCAATCTGCCCATTTTGTTTTTTTATTTGTTGCTGTTAGTGGAATTAATTTTATTAATTATATTAATTTATTTAAAGAAAATTGATTCCACTACTTTACAATTCGAATTACATGCAATTTTTGGAGCATCAGCAGCACAGACAGCATTAGCTTCAACAGCCGCTGACAGACTTTTATCTGTTCTATTCCCAATTAAATACAATAAAATAAATATTCGTCTTTACCTCTCAATCCACACATTATTAGCTATTTTTAGTGGAATTTGGATGTCAATAAATGCTATTAATTTATCAAATAAATACCCAACACTTCCCGTTACTGGACACATTGGGGATCTATTTATTCTTGATATGGAGATAATGTTTCAATTTATTATGGTTATCTGTTCATTAAATGCCATTAATTATATATTAATTTGGATATCTGTTCGTTGTTTACATTCAGGTGAAGAAATAAAATTTTTGTCAAAAACATTTTCTAATTTTTAAATATTTTAATATAGGAAATATATCACAATCAGACACTCAATCACGCCTTCTAAAATCCCTAATTTTAATTATTTCAATTGTTATTGGTGGATATATAATTAATAGTTTATGTCATTTAATTATCAACCGTTTTTTCAATTTCAATGATATTCAAGTAAAAGAAAAATTATTTTAAAAATATTTTTATTTAAATTTAGAATTGGTTAGTTAATGTGTTTGGAGGCTTCCTCTCAAATATTGGAGCTTCTGCTGAAACTCCAATACTTTATATTTTTAGGTAAATTTTTGAAGGAATTTAGGAAAATATTTATTTTAAAAATTAATTTTTAGTAGTATTTATCGAGAAGCAATCAACAAACAATTAAAACGTTTTTCCTGCAAAAAATTCCAAAAAAATAAAATTTCGGCAGTTCCTGGTTTTGTTAACTGTAGTGGAGTAAAAACAAAACAATTGATAAATGCTGGAGGGGGAGGAGGAGGAGGAATTGTTAATAATATTCAAAGAAATAATTAATACATACATACTATGTATAATAATTATCATTTTTTATCAATTAAAAATTTTTTTTATTTTATTTTTTACTTTCCATTGTCCAATTTAAAATAATTTTTATTAATTTACAACTTTAAATGAATACAAAATAATTAAACATTTGAAATGAATTTAAAAATAAAATTTTTTGTATTTAAAATACAAAAATTAGCAAAAACGTTTGAAGAAATTGCTAGATATTTTTTATATACATATATTTTAATGAATTAATTTTTCAAATATTAATTAATTATTTTTATTTTAATTGGCAAAAAAATATTTTTGTTTCAAACAATTTTTATTTAACATTTACTTATTAAAAAAATAATAAAAACATTTTTAGTTTATTAAATTAATAAAAATTTTCACCTTTTGTTTTTAAAAATTCTGATATTTTATTTAATTTATTTAAATTTAATAAGTTTCTTTTTATTTAGACAAAGCTGTTTGTATTAATAAATATTTTTTTATTTTTATTAACTTTTAATTATTTTTTTAATAAAATGTTTTTAATTAAAAAAAGATTTTTTAATTTACAATCATTATTTCGTCATAAATTGGTGGACAAAAAATAATTTTTTAAAATATTTTCATAAAAAATTTAATCATCCTCTATAAATAGAATAAACAGGTGCCAACTATCCAAAAAAAATTATTTTTTAATTTATTTGAACAGTTTTCTATTTAATAGCCTCCATTAATTTTTTAAATTGAAATAAATAAATTTATTAATATATTTTATTTATTTTATTTAAGAACCAGCTGAAGGGTGAGTAGCTGGGTGGGTGTAAAGATACTGTGGGTTGTTTTATCGGGGGGAGCCTTTGATACTATACTTTTTGGTTTTGGAAAGCCTGACGGCTTTGGGGCGCGCTTCGCGCGCTGCTAGAGCTTTGGGGGCGCGTCCAGGAACGTGCGTGGAAAGCCTGCGGCTTTAAAAGGACGCTAGATTTTCTTTTTTGCTTGGCGATTTACGTTAAATATATTTAGAATCCTTGGCTTTGGATTTTGGGGGCCTTCGGCCCCCTTTTCGTTTCGAGTGCCTTTTGGTAGCTGTTGTGGGTTGATTCGGGGCGTTTGGGGGGGCCTTCGGCCCCCCAAACGCCCCCCCCCCCCAAAAAAAGGGCCTTCGGGCCCCCAAACGCAGCGTTTAGACGGGTACTGTGCCTTTAGGTAGCTGTGGTGGGTTTATCCGAGGCGTTTGGGGGGCCTTCGGCCCCCCAAACGCAGCGTTTAGACGGATACTGTGCTTTTGGTAGCTGTTGAGGGTTGATTCGGGGCGTTTGGGGGGACTTCGGCCCCCCAAACGCAGCGTCCCAAACCCAGCGTTTAGACGGATACTGTGCCTTTTGGTAGCTGTGATGGGTTGATTCAGGGCGTTTGGGGGGCCTTCGGCCCCCCAAACGCAGCGTTTGACGGATACTGTGCCTTTTGGTAGCTGTTGAGGGTTGATTCGGGGCGTTTAGGGGGCCTTCGGCCCCCCAAACCCAGTGTTTAGACGGATACTGTGCCTTTTGGTAGCTGTGGTGGGTTTATCCGAGGCGTTTGGGGGGGGCCGAAGGCCCCCCAAACGCAGCGTTTAGATCCCCCTCGGCCTTCGGCTTGGGGCCTTCGGCCCCCAAATCCCCCCACCCTCGAAAACTCTGACCCTCATAATTTGGTCAGACTCAAGTGACCCCCAAACAGAATATCTATTTTTCGATGGTGTTGAGGCTGCTCTACAATATAACGTAAGTCTTTTTTATTAAGTGCCACTCTTTTGGTACCCCACTGGGTATGGTACCGCCCACCCCCAAAAATTCGACCATTTATAACTTTTGCCAAAATGGTCAGAAAATTATACAAAAAATATTTTTATGCTCAGCTCGATGAGAGCTTTCGATTGATGTATCATTTGGCCTATTTATGGCCATTTTGGAAAAATTATTTTTTTGGTCGAAAATTTCGGCCGGGAAAATCGCCGAAATTTTCAAAAAATCATAACTTTCCCAAAGTTAACCTTTTTTGAATATTTTAAAGAGCTATTCTATGCAGAAAATTCTGCACTAAACAGGAAAAATAATTGCGGCCCGAACTGCCGGCAAAAATCCCGAATTTTTTTCGAAAAACCGAAATATTTTCGGGTTTTCGAAATTCGACCCCTACACCCCCAATTTCGAATTTTTTCGAAATTTTCTTCAGTCAAAAAAATTCTAATTTTTTATACTATTTTATAAAGCAACCCCCATCCAATTCCTTCCACCCCAAAAAAAGTTATGGTCCCCCAAAAATTCCCGAATTTTCCCCAAAAGGGGTTTGTCCCCGCCCTTTGGTTCTGAGGGCGGGGACAAAATTTTCGAATTTTGACCCAAAATTCGACTTATATGGTACTCTGACATGCGCTGAGTACGAATCCGGTGTCAGAAAAATTTTTAAAAATTTCCCCGGTACGTTAGAGTCTCATAAAGTTTTGCGACATTTTGCCAATTTGGCTATAACTTTTTGAGACTCAAGTGGACCCCCAACATATTATACCTTTTTCTGACCGCCAGGGGACGCTCTTTCGATCTGGCTATCGAAATCGAGTTTCAATTCACGTTACAAAAAGTCGACTTTTCGACCCCGACTCTTTGACCCATAACACCCCCAAAAGTTCACCCGAGACTCTAGTGTCCAACACCAAATATTTTTCTAACATCCCACACTACAATATCACTCCCAGGCCCCAAGACCCCCCACTTCTCAAAGACGCGTTATAACGCGTTGAAATATTCATCCGGCCATTTCAGTGCCACACTCAAGTGCGGCACCAAAATGGCCTATCCCAAAAAATTCCCCATAGTCACTTACCTAATACCCCCCAGGTCCGATCTTAATCCTCCCAACCGTTCCCGAGATATACCTTAAAAACAACGTTTTGTCCGACAAAATTGGACAATTCACGGACATTCGGTGAATTTTTGCGCGCCCATAAGTCCCCGGGACTTCACCCGATTTTCAAAATTTTTTTTTTGTTGAAACCCCCTAATAGTAGACCAGGCCCCTCTAAGCAGACCCTTTCCGCTCCGACTTCTGGTTCACGAGATAGGTACGTGACCGCGGCCGTTTCGGTGCCAAGACTTCATCGCAGGAAAATCTCTATAGTTTTCCTGGATGCCCCGTAAAAAGTACCCCCCAGGATGTCAGGCTTCGGGGAAGCTGCCGGCCTTCGGCCGGCAGATATGAGTTTTTAAATTTAATTGAGCTTAATATTTTATATAATATAAACCAGCTGAAGGGTGAGTAGCTGGGTGGGTGTAAAGATACTGTGGGTTGTTTTATCGGGGGGAGCCTTTGATACTATACTTTTTGGTTTTGGAAAGCCTGACGGCTTTGGGGCGCGCTTCGCGCGCTGCTAGAGCTTTGGGGGCGCGTCCAGGGACGTGCGTGGAAAGCCTGCGGCTTTAAAAGGACGCTAGATTTTCTTTTTTGCTTGGCGATTTACGTTAAATATATTTAGAATCCTTGGCTTTGGATTTTGGGGGCCTTCGGCCCCCTTTTCGTTTCGAGTGCCTTTTGGTAGCTGTTGTGGGTTGATTCGGGGCGTTTGGGGGGGCCTTCGGCCCCCCAAACGCCCCCCCCCCCAAAAAAAGGGCCTTCGGGCCCCCAAACGCAGCGTTTAGACGGGTACTGTGCCTTTAGGTAGCTGTGGTGGGTTTATCCGAGGCGTTTGGGGGGCCTTCGGCCCCCCAAACGCAGCGTTTAGACGGATACTGTGCTTTTGGTAGCTGTTGAGGGTTGATTCGGGGCGTTTGGGGGGACTTCGGCCCCCCAAACGCAGCGTCCCAAACCCAGCGTTTAGACGGATACTGTGCCTTTTGGTAGCTGTGATGGGTTGATTCAGGGCGTTTGGGGGGCCTTCGGCCCCCCAAACGCAGCGTTTGACGGATACTGTGCCTTTTGGTAGCTGTTGAGGGTTGATTCGGGGCGTTTAGGGGGCCTTCGGCCCCCCAAACCCAGTGTTTAGACGGATACTGTGCCTTTTGGTAGCTGTGGTGGGTTTATCCGAGGCGTTTGGGGGGGGCCGAAGGCCCCCCAAACGCAGCGTTTAGATCCCCCTCGGCCTTCGGCTTGGGGCCTTCGGCCCCCAAATCCCCCCACCCTCGAAAACTCTGACCCTCATAATTTGGTCAGACTCAAGTGACCCCCAAACAGAATATCTATTTTTCGATGGTGTTGAGGCTGCTCTACAATATAACGTAAGTCTTTTTTATTAAGTGCCACTCTTTTGGTACCCCACTGGGTATGGTACCGCCCACCCCCAAAAATTCGACCATTTATAACTTTTGCCAAAATGGTCAGAAAATTATACAAAAAATATTTTTATGCTCAGCTCGATGAGAGCTTTCGATTGATGTATCATTTGGCCTATTTATGGCCATTTTGGAAAAATTATTTTTTTGGTCGAAAATTTCGGCCGGGAAAATCGCCGAAATTTTCAAAAAATCATAACTTTCCCAAAGTTAACCTTTTTTGAATATTTTAAAGAG